>CM056600.1:2621341-2993841 GCA_029721355.1 Tegillarca granosa
CCTGTTGCAAATAGGTACCTGACTAGTATCAATTAGAGTTAAAAAAAAAAAAAAGGCATGATGCTGGTAAAGTTGACATAAATACCAATAATTCACTTTTATTTCTTTATTAAATTCAGTTAAGATCTGAAACAAAGCATGATGTTATATCAACACTTTATCACTTGGAATACAGATGTGACTATTTATTAAGTACATGAAAAAAAATTAAATTAAAATAAAATAAAATAAAATAAAATCAATAAATAAATAAACTGTTTGTACTGAGACACTGTGGTGGTAGAGTCTCACAACTTCGTGACATTCAAACATAAAATAGTTGTTTCTTATAACAAAACCCTCATGTAGTTTACATTGTAAACAGTTTAGTTATCCCAATAAAAATATTTCAAATTCAAAAACTGGTTCTTAATATAAACTGTTGTTATTTTAACTGGTTCTGAACCAATTGTAATAAAACACATTTACACTAAAAAACCTTCACAATTGTAAGATGATACAATCAGTATACAGAATTAATCAAGCACTTTGATGAGCATGATCAGATGTGACAAAATTAAACATAGGTTATGACTATGACGTTAAATGATTTGTTACAAAGGAGGTGTAAAGACATATATAATAGTTCATTAACTTATTACGATCTTCTGTACTGCATATAAATGTAGTTTAATGACATTGTTACTTTGTTAAATAATAAATGCTGATTTTAAACATCAAACAGTATTTGATCTTAAAAGCTACACATTTTTTTTTCTTGAAGCCAATGATGTTTATTTCAATTTGCAGTCTTTTATATAAAAAAACAAATAAAAATTATACAACTGATTTACTAGTTCTTCATTTAAAATATGGTAAATTTACAGTTCAATTCAAATCATAAAAGTCATCTAATTACTGTTTGCGGTGAGTTCTTATAATTTATAAACTTTCAATGAAAAATGAATAATACATGTAAATGTACAAGAAAATTAAACCTAATGTCACAATATATATACGATAATCTGTTTTCAGGATTAACATATTAATACTATACAAATTACGGTTAACTAATGAAAAATTAGAAAGAACAAGAAACTACATTATATAGAGATCAGTACAATTTTCTTCTTAATCTGAAATTTTTTTTATAGAAATGCCCAAATACTTTGCAAATAATGGCTTTCATGAAATCCTGGTCTTTTGTAAAAGACTAAAGTATATTATTATTGTTACATTAGTGTATTACAGGATCAACCTTCAGAATTTCGCTATCCAAGAGGTAAGAGATGTTTGTTTTATAATGAAATGGCTCTGATTTGATCCACAATCTGATCACAATATTTTTTGGATAGAGACTGTTCCTTTGTTAACTACCAAAAAGTATTGTTAAGATATACATTGTGCATGTTAAGGCTTAGAACACTCTTAACAGTTGCATGTACAAATGTATTTGATTTCTACAACTAAGCAGGCACAGAATTAAATATAGCATGCTTAATTAATCTATTTTTGGCATACAAGAAAAATAAAATTAAAAAAGGGGAAATTTTGTTCATGTCTTAAAGTATTAAAATTATAGTTATGTTGAAAAAAAAAAAAAGAATTATACATAGCAGTAAATTATTCACTGTAAAAATGTGTCAATCACAAAATTCTTATCTTAGAAATAAATACCATGTCTACAATTATTAAGAATTTGTTATGGGATATATCTTTAACACAGTTGGTATTTTAAATATAGATTATTTTATAGTTCTGATCTCTGTGATCTAGATGTATATTGATTTTAATGATGGATTTAACTTGTCAATACTTTAAATATCCCAATGACAGCTTCAATTTTCCAGAGAGAGAGTAAGACAGGGTTTTGTCCCAGGGTTTTTTAAAACTTAGGGATATGTGTTCCCTTTCAAATAGTTTTAAGAGACAAATAAAATGAGAAAATTCACAAAAAACTAAATATTATGTAGTTTAATTGCAACTGATAATTATAAAACAAGGAATTGGCAAAATAAGCTGAGCTAAGATAAATGAGATATATCTAATTTTGATGAACACATCTACTTACAGAATGAATATTTTGATGAACTTGGGGTGGTAGAGTTGTACATGAAAGATGGGAATTTAGAAATGAAGGCAAGAAACAAATGCAACCAAAAATATAATTAAAAAATAATAATAATAATAACAAATAGGTGTTTGTTACATATGAAATATAAATTAGGAAAGGTATAAATAAAATGAAGACCTAATGAGGATATGGGGTATCTTGAACTGTAATGTTCCATATATAGAGTTGGTATTTTAAGACACTCCAGTTTCCTCCTCCATTTCAAAACCAACAAATTTGTTAAAAGTGAACCCTGAGTGGAACATTCCACTACACTTTGTGTCTGTATTGCCTATTTGTGTGTTGTATTTATAATGTTTTTGTGTGTATATACATGTATAATGTAGTGAGTTATGTAAAAATCAAACCTTTAGTATGATCTTAAAGACAGGTGACATTTTTATATCTGGTGACAATTATGGATCATTTCTACCAATAATAAATTGATAATTCATGTCTGGGTATTATAAGTTGTGTTGTTGTGTTTGTGTAGTCAATAGTGCCTGTATATACACATGTTTGAATACATTATAGTTGTCATGTTGTGACTTGTAGCACTCTTTATATCACATTATTAATAAATAGACAACATATGTAGTGCTAGTATACACCATATACACCAATATAAATAATACAGATTATTTCTTTCATTAAATGAAAAAAAGTTGTCTGGAGTCTGAATCAACAAGGAAATCACTAGATAGTGTAATATTATGATACATATTCTCATACATAAAGATGTTTTAATATTCAATCATGATTGAAAAATTCTTCAAAAATTTTAATTTAGAAGTCTCCTATGTCAAAAATGTTTATACCAGTACTCCTATGGCTGAACAAAAACTAATATAAAGTTAACCAATCAATGAGCAAATGAGTTAAAGTTAACCAATCAAAGAGCAAATGATTTAAAGTTAACCAATCAATGAGCAAATGATTCAAAGTTAACAAATCAATGAGCAAATAAGTTAAAGTTACCCAATCAATGAGCAAATAAGTTAAAGTTAACCAATCAATGAGCAAATGAGTTAAAGTTAACCAATCGATGGACAAAAGATTCAAAGTTAACCAATCAAAGAGCAAATGATTCAAGTTAACCAATCAATGAGCAAATGAGTTAAAGTTAACCAAGCAATGAGTAAAAGATTCAAAGTTACAAATCAATGAGCAAATGATACAAAGTTAACCAACCCAAGAGCAAATGAGTTAAAGTTAACCAATCAATGAGCAAAAGATTCAAAGTTAACAAATCAATGAGCAAATGATACAAAGTTAACCAACCCATGAGCAAATGAGTTAAAGTTAACCAATCAATGAGCAAATGATTTAAAGGTTAACCAATCAATAGCAATTAATTAAGGTTAACCAATCACTTGGCAAATGATTCAAAGTTAACCAATGAACAAGCAAATGATTTAAGGTTAACCAATCACTTGGCAAATGATTCAAAGTAAACCAATCCATGAGCAAATGATTCAAAGTTAACCAATCAATGAGCAAATGATTAAAAGTTAAACAATCAATGATAAAATGATTCAAAGTTAAATAATCAATGAGCAAATGATTAAAGGTTAACCAATCAATGGACAAATAATTTAATGTTAACCAATCAATGAGCAAATGATTTAAAGTTATAACCAATCAATGAGCAAATGATTAAAAGTTTACCAATCAATGAGTAAGTGATTTAAGGTTAACCAATCAATGAGCAAAAGATTCAAAGTCAACCAATCAATGAGCAACCATTATCATTTTAGCAGTATGTTGCAGAGAGTTCATTTTAAATATGCATGAAAATTTAGATAAAAATAAATTTGACTGATAAACAGATGAAAAATAAACATTAAATATTCCATAAATTCAATATGAAATAAATATACCAATTTTAAGGTGAAAATTAATCTCAGTATCCCTGAAGATAAGTTATATCACCTTTCACATACTGATTATTATAAATCATTTTAAGTGATTTCATTCCTAATACTTAGTAGGCATTAGAAGTGGACTTTTATGTCCCCATTTCTAGGAAGTTTTATATGACTTATAACTGACATGTACAGTTATTATATGATAAACAGTTTTTACATTTGTTTATGTTCTCTATAAGGATAGCAACAGGTTTTAACATAAATAACCAATCAGTTTCATTGTTACAAAAACATATTCTAAAAATGAAATGATATAGTTTATTATGTATTTTAGGAACATGATGTTCTTGGGACAATTGAGTGTGTGGATCAGTAAAGGCATTAAAAATCATGTAGATAGAAAGTTTACATTTTTGTCTTTCTTTTTTTCAATCAGCATATTGCAATACATACTATTTAGTCTGTGGCTGCACTTTCAACCTCAGCTCTGTCTCAATTTCAACAAACATACTCTACTTTAAAAGTCCTGTATGTACAATTGTTATATAAGTATGTTTGTGTGTACTTGTTATATCAGTATGTGTGTGTACATGTTATATCAGTATGTGTGTACATGTTATACCAGTGTGTGTACATGTTATATCAGTATGTGTGTGTACATGTTATATCAGTATGTGTGTGTACATGTTATATAAGTATGTGTGTGTACATGTTATACCAGTGTGTGTACATGTTATACCAGTATGTGTGTGTACATGTTATATCAGTATGTGTGTACATGTTATATAAGTATGTGTGTGTACATGTTATATAAGTATGTGTGTGTACATGTTATACCAGCGTGTGTACATGTTATACCAGTATGTGTGTGTACATGTTATATCAGTATGTGTGTACATGTTATATCAGTATAAGGGTACATGTGATATCAGTATATGTGTACATATTATGTCAGTATATGTGTACATGTTATGTCAGTATGTGTTTGTACATCATATCAGTATATGTGTACATGTTTTATCACTATGTGTGTATGTGCGTTTATCAGACTCAAGTGTCTTCATTTATATCAGCATGTATGTACATGTTATATCAGTTTGTGTGTACATGTCATATCAGTATTTGTGTACATGTTATGTCAGTATGTGTGTACATGTTATGTCAGTATGTGTGTACATGTTATGTCAGTATGTGTGTACATGTTTTATCACTATGTGTGTATGTGCATTTTATCAGACTCAAATTTCTTCATTTATATCAGTATGTATGTACATGTCATATCAGTTTGTGTGTACATGTCATATCAGTATTTGTGTACATGTCATATCAGTATGTGTGTACATGTTATATCAGTATGTGTGTACATGTTATGTCAGTATGTGTGTACATATCAGTATGTCTGTACATGTTATATCAGTATGTGTGTACATGTTATATTACTATGTGATATGTCAAATATATCAGTATGTATGTACATGTCATATCAGTATATGTGTACATGTTATATCAGTATGTGTGTACATGTTATATCAGTATATGTGTACATGTCATATCAGTATGTGTGTACATGTTATGTCAGTATGTGTGTACGTATCAGTATGTGTGTACATGTTATATCAGTATGTGTGTACATGTTATATTACTATGTGATATGTCAAATATATCAGTATGTATGTACATGTCATATCAGTATATGTGTACATTATATCAGTATGTGTGTACATGTTATATCAGTATGTGTGTGTACATATCAGTATATGTGTACATGTTATATCACTATGTGTGTATGTGTGTTTTATCAGACTCAAATGTCTACATTTATCTCAGTATGTATGTACATGTCATATCAGTATGTGTGTACATGTCATATCAGTATATGTGTACATGTCATATCAGTATGTGTGTACATGTTCTATCACTATGTGATATGTCAAATATATCAGTATGTATGTACATGTCATATCAGTATGTGTGTACATGTCATATCAGTGTATGTGTACATGTCATATTAGTATATGTGTACATGTTATGTCAGTATGTGTGTACATGTTATGTCAGTATGTGTGTTTTATCAGACTCAAATGCCTACATTATATATAACATTTCATTTATCATGATAATGTCAAGATGACCTACACAATCAAAAGAACATATTTTATATGTGTACATGTTTTATCACTAAGTGTGTACAAGTTATAACAGTATGTGTGAACATGTTATACCAGTATATGTGTACATGTTATGTCAGTATGTGTGTGTACATCATATCAGTATATGTGTACATGTCATATCAGTAGGAGTGTGTACATGTTATGTCAGTATATGTGTGTACATGTCATATCAGTATATGTGTACATGTCATATCAGTATGTTTGTACATGTTATGTCAGTATGTGTGTTTTATCAGACTCAAATGCCTACATTATATTTAACATTTCATTTATCATGATAATGTCGAGATGACCTACACAATCAAAAGAACATATTTTATATGTGTACATGTTTTATCACTATGTGTGTACATGTTATAACAGTATGTGTGAACGTGTTATACCAGTATATGTGTACATGTTATGTCAGTATGTGTGTGTACATGATATATCAGTATATGTGTACATGTTATATCAGTATATGTGTACATGTTATGTCAGTATGTGTGTGTACATCATATCAGTATGTGTGTACATGTTATATCAGTATGTGTGTGTACATAATATCAGTATGTGTGTACATGTTATGTCAGTATGTGTGTGTACATCATATCAGTATCTGTGTACATGTTATATCAGTATGTGTGTGTACATCATATCAGTATGTGTGTACATGTTATGTCAGTATGTGTGTGTACATGTCATATCAGTATATGTGTACATGTCATATCAGTGTATGTGTACATGTCATATCAGTATGTGTGTACATGTCATATCAGTATGTGTGTACATGTTATGTCAGTATGTGTGTGTACATGTCATATCAGTATATGTGTACATGTCATATCAGTATGTGTGTACATGTTATGTCAGTATGTGTGTTTTATCAGACTCAAATGCCTACATTATATTTAACATTTCATTTATCATGATAATGTCAAGATGACCTACACAATCAAAAGAACATATTTTATATGTGTACATGTTTTATCACTAAGTGTGTACAAGTTATAACAGTATGTGTGAACATGTTATACCAGTATATGTGTACATGTTATGTCAGTATGTGTGTGTACATCATATCAGTATATGTGTACATGTCATATCAGTAGGAGTGTGTACATGTTATGTCAGTATATGTGTGTACATGTCATATCAGTATATGTGTACATGTCATATCAGTATGTGTGTACATGTTATGTCAGTATATGCATACATGTTATGTCAGTATGTGTGTGTACATGTCATATCAGTATATGTGTACATGTCATATCAGTATGTGTGTACATGTTATGTCAGTATGTGTGTTTTATCAGACTCAAATGCCTACATTATATTTAACATTTCATTTATCATGATAATGTCGAGATGACCTACACAATCAAAAGAACATATTTTATATGTGTACATGTTTTATCACTATGTGTGTACATGTTATAACAGTATGTGTGAACATGTTATACCAGTATATGTGTACATGTTATGTCAGTATGTGTGTGTACATGATATATCAGTATATGTGTACATGTTATATCAGTATATGTGTACATGTTATGTCAGTATGTGTGTGTACATCATATCAGTATGTGTGTACATGTTATATCAGTATGTGTGTGTACATAATATCAGTATGTGTGTACATGTTATGTCAGTATGTGTGTGTACATCATATCAGTATCTGTGTACATGTTATATCAGTATGTGTGTGTACATCATATCAGTATGTGTGTACATGTTATGTCAGTATGTGTGTGTACATCATAACAGTATGTGTGTACATGTTATGTCAGTATGTGTGTGTACATGTCATATCAGTATATGTGTACATGTCATATCAGTGTATGTGTACATGTCATATCAGTATGTGTGTACATGTCATATCAGTATGTGTGTACATGTTATGTCAGTATGTGTGTATACATGTCATATCAGTATATGTGTACATGTCATATCAGTATGTGTGTACATGTTATGTCAGTATGTGTGTTTTATCAGACTCAAATGCCTACATTATATTTAACATTTCATTTATCATGATAATGTCGAGATGACCTACACAATCAAAAGAACATATTTTATATGTGTACATGTTTTATCACTATGTGTGTACATGTTATAACAGTATGTGTGAACGTGTTATACCAGTATATGTGTACATGTTATGTCAGTATGTGTGTGTACATGATATATCAGTATATGTGTACATGTTATATCAGTATATGTGTACATGTTATGTCAGTATGTGTGTGTACATCATATCAGTATGTGTGTACATGTTATATCAGTATGTGTGTGTACATATTATCAGTATGTGTGTACATGTTATGTCAGTATGTGTGTGTACATCATATCAGTATCTGTGTACATGTTATATCAGTATGTGTGTGTACATCATATCAGTATGTGTGTACATGTTATGTCAGTATGTGTGTGTACATCATATCAGTATGTGTGTACATGTTATGTCAGTATGTGTGTGTACATGTCATATCAGTATATGTGTATATGTCATATCAGTGTATGTGTACATGTCATATCAGTATATGTGTACATGTCATATCAGTATGTGTGTACATGTTATGTCAGTATGTGTGTTTTATCAGACTCAAATGCCTACATTATAATATAACATTTTATTTATCACGATAATGTCGAGATGACCTACACAATCAAAAGAACATATTTTACTAAACCACAAAGAAGAAATAAATGTTTTATATAGATTCTGGCTGCAGTTGATCAGAAATGTGATTAAAATGTTATTTGTATTACTAACAATAGAACCAATCAATTAAATTAAGAAAAAAAAGCAAATTCCTAGTTGGATTTAAAAAATTATTGGATGTATCTCTCTTATGTAATATTTAGCATCTTGTATTTTAATGCTTTTTCAGAAAATGACAGTTCAAACAAATCTGTTTCAGAGTAATTCCTGACATCCTCTAAGCTTTCTGATGAAATTCATTATGATCAATCAATTAATTCAACTTAATAATCCAGATCTATAGTATTCAAACTTTCATCTGTTCTGCATCTAGCATTTTATTTTTCTTTATTTTCATAAAATTTCATTCATAAAAATTTAACTTTAAATGTAAGATTTTTAAAAAATTTAAATACATTAAATATAAAATAAAAAACTGGAGCCCACCCTGCGCATACAAATACACATGTACAAGCTATAACAAAGATTTAAAGAAACCCAAATACATGATTCCCTATATTTAAATTTCAACATATGTACGTAATCTTTGAAAACATTATATACATATGAATCTTTAACTATGGTGATCTACATAAAAAGGCACTATTCTCCTATTGTATCACCCGAACTGTACCAAAGTATTTTTATTAAACAGCATATTTCTCACCAGAACAATACTATACAATACATTCTTCTATATGATCGCTAACTAAACATTCAGTTTTTATTTACATGGGTGAATTTAAGATTACTATATATTATTTGCCTTTTTCTCTTCCATTGAAATAAGCTCCATTAAACAAAATTAAAACCATTAAAATCTTTTCAGAAACACAAGGTTTTTATTGACAGTTGGTTGACCTTGATCACCGTTATTTTAAACATGATTTTAAATACCGATAAAATGTCATTAAAAATCATTTTGAATTTTAATCAATAAATCTTATAAAACTGTGTATCTAACCATAGATTTAAAAAAAATATTAAATTTTCTAAAACAGTGTGAATATAATATTAAAAATATTTAAAATAATGAATATCAAGGATAGATCTAATAATGAAGTAATCATTCTTGTAATGTGATGTGTTTTCAAGACCAAACATGGGATAGAGTTACATAAAAGGGAGGGTATCTAAGTGAAAAAAGACACTTTTCAACATAGTCTAAGTTAAAAAAAAAGACAATTTTCAACAGTCTAAAAACTGAAAGGTCTGAAAAAAAAAAAAAAAAAAAAAAAAAAAAAAAAACAGGAGCATTACCATGATGTTTAATGATTCAATCTAGAAATTGTGGACTTATATAATTTTCATGCAACAAATAATAATAATATTTCCTAATCGCAACAGTTATTTATTTCTACTTGTTTTGATAATTTATAAATATTGGAGCTATTAGTTTTTTTTTTTTAAGTTTAACAAATATAAAACTTACATAAAATGTTTCACTTTTTAAACAAAACCAATTTTGATAAGTTGTAGCTCAACAGAGTTATCCCCCTTGCATATGACACAACTATCATACAAAAATATCAAAATTATCAATTCTCTGTTTTACTTTTATTTTCTAAAAAAGTTTATATTTAATCACTATGTATTACTTACATTCCATTAGTTACTGGTAAAATCTATTTTACTTTCTTTTGGAGATAAAATGATTTTTAAGATAGAATATTAATTATTTTTCAATGACGAAATAAAGACACTATGTAAGGTTTTAGGATTAACATTTTAAGATCACTATGTGGATTTTATACAAATTTTACATAAATCACCTTAGTCTTATATCAAAACACATCATACCAACAAATTAAAAACTAAATTATAAACTTCAGATATATTTGTTAACTTATGTTAAATCTTTTTTTATACTCTAGTATCCTCTCTATGATATATAAAAAAATTTCACAATTCAAGAAGAAAAAATGGTTGATGTATCTTCCGTCTTAATGGGCACATTTTTTTTTCACTAGGTAGGCAATTAATTCTGAATTATAATGGATTAGTCATTAGGATGTGTAGTTAGATGTTTGGTGAAATCATAAATTACAAAAAAGAAAAAAAAGACAACTTGGATATATAGTACACTTGTATGTATAATACAATTTTGATCTCTGATAATGTTAAATGAATTAACTCTTCTTTCACAAAACAATTTATCACAAATAAATCAAAATCAAATTCAAATTGATTACTGTTTTCATTATTTTATTTACTTTCATAAATACTAGTATTCATTTTATAAGTTTTTTTTTTAATTATTTATTTTTAAATGTGGATATGGATCACTATTTGTATGTATCATTTTTATGGACCTCAAGTGCCAGTCCTGGAATGACAAAATCATGTGATGTTAGTATGTAAGTTTCTTTGTATTGTCCTGTTTGGCTGTTTTATCATTATTTTGTATAATTTCATGTTTGAAAATTTTTCTCTTATTTTATAACCAGATATTTTTTTATTTCTCCTTGTAAAGAATTTTGAATCTATCTTTTTCAAAACTTATGGATTCACTATCATCTAGCTATAGTCCACAGTGACCTTTTACTTAATGGGTGAAAGTTTTTAAAAGTTACATAAAAATTTAAACAGAAATAATTATTATGTCATTAAAAAAGTTGTTAAAGTTAAAACAAATATAGATCATTAAATTTCATTCAGAGGAATTACAAAACCGAAGAGGGAAAACACCTACAGGTCATTTATTTTAACCTGACCTCACCTGACACTAATGCCTTATGATTAGCCTCATAACCTACTAACCTAATATCGCTTTGGACGGCTAATACTGGTAATGTTTAGTTTTCATAGAAAATCTCAAAACATAAATAAAGTTTGTTATTTTTCACTTATTTGAGTCTAGATTTAACAGGAAATTGCTTTACAGACCAGCAATTACCGCAGAATATCTCTGCTTAGAGTAAAACATTGCTGCTTTATAGATTTTACATGTTGAAAAAATGGGAAATGATGGATCCTTTTTTACACATACAATATAATTTGCTACAGAGGACATCATTTCTCTTGTAAACATCACTAATTTCAACATGTAAAATCCCCTTAATTGGGATTAATTAATGCTCATTTCTACAGCAATATTTTATGGTAATTAAGGATGTGCACAAACAGAATTAAATGTCAGACAATATAAACATATAAAATTAAAAGTAAATGTAAAATGTCACAAACACAATATCTCTAGGAATAAACTTTATTTTGACAAATATGTTTGGTTGACAACAAAAATTACAGTTTTAAACAATAATTTCTTAGGCTTGTATTAAAGAATCATTACAATCATACAAAAATGCAAAAAATCATCAGGAATGGATATCTAACACATAAGTCGATGAAAAGTGAAGATATGTAAGAATTCGATTGTTTTATCATTGTTGCCAGTCATAACTGGTTTTTATCATATGAAATACATAAACTTAGATTATTATGTTTGTTTACTGCAATTACATGAAATTAGATAGCGTTTTGGTGATCTCGTGATGTAATCATATTAATTTCATCATTTAATTGTGTCTTTCATATATGATAGCAGGTGATGGGGATGACCCACATGTGCATGATAAATGCTTTTTTCGTCAAGACCGAACTGTTTACAAGTGAAATATATCATTATTTCTTATTAATTACTTACCCGCACGTGCATATTTCACAAATACACCTTGTCATTTTTATCTTGTCCTGATATCGACCTTACAGACTTCTAATTTGTCTTACTATGCACAAACAGTGGGTCAAAAGATGCGTTGTCAAGCAATCATCCACAAGCTGTTTATTGACAATGGCGGATGGCAACACCAAGGGTATACCAAGCTAGTGTACAAGATATTCCGAAAGATCTTCATTTCGGACTTTGAAGCGATCTTTTTTTCTCCCGGACGTCATTGTTTATCATAATTAATGTTTTTAACATTGACAAACTAAATTTAACTTTGATTGATTAAGTGATTAATTGATTAAGTGATTGATTAAGTGATTGATTAAGTGATTGATTAAGTGATTGATTAATTGATTGATCAATTGAATTATTGTTTCAGAGATGTATGTCTCCGATTGTTTTAAGAATTGATTGATTAATTGATTGATTGATCGCTGAATGATTTTCGCTGAATAAATTGATTAGTCTCTGGGTGATTTATTGAAAATTACAGACTGAAACAAATAAAAAAACAAATTCATTAATAGTGATCATGATCTTTCAGACATTTTTATAGACCATTGGGTTGTTACAAATTTTGATTGCTAGCCTTTATTGCTGTTTGATGGTGTTTCATTTCTGATAAGGGAAAAGACTAACTTATTTGTGTTAATCAAGTCGAAAGAATGTTTTATTTGTACTGAAAGGGGTACAAAATGAATTAGATTTTCCTAACATTGATCAGTCGTAAATTTCGCAAGACCCTGACACATGCTACAAAGTAATAATTTACGTTAACATGACTGGATTAATAATCTCGTGAAAAAGAAACTCGTGGTATTGTAATGTTGACAATCTGACAGGTAAGAAAACAATTTGCTGAAACTTAATTGATAATTTTGGATGGTAAAGTAAGAAAAACAGCTGCTCATCAAATTGTGACTGTGAGCACAATTTTTCCCCTCAGTTGTGATCTTGTGAGAATTTCATACAATCGGGATATGTTTGTTGTATATCGATTATATTTTATTATTAGACGTCACAAGCATCCGTATTATATTGGATTATTAAACTTATCATGTCATGGATTGTGCGTCTCTGAGACAACAATTGACTATGGCGGTGACATGCGTTTTCGATCACGTAATCGTTTTTCTGTTTCCGAATGTATTTCTGCTGCCAAGAAAAATACTGTTTTATTGTTATTTTGTTGTAAATAAGCAACTGAAATAAAATACAAAATCTGATATGAAAGTAACAAAGCATTTAATATTTTTATTGATTTGAAGCTACTGACCTCGCTAACATTACAGCAACACTACTGGCATGTGTTTTCGATCACCTCCAGATTTGAAGAGTTCCATAGTCTGGACATTATACCGTGAGGCTCTATATGATGAAATCACTACTCAACTTTAGTGCTCATTATACTTCCATCCAAAAGGCTCCCAAATTTTTACAAATTCAAATAAATTTCATTTAAATGAAATATTCACAAAAGATTTTATTTCAGATGAAAAGACTGTCAGGTTTAAATTAGCAAGTTAAGTGTAAAGAATTAAGTACTGGAATATCTTTTTTCATTTAGTATAATTTTTTTTTAAAAAGTTATATGTATTCTTTTTTTCAATTTTTAGATAAAATTATACAAAATAAAAATTTCATTTTTATAAATAATTGTTATTTCTTATTTCATAAAAAAAATCAAATAACTACTCGCAGTGAGGGCATCTAAATTCAGAGTGCCTACGGACAACCCTAACATTTGAACAAAATCTTAGATGTGTCCAGTGACCACAAATATCACATAATGCCCACTTCACAATGACTAGGTCCAGACAGTCTCTTAAACCAGGTGGAGAGTTCTTATGACAGATACAGCAATCACCCTCAGTATCACTGTCCTCTGACTGGAAATCATTTCCACTGTCATCAACATAATATGCTGAAGGACCAGGCTGTGGGGAGAGAGCAACAGCTGGCATCTTGTCAGGTGTCTGTTTTGTGGATTTTACTGGCTTTTTTTTCTTATCATCTGACTGGCTTTTTTTAAATTTCTTTATCTGATCTGTAACATCATCTTCTGTTATTGCATGTCCTCCAACAATGCCACTTATTGATTTTATTGGCTTTCTTTTTTTCTTTTTTGTGTCTGCTTCAATATTCTTGCCATCAAAAAATTCAGTTACAGTAACAGAATTATCAATTTCATTTTGACAGTTGGAAGGATCACTTACTACCCGCTGGTTTGACATGGAGCAATTTGTAGAAGTTTTGGGAGTGTTATCATTATCTGTTGGTTGCGATAGATTGGTCTTAGTCTGTATAGAAGATGAACTTAAATCTGTTGATTGGATGATTTCTTGAGTTTGCTTCTTAAATACAGTGGAAGGTTTGAGTTTAGATTCTGGTACAGCTGATCTGTTATATGGATATATACCTGCCTTTCTGAAAGCTGCTCTTAAATTTTCAGGTGACAATGCCAATGAGTAAGCCTTGCAAGAAATTTTACACACATTAAGCTTTGAGATGACATGGCCTGGATTCTGTCGCATATAAGTTGCACATTCCCTATTATATATCCTCTGTAGAGGACCAAAACATCCTATATCCAGAGGCTGTAAAATGTGGGAGCAATGTGGTGGTAAAACAAATAGGATTATTCGGTTTTCCCTTGCCCAGTCAAGAAGTGACAAGGTAACATGGCTTACATGACCATCATACAATAGAAGTATGTGTTCTCCTTCTTTAGGCTGGACAAACTTCATGAAATGATTTTTAATGTAATTCTCAAAAATGTTAGAATTTGACCATCCTGATTCTGAAACATCATAGTCAGTTCCTGGAAGCCCTCCCTCAATTAAGTGATCCATCTTCCTCTTCCCAGCAAAGACAAAGTATGGTGGTAGTTGTTGTCCTATTGCATTGCCACACCCTATAATAGTTGTGTTCTTTCCACGTGGAGAAGTGACAGCTTGAGGAGCACCTTCCTCAGTACAGACGATGTAGGGTGGAGTATGCTCTGTAGAAATGCCTTTCTCATCAACATTGTAAATTCCTTCAGGTCTGTCTTTCAGATGATACCTATCCAGAATTGTCTCCAGTTCTGTATAGTATGCTTGTACAGTGTCCATGGAGGCTGTCTTTGCTCTTATTGAAGTAAGGCTTCTTGGTTTCATCAATTTAATTTTCGGCCACCTTTTCTGAAAATTGCTGAACCAAAATCTGCTTAATGGCTTGTTTCTTTCTCTCTTTCCAACATGTATGGCTAGGTCACTTGCAAGTGCTATGACTTGAGCCCTGCTATACCCATATCCCAACTCTGCCATGTAACCAATATGTTCTACCAGTCTGGCTTCTTCCAACTCTGAGAGGAGTGGGTCAGGACCTGACTTAACAGTATCAACATGGACACGTTGGTCAACACGGTCACGTAAGGTGGTAAGTGGAACGCCATACAGTTTAGCAGCTTTCCGGACAGCCAAACCTGTCTCCTGAACTGCCTGATATGCATTTGTCAATTTAGTGGGTGAATATTGCCTGTACTTTTCCTTAAGTGACTTGTAGCTGATCTGCAATATATATATAGACAGATAGATAGAGAAAGAGAAATTTTTGTTGGTGCCCTGTTCTTCAGTGTTCACTTTTTTAAATATTAAATTTTTATCCTTATACTTTATATGCTAAATTGATTCTTTTATGCATTTTTAAAATCATTTATATGTTAAAATTTATAATTCATCTCTTCTAATTCACACTCTGTGTACTTTTTTTAAATTGTGTAGTACATTTCATATAAAGTTCAGTGAAACTAAAATTGCCAAAAAAAACTTCAAGCTAACTTGACCCAGAGACATATTCAACGTTATATTGTCTCCGACCTAATAACCCACTCCTCTTGAGCCTCAAAAAAAAATTAACGTCGCCCATTGGTTGATAAAGTCAGATGACCTAAGATGAAGGGTTCATGGCCTACTTTGCAGACGATATCTATATTGGAAATTTATTCATTGTCAGTAGTGGTGGTTACTATTTTTAGCACAGGGAAAATGTGAATATAAGAAAATGGCGACTTGATAAGGTATGTGTTGTGTTTTTGTCATCCTACCTGTAACTTCCACATGTTTGCAGAAAAATAATCCACCGCAGAAAAACAACGTGACCTGTCTGTTTGTAAACATATGCAGATTAGCTGAAATCTCGCGAGAAAACAACAAAAATACGCGAGAAAGAAATTGATCGAATTCACATGCCGATCGAAAACACATGCCTCGCCCATACATGTAGCTGCAGACTCTGTCCATCCTGTCAGGTTCCTGGAATTGTTTAATCTGTAACACTTTTTTTTTCCATAATCAAATAAAAGTTAAATCGATAAAAAGCTTAATAGAGCTTTTATTACTTGTTGTAAATTTTTCAACTGTAAATTAAGATTTATTATTATTATTATTATTATTATTAAAACATTTGCCATACATTTCTTCTTCAACTTATACTGAGTAGAACCCTTCATAGGATATCATGCTGTGTGATAGTGGTAGTTACCGTAAAATCCTCTTTATACAATTAAAACAAGTAAAAACAACATTGTATCACTACTTAACATAGACAGGTGACCCACAGACAGACTACTAAACTGGTGCCTGATGTCCTCTGTTGTTGTTACAGCTTGCATTTCTGGAGGCAACATATTCCACTGCCACACTGTACATAAAAAGAATGAATACTTATTTGTATCTATGGATGTTGGTATTTCCCTCAGTTTATTGGCTCCCTTGGTTCTTAAATCCTGTCCTGCTGTGACATAGTTGTTAATGGAATGGCAACTTCATTTTTTTTAAGATCTTGTACAACATCAGCTATTCAGACATAAAGTGTGTTAGGGTCAGAGGAAATTTGGATTATATAAAACACCATAAATCGACTTTACTCCTATTTACAATCATACATACATTTTATTCTTTAGAAAATGTTGACAAATTTTAAGTATTATTTGTTTTAATTTCAGGATTTTGATGTAATTTAAATGATTATAAACCATAATGCAAACACCAAGTCTTCAGAAAATTTCTGCTCTACAGAAACAACCATCAGATATTAGAAATATATGTATTTTAGCACATGTTGATCATGGTAAGTGGTGATATTTAAATTTACAGAAGGAACACTGTTAGATGTTTCTTATTGATATATTACTGGCGTGAGATAATTCACCATAATTTTTGTCGAGCCTGGCATTGCCATAAGGCAAGACTTGGGTGTTACTTTTCTGGATGTTGTCAGCAGTGGTGGCATGTCAAAATGTTAAAGTGTATGTAAAGTAATATATTTTCTACTCGATCAAAAACTAACCATTTAGACATTTAAATCAATGGAATTCTTGTTTAACATAAGTATTTACTGTATGAGGTTGACTGATCTTTGATACATATATACATATATATATATATATATATATATATATATATATATATATATATATATATATATATATATATATATATATATATATATATATATATTTACACCGCTTTTTGTCAGATGAGACTTTTAAGAA
The DNA here is from genome assembly GCA_029721355.1 of Tegillarca granosa. NCBI lineage: Eukaryota > Metazoa > Mollusca > Bivalvia > Arcoida > Arcidae > Tegillarca > Tegillarca granosa. The sequence continues at coordinate 2,639,362 of CM056600.1, forward strand.
CAAATACCTATGAAGAATTATACAATATTGGAATCTTATGCCAAATTTCATAGGTATTAATTTCTATTAACATTAGCTTTTGTTGGTTATGTCTAATATTAATGAAATAAATAAACTTCGTTAGGCAACATAAAAGATAATTAAATCTATTCTTCATAAAACTATACAAAATGTGATTACATTACCTGTAATGAACAAATATAAAAATGAATATATTGTGCATCATTTTATGCCCTTACCACTATCACTTTACTATTTTGATTTGGTATTTTGTATGTGTTGGTATTAAAATTTTTGATTATTTTTTTAACAGGTAAAACCACATTGGCCGATGCATTGGTTGCCAGTAATGGCATTATATCGCAGAGAATGGCAGGGAAGGTAAAATATTACAGATTGGTTTTAATTATCTATATTCTTAAGTAAATGTTATGACTTTAAAAATCTTTTTCAAGAAATTATGTTTGGGTGGTTCCTTGTATACAGTACAACATATCTGAAAAGAAGATTATACTTATATGAACGAAACCTTTAAAAACTAAAGGCTGTAAAAAATCTTACAGTCCAGGAGTTGTTCTGTTTAGTCCGATTCCAAAACGTTCATCACAGCCCCAGGGGTGAAGTCATTATAGTTGTTGACTACAAATCTTGCTGACCTTCCTTGCACTGCCTTGATGGAATTGATGTGCTTTTAAGTATATATATACCATATATATATACAGTAGAACTTTGATGGCTCGAAGTCCAAGGGACTTCGACTAAATATTCGAGTCAACGGGGGGTTCGAGCGATCGAACATCGAGATATGATTGGAGGTTCACGTTCTCATGTTCAGTACCAACCGTTAAAGAATCTTTAAATTTGTTTTACATGTAAATAAACTAAAAGGCCAAATTATGAAAAGTCTGAATTAAAAATCCATTATTTATCACATAATATTTGAAAAAAAAAAAAATAATAAAAAAGAATAACATGTCCCAATTTAAATACAAAATTCATTTCAAATTACATGTTGACCTGCAATCTGCCGTATGATGTTATATCATGGGCTACGGGGTTAGAATATGGCACTTTATTTTAATTTCAACAGGTTATGATACAAAATAAACTTACTTTATTCTTTGTTGCACATGTAATACTTTAAAGAAAAACAATACAAAACACAATCATTACTGGTCGTTTTAATCACAGGAAATAACGATAATACACATTACTTTACATATTCCAAGGGCATGTAAATTACAGAATCCTGATGTGCAATTATAAGGCACGAGCGACTGAGGTGTTTTAAAAATAGCGATCAAACTCTTCCGTGTGTCGTAATCGGATTAAGAGATTAAAGAACTGAGCATATCGACATTCTCTTAGTAGGTTAATTAATAATTAATTAATTAATTTTAGGTAAATGTCTAGATTAATCATTTTGTTCCACTCTATTACTTTTGATGAAATCTGTAAAATGGCTTCAGCTTGTGTTTTGTTTACAATGACCAGGACCACATGTCCTTCTGGCAATGGCTCACCATTATTTTCCCATTACTGTACATTGTAGGGAATGGCAGTTTAATACAATAATTGAAATTCCAATCCAAACACATTATACATAAAAATAAACAGCAATTCAAGTCTAACACATGTTCAAAAGGTCATACCTTCTTGATCAATCAAATTTCTGGTTACTATGGAAACTTTCAAACACGTTATGTAACCTTCCACATCAGCTATAACATCTTGAAGGAAGTTGACCACTTTACTCAGTCAGTCCCTCCACTGCATAGGAGCACCTTGCATGGCAAATACTAGCATTTTTTGGAAGTGCACACCCTGTCCTTTAATTCAAACACTCAAAACATGTACCAATTCTCTATACAGGCAAGACTGAAAAATAAAGAAAAAAATACTTTGAAAATTTACAAGTACTACATTTGTGCTACAACAACCCGACACCGGAAGTTGTGATCCATATCCTGTCAGACTGGTTAAAGTTTTTTTGAATGACAAAATTTTTATCGTCATGAAAGTTTGTTCAATTTATAATAAAAGAAAACAAAAATTATTAAAATCACTTGAACATGCTTCATACAATACACACTTTCCAAACACACACACTTTTACAATACAAATCCAGTCATCTCCTGTAGTGAATTTTGCCTACTCCCAGGTTTTTTCATAAAAATTGGCTTTTAATTCACTTTTCACCATTTTTAATACATTAATAGATTAAAAATTGAAGTTTTAAATTTTTTCATGACTTTTTAGATTTTTGTTTTATTTTTTTTTAATTTTGTCCAATTTTTTAAATTAAAATTATTTTTCAATATTTTTTTGCTAATTTTTTATTTTCAAAATGGAATTTCTCAGTAACTGTAAATAACAAACTGTCAAATCAAACATGGGATTAAAGTGTTATGTCATCACTATCTATGCAAATAAAACTTGAAGGTGGGGCAATTAATGAAGTGGAATGATGTGTTCAATAAGCCAGACCCCCAATGGCCACCCCAAACACATATTACCTTATTTGGCTGTAGGCTAAGAAAAAAGACCAATCATAGGGCTTATCATCACTGGACATTCCAAAAAAAGAGAAAACATTAACCTACTGAACCTATAAGACAGGCAGGAGTGTGCTAGCTCACCATTTCAGTTGAAACCTGCTGTAGAAGAAGATGAAGGGAGACAAGGCAAGAAAAAGATTTTTTTCAAGAAGGGACACCTACCAACCTATACCAGTGGAAGAAAGACCCTCAGTTCAAACCCTGAACCTGCCTCCAGCCAGTACCCAACATGGAGAAGAATGACACCACAGTTATACTCACTTGTAACTAAGACTGCTACTGATGGTGATACTCCAATTCTACCTGACTGTCATGGAGTCCTTGGATCTACAAGACTTCTGAGGACAAAATCAACCAGATCACCACCTGTCAACCTGAAAAAGATAAAAAAAGAAGATCAGTTTAAAGGCATGAGACTGCTGGACAATGAAAAGATGGTTAACATGTGGAATGAGACATATCGGTTACACCAAGAACAGAATCCAGGGTGCCAGCCAGAAATTACCATCTTCAAACAAGTGAAGCAAGGCTTGGGATGGAGACTCACATTAAAATGTGAAAAATGTGGTTTCCAGTCTAAAGAATACAAACTATTCAAAGAAGTCAAGACAAACAAGCCTGGGATCAATGCTGCAGCACCTAATGTGTCATTTGCCATAGGGTTACAAGATACACCTATCAGTACCAGAAGAGCCAGACTACTGTTAGCTGCCATAGATGTGCCACCACCTGCTAAAACCAGCATGCAGAAAACAGCAAACAAAGTAGCCAAGGCAACAATAGAGTTGAATGAAGCAGACATGGCAGAAAAAACACAAACTGTTATAGACATCAACAGACAGAGAGGAGTAATGGACCCAACCGAGGTCAATGTGTCCATGGATGCCAGATACAACACTATTCACATAGCCAGCAGAAAGAAACCAGGACAGAATGCTTCACAATCAGTCAGTTTAGCCATAGAGACTGTCACAGACAAGCAGTATATACTGGGAGCAGTACACCAAAACAAGCTTTGCTGGAAGGGCAACACGACACTGGAAGTTGTGATCCATATCCTTCTGGCAAAAACTGTATTCGAGCGAAAAAAGTTGAATTTTGACTAAATTTATACTTTTGAAAAATATTTATTGTTCGAGCGAGCAGGGGTATTCGAGTAAACGAAGTTCGAGCTATCGAGGTTTGTTTACATAGGATATAATAGGAAATTGGTTGGGACCAACAGATGACTTCGAGTTATCCAGGGTATTCGAGGCAAGGGCGTTCGAGCGATCAAAGTTTTACCGTATATATACAATGTATATCCCAGTATTAATGCTGATAGCATAATATATAATTATTTAATAGGAATAAATGAAAAATTGTTTTTGAGGAGTAAATTTTTTGGATTGATATTATTAAGTGTCTAAATTTTGTATCTGTTTATTATTGTTTTTATTATTGTTTTTTATCATATGTTTTTTTTTATATATTTTTCAATCTTACAGTTACGATATATGGACAGTAGAGAAGATGAGCAGGTCAGAGGAATAACTATGAAATCAAGTGCAATATCCTTATACTTTGGCAAAGGTAGGGAAAGCATATTTATAAACCTGGGGGTTTCTTACACAAATTTCCACTAATAACGCAGACAGAAATATGTAAATGCATCTAAAGGCATATGCAAGACTTTGAAGTTATTTGTTAACTTCACAAATATTCATTAGAATTCTTTTCTAGAATATACCTCAAGAAGTTGGCTGTTTGGTGTGGTTGTTTAGTGGGCGAGTTGGTTGGTGGTTGGTTAGTGGATGAGTTGGTTGGTGGTTGGTTAGTGGGTGAGTTGGTTGGTGGATAGTTTACCATAGTTTGTTGGTTAGTTAATAATTTTTTTACATTACATTAGCAATTTTTCAACTATTCAGCATTATTAATCTAAACAGACATTCATTGTTCATGTGATGCATAACTTTCTAGCAAGTGCTTTTAATCAAGGTCACACTATTGCACTTTTATATTGATCTTTAGAGTGCTAATACTCTTGCCTGCAAAGTTGTAGATGAACATCCATTTAACCTTTCCTGAACCTACCAGTAGAGACCTACAAGAAAAAAACCCTCTCTCTCTTAGACTTCTTGCTAAGTGGTAAAACATTTACAAATTATTCTCATTTCTATAGTTAGGTACCATATTAAGATATAAGATTTCATTTTAATCTTCTTTGATTTTTATACTCCTATATGAAAACATTCCCTACAGTGTAAAAAGTCTGGTATTGTCATAAGTGATGTCAGATAATCATTGTTTCCATGAGATTGATTAGGAAGGTTCTAATCAAGATATTTTGCTAACGTTTGATTCCATTTTGATGTATAAGTATTTATTTTGCCTGTGTATTAATATTGGCGCTTTTGGCCTTAAATTATTTTCTACCAATATTAATACACTTCAACATTGATTTTAAGCTCACCTATCAAATAGGAAACAGTAACATTGACAATATTAATACATGCTAAATGTTTGAGACCCTTTCGAGCGCCAAATATAATATACGCTTATATAAATACTTATACAGTATTTGGAAGGCTTTGTCTGAAAAACTTCTTGGAAATCAGCTACATCTTCTAAATGTCTTCTGTCGTTGGTTATTTGATGTAAATGACCTTATTTGCATGGAAGTACATTAGTTCTAGAACAGCCTACATGTAGGTTTTCCTAATACTAGTTGTGCTCAATGTTCAGCATTATTTCTTTTCTTAGAATTTGACCAATTTACAATATTATTTACCGGTTCTTTGTAATATTTCAGATAATAAAGAATATTTAATCAATTTAATTGATTCTCCTGGTCATGTAGACTTTTCTAGTGAAGTATCAACAGCTGTAAGGTTATGTGATGGTGCTGTGGTAGTTGTTGACGTTGTTGAAGGGGTTTGTCCTCAGGTAAAGTTCAAGTATTATTTATGACATCTTATAAAACAATAGTTTTAATCATAATATAAAATTCTTATTATAATATAAACATGTACTTCATGCAATAAAAATGCAACATTAACACCTGTGTGATGACGAACACCTGTGTGATGATGAACACCTGTTTGAGGATTAACACTTGTGTGAGGATTAACACCTGTGTGAGGATTAACACCTTTGTGAGGTTATATCTTTTTATTAGATTCTATGCATCCTCTCATTCACAGAAAGATTTGATATTAGCAGTAACTGTTTGTTTTTGGATTCCATGCATTCTGTAGAAAGAATGGTAACAAGCATAGAAACTACATGTATTGTGCTCTATATCTTATTAACCTCAGAAACATGTCAAAGACATTATTGGATATAATCAGTTATTGTTTGTGTAATAGTTGATTTGTTTGAAAAGTTTCTGTATAATATGTAAAACACAAAGTATCCAGTGATAACTATGTTACAGTGTTAAGTATAATTCAAACAGTCTATTATTGTACTGTACTGACTCTCTCACTTAAAGAACTGATTTTTTAAACAGATTTTAACTTACCAAAAAAATGCTAATTAAGGTTTTTACAAAATTTTTGAGGAAGGTTGACCTTTAAACCTAACATTGTCTTCCTTATAAGAAAGACACAAAAACTGAAATCTCAAGGTCACAGTGACCTTTTATTGAAAAAAAAAGACACAATGAGCCTTTATAGAAAAACTGAAACCTCAAGGTTAAAATTACCTTTTTTAAAGATGAACCTTCATTCAAACATTTACTCCTCTACTGAATTTTATTTGAAATCTTTTATTTTGAACCCAGAAATGAAAGTGACCTTTGACCTCGGAAAACAAATGTTGATGACACTTATATCAGTGATTAGTTGTGTATTGTTCTAGTACCAGATATAAAACTATTCCTTGCAGTAACTGGTGGACATTGGAGATTAAACACACTGTCCTCAACATCAATGATCAGTTGTTAATTAAAATTATATGACACTAATTGTACTGAAATACGGGCTGATTTTATGATTAGACTTACAGGTTCTATTGGTCTGATGTTTATCTTTTGCTTTTGATTTAATTCAGATATATATATAAATGTATATTTTATATGTATCCTTTTTGTAGACACATGCAGTACTAAGACAAGCATGGCTGGAGAACATCAAGCCCATTTTAGTTTTAAATAAGATAGATCGTTTGATTATTGAACTAAAGATGGAACCAATGGAAGCTTATTTACATTTACAACAGATCTTAGAACAGGTGAGATTGTCATAAATAAAATACTTCTTGTAGGTGTAAAAAAGTGCTGTCTCTCTGTCATAACATTGTCACAGTGCCATTATCAAAGTGATCATAGAACAGATGAGATTGTCATAAATAAAATACTTCTTGTAGGTGTAAAAAAAGTGCTGTCTCTCTGTCATAACATTGTCACAGTGCGATTATCAAAGTGATCATAGAACAGATGAGATTGTCATAAATAAAATACTTCTTGTAGGTGTAAAAAAAGTGCTGTCTCTCTGTCATAACATTGTCACAGTGCGATTATCAAAGTGATCATAGAACAGGTGAGATTGTCATAAATAAAATACTTTTTGTAGGTGTAAAAAAAGTGCCATCTCTCTGTCATAACATTGTCACAGTGCGATTATCAAATTGATCATATAACAGGTGAGATTGTCATAAATAAAATACTTCTTGTAGGTGTAAAAAAGTGCCGTCTCTCTGTCATATCTTTGTCACAGTGCAATTATCAAAGTGATCATAGAACAGGTGAGATTGTCATAAATAAAATACTTTTTGTAGGTGTAAAAAAAGTGCCATCTCTCTGTCATAACATTGTCACAGTGCGATTATCAAATTGATCATATAACAGATGAGATTGTCATAAATAAAATACTTCTTGTAGGTGTAAAAAAAGTGCCGTCTCTCTGTCATAACATTGTCACAGTGCGATTATCAAAGTGATCATAGAACAGGTGAGATTGTCATAAATAAAATACTTTTTGTAGGTGTAAAAAAAGTGCCATCTCTCTGTCATAACATTGTCACAGTGCAATTATCAAAGTGATCATAGAACAGGTGAGATTGTCATAAATAAAATACTTGTTGTAGGTATGAATTTCTGTTGTCTCCCATCATAATCACAGTTTTAATATCTGTCAATTGTTGTCCCTCTGTTGTCTTTCAGATTAAAGATATGGAGATAGAAACCTTATAAAAGATGACCAAAATATACAACATAATTTTTCATATGTCAGCAGTTTTAACATGTAATATGTCTGTTTATTCTTACCTTGTATTTCTGCAGGTCAATTTAGTAACAAGTGAGTTATTTACATCAGATGCCATGGAAAAAACTTCAAATGTAAGTACATGTTTATGTGCCAGTGTATATAAAATTCAATGTTAATGTAACAACTCCAGAAATATTATAATAATAACAACATGTAGTTCTATAATAATTATAACTGCCTTGTTATCATAGTTCTAAAAATGAAACAACAGTGTCATTAGATGTACATGTGATTAACACATATTATGTGATAATGTAAATACAAAGGAAGAACTTTTTTTCAGATTTAAATTTTATTGGGCATCCATCTTTTCTTTCGTATACATTAATGTCTATTTTGGATAGTTGTTTTAAATGTTTGTAAGATATTGGCTTTGTCACACAATAATTTCATAATAATAAAAGTATTCACTGTTAGATTTTCTCATGGTTTTAAACACACATTTTTTATTGCAAAGGATTGAAAATACCTGTATACTTGTACATGAAGTTGTTAGTGTTTCATGCGGTCTGAATATTTTTCTGTGTATTGTATTTGCAATTTATTTTGTAATCTTATTATACATTTTAGCAAATTAACGGAACAGAAAATGAAAATTCTTCAATAGAGACAGTGGTATGTTTTTATGTTTTTTTAAAAAATTAAAATTCTAATTATGTAGATTGCATAAATAAATAGATTAACAGTTTATTTCCCTTGTAGGATTATAAGGAAATGAAGTTAGTAACTTACCTATTGGCATAAACCTTTATATTTGAAGACCAAGATATCTTGCAATAATCAACAAAGTCTCTTGCACTTAAAGATATTTCTTTTTCAGTTATTTTTCCAAAAAGACTTTATGATGGATCCAACACTAAGTCTTACTGATGCCATTTCTCTATTAAGTTTTATAATATTGTTTTATTTTTAGTCACATGACTGGACAAGTACCCTAGAGGACACTGAAGATAGAAATATATACTTTACTCCTGATCAAGGAAATGTTATATTTGCCAGTGCCTATGATGGATGGGGTTTCACGTATGTAACATATATTTGTGTTTAATTCAGTATATCTTAGAGTGACAGAAGTGAGGATTGTTGAATGTATTATGTTTCTGTGTATTTGACTATAGATAGAGACTCATTTATCTCACATTTTATCATTTTCAGCATGATTTGAAATGAATCCTTTTTCTACATTTTTCAGTACGTTATAATTAGCTGTTTCAGGTTTAACCTGACAATTATCATAGAGGAGTAAACAATTGTAAATATTGGTTGTGGTAAAACTGGTAAAATGAATAAAATTTGTGATTTCAATTTTTTAGGTTTTGTATAATGTTGGTCTCTGAACTTACATGTAGTTTCATTTGCATTAACAGATTTCAGATAAAATTTTGCAAACAATTTGTCAGTTGAGCCTTGTAACGAAAGCATTTACAGTAGAAGTGCCTGTACAATGTTAATCATTTTCCTTAGAAGTACATTCATATTGATCAGTCTCCATATTATCATATAAATCAAGTCAACATTTTGATTCATTCTGAAATTCACTTGCATTCTTTTTTGAAGTGAAATTTCCTTAATTAAAAAATGTAAGACAATTTCATATTAAGTACCTGTGTACGGTTAACACAAAATCAAGTTTGGACTGGCACTGAAAAAAAACAACACACTAGACCAAACATTATACTTTATTTATACTTGTCCACATAAGTGAACAATTAAAGCCATAAATTTACAACTTTGTTTACCATTACACTCTTAAAGCACCTTATAGTTATTATTTTTTTCTGTTTTACAGCATTAATCACTTTGCAGAGCAGTATAGTAACAGACTAGGACTTAATAAACAAGTTTTACAGAAAACATTATGGGGTGATTACTATCTCAATACAAAGACAAAAAGAATCATGAAAGGTGCTCAGGTAAGTATCATATAGATGGAAAACATTAGAAAGGCTGCATTGTTTTAATCTTCAGTCAAGAATAAATCTCTCTGTATTCAATAAATGACAATCAGTTTTTGAGGAAACCACAAAGGTATATTACACTCTTGCATTTACAAATCACAGTGCCTGTTGCTGCCTAGGTTCAAATCCAGCTCTGGGCAAATCTTAATGTCAGAGACTTTGTTGGTTGATATGCCAAGGTTAGTTTATTAAGCACACTCTGGTTTCCTCTACAATTTCTTAACTGACTGAGTGGATATAAGTGAAAGAAACATGACTGGAATGTAAAACTACATTACTACAATACTGCACTCCTCTCTGTCCAAGGTACAGTTTACAGAGAAAATGCTGGTAAATGTAATTTGCATTTAAACATGTGCATTAAATCTCTATAAGCAAATACATGTAGGTTGTTGTGTCGCCTAGTCAGGCGACATAGGGATTACTTTCGTCGTCGGCATCGGTTGCCTCCGGATTTCCTTGTCTTGAGCATAACATTGGTGTTGTACGTTCAAATGACTCCAAACTTGGTGTGCATGTTTCTGGCAATGACTCGAAGTGCAGTGCACAAGAACCGCAACTCTATCTTTTTCCGTTTTTAAATGATTTCCCTTGGATTGATTTTTATAGAGCATTTCTTGTCCGGAGCATAACTTTGGTGTAGTATGTTCAAATGACTCCAAACTTGGTGTACATGTTTCTGGCAATGACTCGAAGTGCAGTGCACAAGAACCACAACTCTATCTTGTTCCGTTTTTGAATTATTCCCCTTTGATTGACTTTTATAGAGGATTTCTTGTCCGGAGCATAACTTTGTCAACTACAGTCACTGCACTTAATGTCATTGCCAGAAACATGCATACCTGTCCTGATACAGTTATCCCCCTAGGTAGACTGGGTCCCAGAACATAATTACAACCGTATGCAGGGAATACGACATATGATATCAGTTTTGTGTTTTGCTGACAAAGTGATTACAGCAGAACTTAATTAACTTATACATTTTATATTGTTAACTTCAGTTTGACATTTATTAATCACTTCTATATTAAAAACACCTTAACACACTTGGATGCCTGATCAGTTGATTATTGGCTTTTGGGACCTGCAAATTTGTTTGCAAAATCGAATACTTCTCAAATAGGACCTTTTTAATATAGAGTTAAGAACAAATATTGTTGGGACCTGAAAAATACCTCTCAAAGTTGAGTACCTCTCAAAACTGAATCCCTCGAAATCAGGACCCGACTGTACTACGCATTGTCAGGCGAAACATCTGTTTCAAAGAAACATATCTAGTGTAGTTCATGGAACATACATGTATAATCTAACTTGAGATTAACCTTCATTTAAAGATGGAATAATCAGAGCACATGAATATATTGAAGAAGTACAGTTATATAATTTTACAAAATTAATCAAATTATATACATGTATATAGCATAATTAAAACTGTACACATTCTGTGAAGATTTTTGTTTAGAGAAAGGGTTAGGGATGATAATGTGTTATTTAACAGATTAGAGAAATGTGTAAGAGTGATTGTTGTTATTTATTCATTTATGTTGTTTATATAAAGTAAAAGTTACCAGATTTTCTTTTATTTTAGTCAAAAGCAAAGAAGCCATTATTTGTCCAGTTTGTTCTGGAGAACATTTGGTCTATATATGATGCTGTATACATGAGAAAGTAAGATATATACTTTTGTTTTATTTATATGTATGTGTTTAATTTGACCAGGTAACATTCAGGGTCAGGAGCAGAGGTTAATTTAAAGTATCTGTTAGTCTTGTTTTAAATCTTTGTACCAGGATATGATATGCTCCCTGGAATTTGACTTAGTTACCATTGGTTACCATTGGTTACATTAATGTTTGACATTGTTTCTAATCACAAATATTGGTCTTCTGTGGTAACTAGAAATTGCCTTTTCTGGCTTATCACTTGACAAAACTATTAAATTCCAGAGGGAAGAAAGCACCTTAAACTTGAGTCCAGAGTTCTCATGAAATGCAACACATGCTTACTGTTGTCTAAGTGTTGTTACAGTTGTAAGGCTTATAGGTCAGCAGCACATTTTAAAATCTGATCATTTTGTCCATTGTAGTGCCAATGCTGAGATGTTACGTTTTTAGTAGTATTTGTGTTTGTTACAACATTCACATGATATTGATTTATATTTGACAATACATGTATTTGTTTTATTTGTATTCAGAGATAAAGAGATGATAGAGAAGATAGTTAAGTCGTTAGGACTGACGATATCCGCTAGAGACGCCAGACATAATGACTTCCGTGTAAAACTACAGTCTATAACAAGTCAGTGGATGCCAGTATCTAAAGCTGTCCTCAGTATGTACAACAAATAATAATTAATTGTTTCTCATCCATATCATTAATGGCCAAATCATTAAGCTACAGTCTATAACAAGTCAGTGGATGCCAGTATTTAAAGCTGTCCTCAGTATATACATCATTACAAATAATTATTAATTGTTGCTTATCCATATCATTAATGGCAAAATCATTAAGCCACACTCTATAACAAGTCAGTGGATGCCAGTATTTAAAGCTGTCCTCAGTATGTACATCAAATAATTAAATGGGCCGATAACACTATCGAGTTACGGCACCTGATCCGCTAGAGGGATACTACTTCCGGGGAGTTCATGGTCGTAAACAACTTGTTGCTACTATCTTTTATCTTTTAAAAGTCTGGTGTTTCATTTAAAATACATCGATCGTTTTATGTAAAATGGTCATATATATGAACTTTGAAGTTTTTTTTTTTGTTATTAAAAGTATTTTATTTTTATTTTATCTACTTGTCATTTAAATCAAACAGTGTAAAAAAACCGATTTTTTTGCAATCGGAGTTGATGTCTATGTTGACTTAATTTCGACACTTGATCAGGTAATAGGGGAGGTCTTGACCTATGGAATTAAACATATATTGCTTGCTTAAAACTTTTCATGTATACAAGATTGTTTCTGGGAGAAGGATACAACCATTAATCTTTAATTAACATGTATATCGACGGGTGAATATACACAGGTATTTGATGATACCTGTGTATATCCACACCTTGACATGGTCTAATATACACACTTATCCCAACTTTCTATACATCAAAGATTTTTATTTTCCCAAAATACCTTGAAATTTTTTGACACTTGTATATTTGATGGAAGGAAATTGTTTACAGTAAACAACCATAGTTGGTATTCAATTTGAGATAATCTGAACACATTTCACAGTTACTAAGAGCCCGTTTTAACAAATTTTATTATTACACAAGTCATGTTAAAATATTGTTTATATAAAAATTCAAACGTAATTAAAAACCTATAACTATTTATCTTTGTATCAGTCATAATCAATACGAGTCCTTTTCTCTCTATCACTCATAATCACTACGTTTTTTCTTCTGTCAGTCATAATCTCTACAATCCCTTTTCTCACTATCACTCATAATTACTAGGTCTTTTCTCTCTATCAATAATAATTACTGTGTTTTCTCTCTATCACTCATAATCACTACAGGTCCTTTTCTCTCTATCACTCATAATCACTACAGGTCCTTTTCTCTCTATCACTCATAATCGCTACGAGTCTTTTCTCTGTATCACTTCTAATCACTACGTGCCCTTTTCTCTCTATCACTCATAATGGGCCGATAACACTATCGAGTTACGGCACCTGATCCACTAGAGGGATACTACTTCCGGGGAGTTCATGGTCGTAAACAACTTGTTGCTACTATCTTTTATCTATTGAATGTCTGGTGTTTCAGTTAAAATACATCGATTGTTTAATGTAAAATGGTCATATATATGAACTTTGAAGATTTTTTGTTATTAAAAGTATTTTATTTTTATTTTCTCTACTTGTCATTTAAATCAAACTGTGTAAAAAACCGATTTTTTGCAGTAAGTTTTGATGTCTATGTTGACTTAATTTTGACACTTGATCAGGTAATAGGGGAGGTCTTGACCTATGGAATTGAACATATATTGCTTGCTTAAAACTTTTCATGTGTAAAAGATCGTCTCAGGTACAAGGATACAACCATTGATCTTTAATCAGTTAATTAACATGTATATCGATGGGTGAATATACACAGGTATTTGAAGATACCTGTGTATATCCACACCTTGACATGGTCTAATATACACACTTATCCCGACTTTCAATACATCAAAGGTTTTTATTTTCCCTAAAATACCTTGAAAATTTTTGACACTTGTAAATTTGATGAAAGGAAATTGTTTACAGTAAACAACCATAATTGGTATTCAATTTGAGATAATCTGAACACATTTCACAGATACTAAGAGCCCGTTTGAACAAATTTGATAATTACGCAAGCCATGTTAAATTATTGTTAAAATAAAAATTCAAAAATAATTAAAAAACTCTAATTATTTATCTTTGTATCAGTCATAATCACTACGAGACCTTTTCTCTCTATCAGCCATAATCAATACTTGTCCTTTTCTATCTATCACTCATAATCACTACGTTTTTCATTGTCAGTCATTATCTCTTCAATCCCTTTTCTTTTTATCACTCATAATTACTACGATTTTTCTCTCTATCACTAATAATTACTGTGTTTTCTCTCTATCACTCATAATCACTACAGGTCCTTTTCTCTCTATCAGTCATAATCATTACGAGTCTTTTCTCTCTATCACTTAAAATCACTACGTGCCTTTTTCTCTCTATCACTCATAATTGCTTCGAACTTCTTCTTTTCTCTTATCACTTATATTCACTATATTTGAATATTTTCAGAAAATAAGCTTTCATTTTAAATCTCTCTCTCTCTCTCTCTCTCTCTCTCTCTCCAGCAAAAACATTTGCCGATAGTAATAAATTAGCTTCTGTTTGTTTTAGTTGAAACGTTTTCACTTTGTTTTGGATAGCAATCTTTATGTTTTCAAAAACTGTGATTATAATAATTATTGCATGTCGTTTTAGACATATCGCTTGTGCTGACAAGGGTTTACATAAACTTAAAATAATAATAATAATAAAAATAATAAAACGAAAGAATATATAAATTGAATCATAATACAAAAATTAATTGTATGTAGTCGGTACATTTTGATTTTATTGAATTAAGTAATATTTTCCTTAATTGGTAAATAAATACTACGGATCGTGTTAATAAATAGGACACAAGTGTTTTTTTTTTTTTAATTTATAATTTTTAACTGTTTTCATGTTTAATATAACATATTGTATCTCTCTGGCATCAGTAAGTGAATAATAATTTTCAATACTTGAAAATGAAAAAAAAATTCATAAAGATTTTCGACGTTTAATTCTGTAACATTTTTATATGTACACCAAGTCAACAATATATTACTTATATCCAAGTTACGCGTGTATGAGACTGATAATTAAGTATAAATTCACTATTTACAATAAAATTGCAACATATGATTATTTTTTCCCCATTTTATTACAAATATTTTCTAAGAGCTAACCCTCCCCATTAACTGAGCACGTGTTCAGATAAGGTCAACATACGCATCGTCAAATCGTGTAAAATCGATTTTTAACACTGTAATGACAAGTAAAGTTAATTAATTTTAAGTAAAAGATTTATTTAAAACAGCAGTCCAGTCTATGTATAACTTTTTGCATAAAAGAATCGATGCATTAAAACTAATACACAGGGCATTTAATAGATACACAATAGTAGCAACCAAGTTTTTTACAACTGTGAACTCCCCGGAAGTAGTAGCCCTCTAGCGGATCAGGGGCGACAACTCGATAGTGTTATCGGCCCATTGTTACTCATGCATATCATTTATGATCAAATCAATAAGCTACATAGGAATCATACTCTATCACAGTATCATGCCCTCTCTGTAATTTCCATATTTATGGGAGGGATTGTGATTACACTTGGCACAAATATATATCATATAGGAGTGTAGGTCAAAAGCCCATGTCACTAGGTCAGTTCTTAGATTTTGCCCCTGTAGTTGATGTTGGAAATTGGATATTTGTCTCTTAAGAAACTACCATAATACTTAGAGAATGCTTGATTTATTTATGTAGTAATTTTCAATTATGGTCCGTCTTTATGAAATAATTCTATGCATTTGTTAAGTTATAGATAAAAACAATATATTAGCAAGAAACGTGATGATTTGTTTTACTGTTAATATTCTTATTATTAAATTTGAATTTAAAAAAAAAACAAACATGTTAGGCTATTGATTCAGGACTTGATAACTAATATGATTGATATGGTTGATGTCTCTGGTTCTTGTATGTGCTTGCTCCTTAAGCAGGAGGTTGTGGTTTTTGAACCCCGCCCAGGTCTGATGCAAGACATGATAGTGGATAGTGACTGTTCTTTCGCCATGCACTCGGCTCGCCAAGCACTCAACATTACAAAATGAAAGTCACGGCTCTTTCAGATGGGAACTTTAAGTAAACGAGGTCCTGTGTCTCAGTGGGCATAGCATGATAAAGAACCCTGGTGTATAATGCCATCAGCACTAGGCACAGGAAAAAATTTCTGCACTCACACCTATAGCTGGTGACGTCTTGATATAAGTGAAATATTTTTGGCTAGGACGTTAAACACAATTACTCACTACTTGTCTGAACCAAATAACACTGACAACAACTTGCCCAAGATTTTGAAATATCCCATATATATTCTAGGTACAAATATTATAAACAGTTATACTTTGTATTTCAGATGTAGTCGTAGAAATGTTACCATCACCATTACAACTTTGTGAAGAGAAAGTAGAAAAACTG
The DNA here is from genome assembly GCA_029721355.1 of Tegillarca granosa. NCBI lineage: Eukaryota > Metazoa > Mollusca > Bivalvia > Arcoida > Arcidae > Tegillarca > Tegillarca granosa. Next base: position 2,655,896 of record CM056600.1, read on the forward strand.
ATGTGTTCACAGGCAAGAAGATTTGATACACTACCTAAAGAAACACAGGAATTAAAATCAGGTATTCAAACAACATAAGAAATAATGAAGAGTTGAGTTGAGTAATGATGTTTTATGCTCCAATTAAGAATTTTTCACTTACATCAAGGTGGTCAGTTCTGGCCATGGGATGGTGGAGAAATTTGGAGTGCCAGGAGAAAACCATCAACATTCTGCAAGTTAACTGACAAAGTTTTTCACTCCAAGATCTGCCTCAACAGGATTCAAACTAGGTGGTGAGAGGCACTATGATCTGTAAGTGCACAGTTTAGACTTTTTGACTACCAATTCCCATGAATTAATGAATTTTGAATATCTTTCTGTGTATGTGGATCTGCTGATTATTGTGAGGATAGTATTTCAGGATTTATACATTAATTTTCTAAGGATGAAAAGACTGAATATAATTTTTAAGGGACACGATTGTTTACAAATCAAAATGAGTTCTATTTTATTTTAAATTGTTATCTTTTTCCGTATGTTTCTATTACCTTCCCCATCTAATTATTTTTATCAATTTTAAGACATTCAGAAATTTAAGAGATCATTTTGAAGATCATTTGAAGCTTATGTCATTTGTATCCTAGATTAAAAATTTTGTAAAACGATTTCTGAAATTTGCTTAAATTACGGAATAATATGTAACAAGGGCCAGGAAACTATAACTGTTTTTATACATTGTTCATTTTTATCTATTTTGATTTTTACAACAAAGTTGTTATATAATTTTTTATTAAGTTTGTGTTGATTTATTTCAGTATTTCTGAAGTGTAAAAATGAAGATGGTGTTCCTGATTTTAATGAGATGTTTATTTATTTCAGTATTTCTGAAGTGTAAAAGTGAAGATGGTGTTCCTGTAATTGTATTTGTGTCTAAAATGTTCCCACTTGAAAAGAAAATGTTACCGAAGAACAGACAGAGGTATGATAAATACATCATCACAAACATCAGGTTTTTATACGTTCATCTAGATACATGTATGTTTGGAGAGCTTATGTATGTCATACTTCTGTTAATGTGCAATAAAGAAAGCTATATGTCACTTCCTGGTATAAGGTTTGATGTTAAACTTCAGGCTCTTGATGAACAAAATGTGAAAAAATGTTTAATTATGAAAGATTCTTTGTGGATTAGAATTGCACACAAAATATACTTTGCTTCTGGTTTCAACTTTCATCACACTGGCAGTGTCTTTTGTAAGAAAGTTTATGTGTTTGTAAGAGGTTGATACTTTTGTTGAAGTGCTAAAGCTCTTGTAACTCTCCCAGCTGTGAATGTCTGAAATGAATGTAAAATTATAAGTGAAAGAATCCTGACTTGAGTCTAAAACTATTAGTTGACTTTCTTTTGATTTTGTGCTACTGTTTGTTATCACAAAGCATTACATTTTGTAAGCATTCATTACATTGAAAGGTTTTCAAAATATTTCAATAACATTATCATTTGATTTCTTTACAGACCTCTTACAGATGAAGAAATACAACAAAGAAGGGAGAGAGCTAGACTGAGACATGCAGAAAAAATGGCAGCTCAGTCTAAATCCAAGCCAGCAATAACACCTACTGATGGAGAAAAATCTGAAATTAAAAGTAAGGGTTCACTTGAATATTTGCTCATCACGTGCTAAACTACTTGTTTCCCATGAAATAACAACAACAATAATACGAAAGTGTCTTAAAAGCTAGCCTTTTCTGTATATACTGCTTATATCACTCACAAAAATATCATTGTGTGTAAATTTATTATTTTTTTAAGTAATAAAACGAAACATTCACAAAACTAGATATAGCTATAATATAAGTTTCAGAATCTGTCATTAATAAAAGAAAAATTAAAAGTTTTATTTTATTTTAAGATACAACAGATATGATTGGTACAATAAGCTTAGAGAGTAGTAGAGATGTAAATATCAGAGAAGATAAGAAAGACGACGAAGTAGATCTGGAGTTTGTTGCCTTTGCTCGTGTGTACAGTGGTACTATTAAAAAGGGACAAAAACTTTATGTTCTGGGACCAAAACACAACCCCTCTAAAAGAAATATTCTGGTATGTATACTTGAAAATAATTTTAAATGATTCATTTTAGAAATTTTAAAAATGTTCATATTGTAACATAAATATACGTATGTAGTGGGACTACGGTATTTAAAATGAGTAGATATTTACAACAATAATAATTTGGTATGAAATAATAGAACCAATACAATTTTTTTCTCTAGAGAAAAATCAAATTACATGCTTCTCTAAGTTCTAATTGTTTATTTGATGTTATAAATGTACTTTTATCTTTTTCAAGGTTAGATTCCAAACAGAAAACAACTAAGGTTTTATAAAAAAAAATTTAAAATGTTACAATTTGATTCAAGTTAAATTTGTTTTGATAAAAAGTTAAGTTATAGGTATAGAATATTTTGAGTACAGTTTTGGCAGTCAAAGTTTACTGATATTTAACCATTGAACTGTTTAAAAATGAGGTTTATAGCTGATATAATTACAATTACAATTGGGTAATCTGTGTGTCTCTAACACAGTTTAGAGGGCAGACAAATTGAAAATCATTATTTACCATTGAAGACATTGAGCAAGGAATTCAGTCTTCAGACTGTTCACTACAAATTTAAGATTTAACTGCTGTTTGTAATGTTTGCTAAAGATGCGGCACCAGTCTACCTAAACCTGCTCTAACATATAGACATCAATGTGAAGCATGATTTCTTGTTGTCTAGATACATGTACTTTACTTTTCACCTAAACATTTTAGAACATACTTGTTTTTGTATTAATCTGTTCTGTTTGAATCTCAAATGTTAGTCTTAATCTCACCTTCTTTAATTTTTTTTTTTTTTTTGAAAACAGGATACTTCTAAACTTGACACGGAGCATCATAAAACAGTTGCAGAATTAGACAGTGATGAACATATAACATCATTTACTGTTAGTGATTTATATTTATTTATGGGAAGAGAAGTAGAAATTATGGAAGAAATACCAGCTGGAAATATTCTAGGTAATCATCATACTTCTGTAAAATTGGATTGAGATATAGTGGTGGATATTTAAGTTTAGATTTCAGGGTTCACCAATTACTAGGGAATTATCTGTCATATTTGTATTTTTCATAACTTTTCTATATAAGGTCTATGAAAATAGTTAATACTTAACTAAGTAAAGTAGAAGAGTCAATCAGTCAATAAATGCAAAACAGACATAAAACAATGTATTATATGTATTATACATGCCTGGAACAAATACATATATATGATACACCTACCTTTAGTGTAAACATTTATGTTTTGATGGTGTAAAGTTTTTGTCAAAATTATTTTGAAAAAAAATAAAAATTTTGTTAAAAATGTTCTGAGATGGAGTAAATGTTAGTCAAGGTTCTCTGACAGTTTCTTTATATTCTTTATGTTGGTAGGAATTGGAGGACTTGAGGATCATATCTTGAACTCGGCAACCATATCCAGCACACCAGCATGTACAGCATTCACAGACTTGTACTTTGATGCATCTCCTATAGTGAGAGTAGCACTGGAAACAAAACATACAGGTACATACATAATAATCAGCCTCTCTGATAAAGAAAAACAAAAAATATCATCCATTTTTCCTGTTATACATTAATTTTTTAGAATTTTTATGGATAAAAATTTTAATATTTATGAATTTTGGAATTTAAATTATTGTTTTATACTAATTGTTTCTAATTTTTTTATCATACCTGTTAATGTCTTAAAGTTAATGTGTATATCTGTCTTACTTAAAACCTTATTGGTACCATTTCTAGATTTGAAGGTTAATTTTAAATATTGTTTAGTTAATATTTTATTGATTTATTTCTAGGAGACATGAAGAATCTTGTTAGAGGATTAAAGTTGCTTAATCAGGCAGATCCTTGTGTTGAAGTTCTGGTACAAGAGTCAGGAGAACATGTCATTATAGCTGCAGGGGAAGTACATTTACAACGATGTGTTGATGATCTTAAAGAAAGGTAGTAATTATTATTTTCCTCTTTTAGGAGTTTTATTACTTTTAATTTCATTACTGATTTTTTTATGATAAATTGTTTGCATTCACCCTAGTGTGATAACACTATTACGCCCCAGTCATGATTTACTTATATTGAGGAAGTCATTTCAGGGATGGTCAGGAAAACTAGTGTGTCAGAGAAATTACTTTTCTTCCATATCTGCTCATGTGAGATAGAGTTTTCCCCTATGTGAGAAGTGTGTATCTCACATGACCACGTGACCTTTCATTTCAGGTACTATTTTTTTCTGCTTTGTTGACAAACAAACAAGCATGGCTTCCCAGAGTTTACTGAGCAAAAGGAAAACCTAAACACTTTGAGGAAAACATTTACAAATGTCAAACTGTTTCAGGAATTCTTGGTTGAAAGATATAATGTCGAAATGTTGACGCATCATCTACGACAGTGACACAGATTCTGAATAACATGTATTTGCCGGATAACTGGGTATATATACATCCCAGAAAAGAAAAAAAGTGCACGATATATATTTATAGATGAAGCATTTGAATGACACAATGTGGTCAGTATTAAACATGATTTTGTTTTGTTATTACCTTATTAAAGTGTAAATATCTTTATTTTTTATTTGAGTTGTAAATTACATTATAGGTCATAGTACCAAAAATAGCAGTGCCCGCGGAATGATTTCTAAACGATTTTGCGGTGAAATTTAAATTGCTTTTTTAACAATTTTAGGAAACAAAGCAAATCGCCATATGTTTTTGTGGTACCTACATGCTGTAGGTACTTTAGAATCACGGTCTTTTTGGATTTTCAGGTCATTTTTAAATATGAAAAAAGTCAAAATAAAAAGTTAGATTTTTTATGTGTCCAGACCCATAGCTCACAAAAGGGTAAATATCTCAATTATATGGAAGAAAAATAATCTATTATGACTTTATCCATGTAGAAGCCGAGTCTCTGACTGAAATAATCCAATCCCGAGGGTGAGATTTCTCTATCCTACACACAGGGGCTTGGTGTCACGATTTTGGTATTTAAAAGATTATTTATTGATTTTTTATTGCATGCGAGGTTGGTACTAGTTTATACATATCGATAACTTTGCTTGAAATCCATTTTTGACAAACTTAAAGAAGGAAAATATGGATGTTTTAGATATCCATATAGCAAAGCCGTTAAGAGTCATGATTTTCAGGACTAAATACTAACTCTACAACATCCATATTTTCCCTTTCCTTCAGAAAATTTTTTACTCTCATGAAATACAATGAAATGTTGAGGCTTAACACTAAAATGTTTACTTTTACATACCAGATGATATCTAAGACCCTAAATGGGGGCCAAATGAGTTAGAAGATTTTTTTGTCTTGCCTTATGTTTCAAACCTGATAACTCTGTAACATCAGAACAATGATTCCTAATCAGTATTTAATCCATGGAGATTTTGTCCTGATTTCTGATTGATACAATCATATATTACCTTTGAAGAGGGTCTACTTTAAAAAGACACATTTTACATTTTAGTTGTATAAAGCATGGCAAAATTAAGATAGACCAATGTTTTACTACTGTAGTGTGTTATCGGCTTAACAAAGAGGTACATATACTAGTAAGTTAGGTTTACCCATCACAAATCATTTCATTAAACTGTCAGTCTGTCATCTTATAGACTGGGGACATTGTATTGCTATAGCAGTATTCTATGAATGCCTAATTGTTTAATTATATACTCAATATTTTCAGGTATGGTAAAGTTGATTTAAATGTATCTGATCCCATTGTGCCGTTCAGAGAGACAATAATAACACGACCAAAGACAGATATGGTAAATGAAGCCATTATGAACCAGAATCTACCAGCTAAACATATCCAGTTAAAAAAGTTTGAAGATGATGAGGAAGTCATTGAGGCTGGTCTTGTTGAAGTTTATACTGCAAATAAAAAATGTTATCTAAAAATAAGGGCACTTCCCCTCCCAGAAAAGGTCACTTGTATTTTGGATGAAAACCAGCACAATATCAAAATTCTTGACCAGTTAACAAATGAGGTTATACTTGACCAGTCTGTTGAATCACAAGTTAATGAGATAAATGTAGACACATTAGAAGCTTTAAAAGAACTTAAAGAAAAGCTGGATAAAGCTTTCAAAGAATCTGGAAAAAATTGGAGAAATGCTGTAAACGAGATCTGGGCATTCGGACCCAGACGAGTGGGTCCTAATATACTTTTGAACAGAATAAGTGATTATAAACGTCCAAATGTTTGGAGTTCCATAGAGAGAGAATCATCATGTAAAGACAATGTCAGAGACTTTGATAACAGTATTGTAAGTGGTTTTGAAATTGCAACATTAGCTGGACCTTTATGTGAAGAACCAATGAGAGGTGTATGTTATATAATTGAAAAATGGGAGTATGTAGACCAAAATGGATATATTATACAAAACAGTACTATAGGTGAAAATGAAAGCAGTAGATTAAATACATTTAAATCAGACTCTTTATCTAAAGAGGGTGATGATAAGAAAAACGGGTGTAATAATGAACAGGATGTAAATATATCTTCTGCTGCTAAACAGGAAGTAGATAATAGTGAAAGAACTAGATTAGATTCATGTGAAAGTAATGAAGAATTAGAAATCAGTGATAATGTTGGAAAGAAAAAACAAGAAGTGTACGGACCATTTTCAGGACAATTAATATCATGTGTTAAAGATGGCTGCCGTAAAGCATTCCAAACACAACAACAGAGACTAATGGCTGCCATGTATAAATGTGATATACAGGCTACTGCTGAAGTTCTGGGTAGGTACAAATAAATCTTTGGTAAAAATGTCCTCATTTTTACTTTTTAGTCTCAAAAAAGCCAATAAACTCCAGTTGATAAGGTCTCTGTATGAGTAATTTACCAGTACATGACTATGTCAGTTTACAATACAATATATATGTAATATATAAATAGTGCCCTTGGTTGAGGGGAATATGAAGGATTGTCTCCCTGAGGGAACATTATCTCCGGAGCTGACATTACTTTATTATACCGAACAGAAAACAATTTCTTTTTACCTTATATTCCAACAAAGTCTGTTTAAAATGTGTAAAATTGCATCTGATAAAGAACTGTAGAAGTTACTGGTCTATGGCTTACATGATCTTAAATAGGATTACTTGGTAGTTTCCATGTCTAGTGGTGAACATTGCAATATCCCATGGCAATGTTGACCACTGCTTCAAACATTGTAAATTGTTCCATACCATGTGATTAGAAATTGACCAATAATAGTTTAAGAATTTTCTGTGAGATATAATAATGTAAGATAAATCACTTTTAGATCGTTTGAATTAAGCCCTGCTTTATGTAAATCTGTAGCTACTCAATAAAACCAGTCTCTGGTTACTGGACAAGTAAACATTGAATAACAGAGCTACTGTTGTTTTTATAAATATTAATTCATTTAGAAGGCTTTTTGTAGTTATTAAAAATAGACTAAAATTTCATTGTAAACTTTAAGGTTCAGATAGTTTTTAAAAGTTTGTTAATTTTATATATATAGGAAAACTGTATGCTGTTATTGGAAAGAGAAATGGCAGAATTCAGGAGGGAGATATGAGAGAAGGAACACAAATGTTTAACATTATAGCCTATGTGCCTGTTATAGAAAGCTTTGGATTTGCTGAAGATATAAGGAAGAAAACAAGTGGACTTGCTAGACCACAGCTTGTATTTAGTCATTGGGAGGTATGAGATTTATTTAACAAAAACTTTTACAAACTAAGGATGTATTATGGTCATTTCTTTCTACTCTAATGGCCAAATGGTATAAACGTCCAATCCATGACTCACAATGCTCTTTATTACTAACTAAAGGTTCCTTTCCCTTTTGGGGAGGTGTTGGTATGAAAAGTTTCCAATAGTTTTATCATATTACTCAAATTTCTCATCTTCCCAGGTGTTAAGATAAGCTCCAGTGTTTTTAATGTTGGGAATCAAATGAGATTGTGCTGTGTATACACTAATTTCACTTAAATTATATTTACTATTTTACTTAAAATATTGCTCAAGACTTGGAGCGTCTTGTTGCATTAAAGTGTATAAGGATTTCATTGTAACCAGCTAGATAAACATCTCCAATCAAACTGGAGATGGTAAGCTGTTTGACTTGGGTCTGGTCCATCAGTCTTTTTATCAAAGATTCTTTATTAATTGTCAATATTAATGATGATATAGATGTTAAGGTAATTCACTTTGTCTGTCTGAATCACTTGAGAAGGAGAAGAAAATTTGTTATCACAGCCCATGATTATAAGCAACTTTGTCCTGATATCTCTCGACAATGATAGCCAATTTTACATTTTTTGACAACTAATAAGCCACTGTGTCCTTCTCACAGCTCTTGACAGCCAATTTTTCTTGGTTTATACTTTATGTGTATCGTAATATTTAAAATTCCCTCTCTACCTAACAGGTTGTAGATGTAGATCCTTTCTGGGTACCAACTACCGAAGAAGAATATTTACATTTTGGAGAGAAAGCAGACTGTGCTAACCGTGCCTTAGTTTACATGAACACTGTTAGAACTCGTAAAGGATTAAAAGTAGATAAAAAGATTGTAGAACATGCTGAAAAACAAAGAACTCTAACCAAAAATAAATAGATAGATTGAAAATCATTTTAAAACAGAAAACCTGCCTACGACGAACCTCTGACAAACTGAAAACCTCTGTAAGTTAATCTCTGAGTAACTGAAATTATTTACTATTTATTTTTATGTCATTTTATGTAAAATTTAATTTTAATAAAAAAGCATGTACATTTTAATTTTGTTATTTTTCTTTTCACTTTTTGACAGTGGTAAACATATGCATTTTTAAAAAATCTTTTAGTTATGAAACTTATAGGTATATTTTAACATTTTTTTGAGAAGAGAATGGGGGCAAACTAAGTAAAATGTTTCACTAGATGTGGGGAAACTTCTGATGTATTCTTGTAAAGACAATATTAATATACACGTATTCCTATATTTGTATCATTCTTGTAGTCTATGACTCTGGATAAACTAATTTTGGGAAAGTAATTAACTTCCTCTGAAATTATTGTGCCTAATTTGATGAAACTTTATCAATATGGCCCATTTCCATTTAGATTTGTTATTAGTTCAGGATTGCTATGATTGCCAAGACTTTGAGATGCACATTAGTTATTCATTTTCTATGAAACCAATGATTGGAGATACATGTAAAATCTGTTGTGATATTTGGCTCCTGAAGGATCTTAAGACTGTAGGTAATCAGACTTTAATCTGACATAATGGTACGGAATAAAATAAGTTTTTCTGTTTGTTCTAGACAAATGAAATAATTGGACATATTTCACAGTGCATAACTGGCTTTGTGTGCAAAGTGTTCACTTCAACAGAGCTCATGGCTTTAATAATCATGTTGATCCTTTTATAGTTTGTACCAGGCCACCAAATCTAACATCTAAGATGGCTGTTGTTACTATGATAAAAACCACAGAAAATAGCAATTTTTCATATATTTTTCTATGGATTTTGATCATATTTATATTTGAAATATAAAAAAGTAAAAAGTATGCAAATGAGACACTTTTAGGGGGGGGGGATTTTTGTAGAACCACCATGTCAGCTGTAACCAAATTCCGTGTGGCAAGATAGTAGTTCAACTAGATGAAAGTTTCTACAAGGCAAACCTCTCTTGCTTTCAAAATGGCCATAACTTGTCATTCTTCTCTCTAGTCAAGTGATTATTACTTGTATTATACATATTTGATAGAATTATAGATCTGTACAGGTCCCCCACTCAGGACAGATCCTAGTGTGAGATAGTTTGTCAGTTCGCTTGCTGAAGGTCAGTGGTTTTCTCCAGGCACTTCAGTTTCCTCCACCATCCCAGAACTGACTGCCTCAAAATAAGTGAAAGAATCTTGACTGGGGCGTAAAACATCATTATTCCACTCTACTCTATACAGGTCCGTTCAAGATGAATGTTTATGTTAACAAATGTTTTTATATTTCTATTGCTATAAAAGCTCTCAGATTTATCTGTCAAACACAGATTGTTTAATTTTATTATAAACATCTGATGTATGTGACTTATTAAATATATTTTGTTACCAAATACAATTAGTCTGTCCTCATTGTGAAATCTGCTTTCCCATATAGATGGGAGTAATAGACAGTTGCCTATTAAATGCACTCACAATGGGTGTGTCCATGAAATAATATTGATGTTGTAATTTTTTAACAAAGATGATCAGTTGTCATATGAAGATAGATCTTTTTTCTGGATGTTTTAGGATTCAGATTACAGTACATATAAACTGTGTCACAGTCAACACATTGACTTGTGGTCTCAAGTAATGTCTAGTTTCAAATTCTATAACAAACTGAGGTACATATGATTTTGATGACATGTTAAATATACATAATGTACTAGTTTACAGTTAGATAACAGTGTAAATGAAAATTAAGTGTTAAAGAATAATTACAATTTTCGTTTTGGGTTGAACAGTTTTCTGTTTTAACTCACTAGTAATTACAATGAATCTGTTAAGTACATGTACAACCAACCATTACAAATGTAGTTATCTCCCTTGAAGCAGTTGCTGTAGCAATATGAGATGTTCTATGTTCTTGAATGAAATATATTGCAACAAGATTAGATTGTTTGGGCTTTTCATTATTGAAATGAAAAATTCTGTATTTAAATCTCCTGGATTATAAAATACTTAAACTTTGTAAACTTTACAATATATATCACTGTATAGATCTGTGTCAGGAAACCATATAATAATAACACAATTTCAGGATTTTGAGGAAATATGTCGGAATAAACTTTGAATGGTACAAGGAACATAAACTTATTCCTGTTGTTTTTTAGATCAACAAAAATAAGAGATGATTGCAAATTGACCCATTTTAGATATATATACAATAAATTCCCAGAAAAAAACACACAATTTTTAAAAAAGAGTTATAGTTCTTAACACTGGCTAACAAGTCTTGAAACACCATGTTACACTTTTTACAGTTTATACTGGTATCATCTTGATATACAGTTCATGAACAAAACTGTGACTTCTCTAATGAAATAGTCACAATTGATATTTATGGATTCCATCCACTATACTTTCATTAAAGTAGTAATTTTCACACACACACACACACACACACACACACACACACACACATTACTTTTCCAATATTCTTCATCTGTCATCCTCCATCTTTCAAAAGATTTTTTTTTAGAATGGTAAACCAATACCACTGAAAGTGAAATTTAAACGAAGTTGTAACTTGGTTTGAGCAATTTCAAGTATGCAAAGCTCATCAATGAAAATTGACCTAATATATTAAATGGTGCCAGTGAAAAATACTACATGAAATCCTGAAACATTAGCAGTTTACCATGTGCTTCAACATATACCAAATATCTGAATTTAGCTTCTTCATGAACTACTTACTGAATGTGAAATAAATAGGATGTGTAGAGTTCTACATTGTGGCTTTATTACTACTAGAATTATTTGAGAAGGGTTCTTAGGGATTTAGGGATTTTATAAATGATCATAGTCAGGAGGGGTTCTTATAGATCACATATATACCGGGTATTACTTTTAGCTTTCAGGTAATTTGTTCTTATGAGTTCTTGGGTGGCTTTTGTTTATATCCAAGTAAAAATTAACCCAGCTATCATTGTGTTTGTTTTATTTATAAACAGCACTGTCTGAATCATATTGAAATGTTCGTTTTTTTTTTGGTTTTTTTTTTTTTTTTTTCATTTTGTTTTACACCTTACATAAAAATACAGGATTTCAGTAATAAACCTGTCAAAACCAGATTTTTTTAGCTTGGTCCAGAGTTTATAATATTCCAGAGGTTACACTGTAATTGTATTATTTAGAAATGGATGTCAGTAAGTAGGATTAAATTCTGAAGTACCATCAAACCATAACTACCGGTATACTATATTAGTAGTACTATCATCATCATGATGACTATATATGTACTGTATAACAGTAAGTACTTAAGTGTTCTGACTGGTCAGTAGTATGTTGATAAGTACAGAGAGGATTTATATCAACTATTAGTATTATTGGTTTGATTATGTCATATTATGTACTAATAATGTACTTTAACATAGTCTGAATCACTATAAAACCTTCTGATGTTAATTGTAATGATTGTCAAAATTACAGTAGAATACTAGTATATTCACTACAAAACATAGGAGATTGCTACTGGTTACGTATTATCTAAAATTTATACTTCACTTTAATTAAAATCTAATTTAAAATAATTTTGTAAATTCTTCTGATGTACTTTAATGTCCTAATCAAAAATATTTCCATCTGTACACATAGCTGTATGCCCCCTATCATGCCTATCCCTTAATCACCATCCAGTGTTTAAATATTCTGATTGAGAAATGTTAAAGTTTGAAGGAGGACTTAAGTTACAGACAAGCTACTGAAGCCAGCTTTTGTGAGATGTCAGTTCATGAAAACACATAATTTTGGATATTATAGCTATACACCTATATCTTAATCAGATATATTATGCTAAACTCACTACATGGAAAACTTTGTTTAATGCCAAGAGCTGAAGATTGAGCCAGCCATTGTATTAGAAAGTTTATCATTTAGTGACATCACTGAATTACCAAACGATTTAATCAGAAGTAACACTTAGCTTTGAATAACCTGACCCAAGTGTTAGATAATCTTAACTGATAAAAAATGCATAGTAAACTGCTTAAATAATTATGCATTAAATGTCATTATTATACAATTATTATCATATTACAGTGGTTATGATAACATATATACATACTCTATATATATATATATATATATATATATATATATATATATATATATATATATATACATATATATATATAAAATGATGAATCAAGATAAAACCAAGTGTGTGATAATAATTTTATGTACAAACACTTGACCTGATGGTGTAGCTGATGACCAGATTTACATACCTACATACCATACCTCATTTTTGACATCAGAGAAGTTAGTGTTTACTCTCTATGTAACTTAATATATAAACATTAAAATATTACTGATCTTCATTGATACTTACAATATAAAGAGCACCTGTCTATAAAGGAATAAAGATCTGGTTTTATTGTATCAGTTGCTTAATTGTATTTCTACCTTCATGAATGTACACCTATCATTAAGATGTAATAGTTCTAATTCTTCTGATGCCTTTTTATATACAAAATTCACTGTATATGTCATTTTGTCATGTGTCTTTTGTGTAACAGAAAACGTGTGCTTTTTTGTTGTTGTTAAGGGATCAAATGTTTTGTGTTGCAAAATGTTGGATAGTCTGTGTGGTAAATTGATTGAATGTTTTGTGTGGCAAAGTGATTGAATGTTTTGTGTGGTAAAGTGATTGAATGTTTTGTGTGGCAAAGTGATTGGATGTTTTGTGTGGCAAAGTTATTGAATGTTTTGTGTGGTAAAGTGATTGAATGTTTTGTGTGGCAAAGTGATTGGATGTTTTGTGTGGTAAAGTGATTGAATGTTTTGTGTGGCAAAGTGATTGAATGTTTTGTGTGGCAAAGTGATTGGATGTTTTGTGTGGCAAAGTGATTGAATGTTTTGTGTGGTAAAGTGATTGAATGTTTTGTGTGGCAAAGTGATTGAATGTTCTGTGTGTCAACTGATTGAAATTTCTGTGTGGCCAATTGATTGAATGTTTTCTGTTGCAAACTGATTGATTGTTTTGTCTGGCAAAGTAATTGAATGTTTTGTGTGGTAAAGTGATTGAATGTTTTGTGTGGCAAAGTGATTGAATGTTTTGTGTGGCAAAGTGATTGAATGTTTTATGTTGCAAAGTGATTGAATGTTTCACGTTGCAAAGTGATTGAATGTTTTGTGGCAAAGTGATTGAATGTTTTGTGTGGTAAAGTGATGAAATGTTTTGTCTGGCAAACCAATTGAATGTTTTGTGTGACAAATTGATGATTGAATGTTTTGTGTGGCAAACTGATTGAATGTTTTGTGTGGCAAACTGATTGAATGTTTTGTGTGACAAATTGATGATTGAATGTTTTGTGTGGCAAAATGATTGAATGTTTTGTGTGGCAAACTCACTGTGATTGAATGTTTTGTGTGGCAAAGTGATTGAATGTTTTGTGTGGCAAAGTGATTGAATGTTTTGTGTGGCAAAGTGATTGAATACAGTATGTTGTATTGGTACCGGTGGTCAAATTGTCTAAATCATGCTTACTTATCACATAGCCCCTATGATGGTTTTCTCCTGGCACTCTGGTTTCCTCAACCATCCCAGAACTGACTACCTTAGTATAAGTGAAAGAATCTTGACTCCATGGGATGTAAGACAATGTTACTCAACTCCACTCACTCCACTTTTGGTCATGAAGTACATGTAGTTGTATCTGACATTGTATATAAATGTATTGTGTGGCAAAAGGGTGTATAATGTACTGTAATATATAGTGTATAAATATAATTCTGTGTGTATAATGTACTACCATAATACATAACTTATATATGTACTGTGTGGCAAAGATGATAAAATTACAAGTGGTAACCTAACAGATGCTGATCACTTATGTAAGTTAACAGCCACTGTCAAATAGAGATGTGTTTATTAATCCTGCAATACAACTCTCTCTCTCTCTCTCTCTCTCTCCTCTCTCTCTCTCTCTCATCCCTTTGTACTCTGACCAGAGTAAGTGTCTATTCGGTTATATCAAACATAATCCTACTTAAAGTGCTTAATACGATTTAGTTAAAGATCTTCTGGTTCAAAGACCATTAAGATAATTTATACATTGTGTATAATATATAATTAAAATATTATTACATTCCATTCAGAAAATAAACACAGGTGTGTGTGTGTGTGTGTGTGTGTGTGTGTGTGTGTGTGTGTGTGTGTGTGTAACATAGATTTGTTAAGGTATTAATTTACTAAGTAGTGATTGAAGTAGTAGCATTAAAAACCTCAAACTTTAAATTGTCCTGCATTATCATACTTTTACACTCTGTGATTTTATACAATTTGTGATCTGTCATCGACATGTTATCCTCCCCGAAATCAAAAAATGAAAAACATTGCTTAAATACACTACTGTCATGGAAGGACATTGAGTTTTACTACAATTTATCCAGATGCAAGAGTTTTTAAATTTGAAAGAGTTACAAATTAAATATGTTACAACCATTTGACCAACTATTGACTTTAGTCAGTTATTACATTCCAGTTAACCCTTATGCATTTGAGCTGTCCATATGACATTCCAGTTATTCATATGACATTTGAGATGTCCATATAACATTCTAATAATCAATGTGACATTTGAGTTATCCATTACCGGTAAGTTTATTTGAGTTGTTCATATGACATTCCAATTATCCATGAAATTCGAGGTTATCCATATAACAATTAATCAAGATCATCGTGGTGGTGCTCAGTGGTGTGGTGGTTCAAGTGCTTTTTGATTGCATTGTGTTTGGATAATGGTGATAATAACTTCTTACATATACTGAGACAGTCAGTTTAGGGATGGTGGAGGAAACTGGAACACCTTGAGAAAAATGCTGATGTTTTGCAAGTGAACTGACAAACTTTTCCACACATTAATTGGTCCAAGTGTGATTCCAACCTAGACAACAAGAGGCATTATGATCTGAAAGTATACACTTTAAACCACTTGGTCTCTGACTCAGTCCCTGTACTGTTGGAAGTCTAGGGAACCCCTTAAAAAGTTAATCTTGGCTGAATCACTTTAACTTGACAATATCAAGAGCAACCAAAACTTTCGAGAAATTCAGAAAGCACACACAGCTTGCTCATTGAGAATTTTTCCGATTGTCTAGTCTGAAAGACTTTGATTTCAGTAGACAAGCACATGTCTTGTTGATGAGGTAATTAAACAGAAGTTTTATTCGGACACTATAGTAACAAAACTACAACTTACAGAGGAGAAATACATCCCAATACAAATGAGTTGTCCTTGCAAGTTGAATTTAAATCAAACTATCATATGTCTAGTAGATATATATTGATATTTTCTATTCCAAACAATTTTTAGCTCACTTAAACATCAAGTCAAGTCAACAATAAAAGCTTCAGAATTCTTCAGTGTTAAAACTTTCTCAAAGTTTTTGTGATTGAAAGTGAAGGTGAGCTAATTGATTGATTTAATGGGGTTTTACGTCCCAGTCAAGAATATTTCACTTATATCGAGACATCACCAGCTACAGGTGAAGTGGCAAAAATTTTTACCTTTGCAGTGCACGAAGGACAATGTGTAGGGGGGTTCTTTAACATGCCATGCCTGCTGACACTGGACATAGGTTTTTTAGATGTGAGCTAATTAATTAAAGTTCTTGTATTCCAAGTCTTTGTCTCCTTCAGGTTTAAATAAAAACATAAATAAATTTTAAATAAATAAATCTTTTTTATTTTGTTTCAAGCTAAAGACATCACACCTGTCCACTAAAGTGTTGACATTTACCCACAAAAAATGCAATGAAAAGAATTACATTTGGCAGTAAAAAAAACAATGGATGATGACAAACACAACACAAATATGAAAAATGATATATAATATAGAAAAAAAATGTATGAGATACATGTATTTTTATTTCAAATCTTATAAATTAAAACATATTGTGTTGAAAAAGCTAATTATAATATATATATGGCATATCTATATAACTATATATATGTCGGTGGTATAATACCTGTAGTAAGTAATTGTGGGGATAAATATAACTTTATACAAAAAATAATGATTAACAAAAAATACTGCATGCATGGATTTAAAATACAGAATAATCTACATAAAAATGTTCTATAAATCACTTATTTTTAGGAGCAGTATTTTTTTCTGAAATATGCAATATTTGTGAATAAAAAAGCCAAAGAGTGCCAAAATAAAAGTTTAAAAGACAGTAGATGGCAGAAAAATGCATTATCACTAACATTTCTTGTAAAAAATATTGTAGGTTTTTAAAAAATAAAAAATGTGTCAGTAAAATTGAACTGTTTACAATAGGTGACTCTGAACTATAATTTGTCATGCTTATATATATGAGTCAGTATGTACAAGTCCCTGTTGTGTACATTTTATATATTGGTCTCCTATAACAAGACATCTGAAATGATACATGGTAGCTGACAAGTCTCTCTCTCTCTCTCTCTCTCTCTCTCTCTCTCTCTCTCTCTCTCTAACACAAAAAAAAAAAAAAAAAGAATGATGACTGGTTTTTGTTCATTTTTGCAATTTTATATTTATATACAATTTACAAATATTTTTCAGTAGGATAATTTATATATATCTGCCAATCAAAATAAAACATGAGACAAGCTGGTATTGTATCACAGAATGTTGACAAGTTTTAGTTACAATAATGTTGAAAGTTGTAGAAATGTCCACTACTGTATATTGATGGCAGAATTGTTATCATACCTAGCTGCAAATAACAACTGGAGTCACTGTCTTGTAAAATATGTTGACTTTTTATAAACTCAATATACATTAATAAAGTTTGGTATTTTTCATCTACTTGAGCCCAGAAATTTACTATGCACACCCATGGTTACATGGATATTTCTACACAGAGTTAAATGATGCTACTTTTGTTCTTTTGTTCATATGTTGTAATAAATGACAAGGGGTATGCAACTTCTGATGTAAAACCACCATTTTTGACATGTAAAAAATCCCCAATTACTCTAACATTTTCATTTTCACAGAAATAGTAAATGCAATGACGGATGTATGTAATGATTTTGGTTACAAAAAGGCTCAAGTTAGTGAAAAATATCAAACCTAAAATTTATTCAAGTATATTCAGAGCTTTCCTTGCAATGAAGAATACTTTGTCTGTCACAAATACAATGACTCTGGCAGTAATTTACAACTCCAGTACTTTTAAGTACCCCTCAGTGGAAGTAAGACACTTTAAATAAAGCAGATTTAACACACAATCATGTCAATTTATACTAAACAAAATATGTATAAATAATATTAGAATAATTGCACGTACTCACTCCGTGGGAGGTCATGGGTTCGATCCCGGCCGGGTCTGACCCAAGACTTAAAAGTGGGTATTGACTGTTCTCGGTATTACGAAATGAAATTCACGATAGGAGTGGCGTGATAAAGAACCCTGCTGTATAATGCCATCAGCGCAACGCACAGGCAAAATTTCTGCAAGATGCTTTAATCCTGATTTATGCATCAGGTAAATACAGGGACATTTGAAAGTCAATAAAATCACAACAAACTGAAATATTCATTGGGTAATAATGGGTTGAAATCTTAAAAATAATCATGATAGAATAGTTATTATATTTAAAAAGTGTACCATAGCTTGAGTGTTGATACTCCACTGTGTTAAAAAACTGACTGCTCTCTCTCTCTCTCTCTCTCTCTCTCTCTCTCTCTCTCTCTCTCTCTCGCTTGCTTTCTCTTATTTAAAACATTCACTATACATTGTATGTTTTGTATCTTGTAACTATATAATTATATAATATCAAAGAATATTGTACATGTATATTGAATGAAATAAAAAAGAGAATAACAAAAAAAAAAAAAAAAAAAAAAAAAAAAAAAAAAAAGAAAAAAGAAAAAGAAACTAACATAGATCTAGTAAATTAGTAATTGTCCCCTTATTTAACCCTTGTAAGGGTGATAACTACATCTAACAGATATGAGTATTTAACAATATAATACTGAAAATTAAAGTGTGACTTGTGTCTTAAGTAAAGTTTATATTTAAGGTACTATGATGTATATACAAATCCATTTACAGGCCATTTCTCTAACCCCCCCCCCCCTCCCAAAAAAAAAAAGAAAAAAGTTTGTTGAAATTAGCAATCAGTTTACTAGAAACATAATCAAGTGGATAATTTTCTTTCTTAACTTTCAAAATGAACTGACTTTCATAGTTATGGGCAGATCAAGGGTTTTAGTAAGGGGAAGGAGGTATAAAGTCGGAGCAAAAGGCTCAAACCCCTGGAGGGGTTGAAGGGCAGTAATTGCTTCCCTGAAAAATAAAAATCCTGAATTATCATGTAATTTGAACTGCAATGAAAAAATCTTCATTTAAAGTGCCTGAGAAAAAAAAAGTATTATTTATAACAAATAAAAATGAATTAAAAAGTAAAAAGTGTGCATTTTATATTCTTTTGTTCGATCTGTTATAAATAATTATAATTTTGAATTGAATATTTGTTGTGACAGGGCCATGGAGAAAATGAAGATGCTTTCAGGTACAACATGGATGACAAAAATGATCAGTGATGATAAAAAAATCACATGAAAACTTCATAAGCAGTTTAACATTTCAGTGTCAACAAATAACAATAAAAAGACCTAGTATATAATGTGGAGATTAAGCTTGTGTTTACAAAATAAATATGACCAATAATTTTACAGAATAACCTTAAATATGTAATAAGATGAAAATAAAATACAAAAAAATTTGCTTCTGCAAAATTTGAGAAAAAATAAAATATGATCAATAACTGAACAGAATAACCTTAAATGATGTGTGATGAGAAGAATTTATAATACAAAAAATTTGCTTCTGCAAAATTTGAGAAAAAATAAAATATGAACAATAACTGAACAGAATAACCTTAAATGATGTGTGATGAGAAGAATTTATAATACAAAAAATTTGCTTCTGCAAAATTTGAGAAAAAATAAAATATGATCAATAACTTTACAGAATAACATTAAATGATGTGTGATGAGAAGAATTTAAAATACAAAAAATTTGCTTCTGCAACATTTGAAAAAAAAAACACATAAAGATGTTGTTATTTAAGTGGGTTTATGTACATGTACTAATATCTCACAGATTCTCCCCCCCCCCCCTCTTTCTCTCTCTGAAATAAATTAATAATGTCTATTTAAATAAGACACAACCAGGTGTTATTATTAATCTGACAGTTTAAGTTGAAAACCAGGTTGGTTTTTTTAAATGTTTTGTTTAAACATTAATGCATAATGTCTACCTTTATATAAGAACCACCTGTCTCTATTCAGACTTGTATCACCATTTTTATACAAGTTCAATCAAGAAAGCCAATCATTCTGACAATAGGCCCTTATATAGAGGTAACCTTAAAAAAAGGGTCAATTATCAAAGTCATTGGACCCTTATACAGAGATAGTTTTGAAAAGGGAGTCAATTATCAAGGTCATGGACCCTTATACAGAGACAGTCTGAAAAGGAGGAGTCAATTATCAAGGTCATGGACCCTTATACAGAGACAGTCTGAAAAGGAGGAGTCAATTATCAAGGTCATGGACCCTTATACGGAGACAGTCTGAAAAGGAGGAGTCAATTATCAAGGTCATGGACCCTTATACAGAGACAGTCCTAAAGGAGAAAACAGCCAGTAATCCTAGCCAATGATCCTAAGAGGCAAGCCTTTACATCATATGAAACTGTACATATAATTATGCATGTGATGACACTGTGAAGGACAAATATACATGTATAAATTCAATGACAAATTACATATTTTTGAAATCATAACAAAGACAACACAGTATAAAGGTAAGCTGTGTATAAATCACTGGATACCTGAGTCAATACAAAAAATACATACACTTTAATTTATGGCTTAGTATAAAAGTCAGAAGTTTTATGTTCCTATTGCACATAGGGTTTTAATAAAAAAAAACTGAATTATTAAGTATGGTATGTTCCAAATTTAAATGCCATAGCTCTTATTAGATAAGGCTCTCTCTCTCTCTCTCTCTCTGTGTGTGTGTGTGTGTGTGTGTGTGTGTGTGTGTGTGTGTGTGAAATAGCGTGTGAATAAGTAAACCCCCCCCCCCCCCAAAAAAAAAAGAAGATGAAGAAGAAATAAATAAATAAAAAAAATCAGATTAAAAGACTAAGACAACTTAAACCCTTTAAAAAGACCAAGATATCAAAAGTTGACTACAGTAAGAGTAAATGACATTTACAATGAGACCTAGGTCAGCTTACATAATGTTAATGTCATATTATCATATTGAAAGCTGTAGTCACACATCTGGACCACCTTTAATTCTAAGGGTATAAAACAATACAGCTAACAATGGATCTGATTCCCTGTTTTCCAAAGTAAACACAAAACTTGGGTTTCAAAATGCTTTAGCCAATAACAGACACAAAAACCTCTACACATTTAATAAGTGTCATTATCTGGGTATATAATAAAAGCAGAATGACTACATGTATGCTCTTATTTTGACCTTCTACTTACTAAGCATGAATGTAGCATATAAAAATTTAAGCTTCTGCGACATCAATTTTATGATAAGATCCCCAAAAATGTCCTTGGATGTAAAAGTTGGCAAATGTATCAAGCCTGCTCAGTCCTTTACACAATGGCTTCATCTTTTTTTTAAACTCTCTAAAAAAAATTTTCCAATAACCACCATTTTTCTACATCAATCAATACCCCTTCCTCTTCATTAACAGGTTATAAACATTAAGTTTTTTTTTACTATACATTTTATGTATTAGGATATAATTATCTTGAAATAAATTTACTCAAGGTGACAGCTAGTTTACACCTTTATATCAGACTTACTGTCAGTCAAAATGTATGAAGTCAAGTTCCACTTATCAGTATGTATAATTTATTAGGCCAAAAAAAGATTTTATTTAATTTACAGGGGTTACATATCAGTCAAGCATTTAAATGTTGTATTACATTCCAGTAATGGCTACAACTTTTACTAAAGGTCATTTTACCTACCCCACCCCCTCCATTCCTACCTTTCTTACAGACAGGTTGCTGTCAAAGTCCTACTATTTTTAAACAGATGGAAACTTTGGTTAGTTATCCTTTTATAACACATCTTACAGGTTGACAGGTAATGCTAATAGGTAAAATTTCTAAGAAGTTACAAAATTGGTCAATAAAATGTAGAAGAAGCCTGGACAAAACTTCTCTACATGTATAAGAAATACATCCAATATCATAAATAAGATTTTAGTGTAGTTATTAACAAACAATAATAAATATTGCAGCTACAGAAGTGAAAAGTGGGGGATAAAACTTAAAAAAGACCAAATAAAACTGTTCATATTCAGCCAGACAGATTCACAACTTAGTTGCAGTATCCCCATCTCCCTTATCCTCATTTTGGGACTATTATTAATAATTAAGATCTGATATTGGAGGAATACATGCCTATGTGAGTGCCAACAAGTACTACAGGTCCTTTATCATGCAACACATTCCATAACCCTTGGGGCATTAATATTAATTTGAATACTGGTATACATATTTAAATCTCCAGTAAGACAAGGCCATGGGTAGAGACCAAAAATATGTTACAAATAAAGGTCCAAAATTTGGAATGTCTCAAAATAAAGACAAGTTAAATGAAGTCGGGTAAGAAAGCCCAATCTAGATTTTTAAACATGCCTTAAAATTCCAGATTTGTTAGGCAAATTATATAACAACTCATAAAATACAACAAAGATTAATGACCTTCTCTTATTAAAACTTTTAGTTGACTGGTGAAACAGTCTTTTAAACTGGTTTTTTGTTGATAGAAGAAGGATAGGAACCATTGAATAATAAATGTTATCTGTGAGATCATTTATCACAAGTTATAGGGAAGTATGAAATCAGAAGATAACAGGGGGTCTTTAAAATGCTAAGCTATTGAATTTTGGTGATTACCATTCATGAACAAAGCAAATTTTGATATTCTGAAAACTTTTTTTAAATTACAACATGATCAAAAGGAAACAGCAAATCCCTATTAATGTCAATCATTTACCATAGAAACAAACTATAAAAAGATATTCAAAAATATTCCCGTTTTGCCAGTTATTCCTCTTTCAATATGCAAAAGGGAAATACACATTGTCACCATACTTTTGACACAATTCTGTTAGTTCATTATCTAATTTTTTCAATCATGATACTATTTCAAGAATATTTACAAGTGTGTTACAACAACAGAAGGTCAGTAAAGGATTAAGTACAGATAGAGCTGGCAGTATCAACATAACTTAACCTTTCTGTCCCCAGTAACACTTAGTTTACTTTGTAACCACAAATGTAGGAGAGTGGTAGAGGATTATATATTACTTCATTAGGGATTTAAAGTCTATAAAATATGTATCGTCAGATTTTATACAGATATCTGCTGTATAAATATTTTATTTATTTCTAATTTTATATCCACCTACTGTACAGTCTGACACTAAATAACCTTTATAACATATCAAGTGACCAATGTCAACAGAATTCAGACCTGTACTGGTCAAGAGTAGGTTAAGTGGACAACTGACCTGGTTACTTCTAATTGTTTTATATAAAATCCAAATTAAAAATACTTAACTTTATTTTAATATTAAAAATTATTATTTGCGATAACGTCTACATCAAACATTTTAAATACCTAGCATTTGAACATAAAGTGAAAATGTAATCTTTTAGGGATTGGTACAAAAAAAGTCACATAAGACATAAGACATAAATGCAGTCTTCAAATAAGCTTAACAAATTTTGTTTTGGCTGGTGAAACTAGGACTTTTTTTTCAGAGTCCATTCTGTTTAATGTCACCTCCAAGATACTTGTGTAGAAAGGACACTATGGTTGTATATAATGAAATCTATCATGTATCAAAGGGCACCTGCCAATACAACTTACTTAATTCCATCCTTTTTTGAGAAAGAACATGACCATAAACAAATGATCTTTAATGAAATCTGATATAATTTATCACATGAAAAGTGCATTTTAAAACGTCCAAGGTTAAAAACTTTATTAACTATAAAGATATTGCAATTTTACACAAAATTTATGAGATTATTTGAAATAAAGAGGAAAATTTAAAAAAAAAATGATACTACATGTTTTATCAATGAAAAAGTTAAATAAAACATTTAACTAATGTCTTAGCTTATATTAAAGTGGTTTAGATTTAATTTACTACTTTGATTTGTGTGATATTTTGTTGTTAATAAAACTGTATGAGTCAACGTGCAGATCATTTTTACACATATTTTTTTGTCTGGCGTAGTAGGTATATTATGTGTGAGATAGACAAGAATAAACTGTTAATTTTTACCAAAATGTCATGTTTTCTGTGTAATAGTAGTGACAATTTAACTATGTATTATGTCTAAAACAAATTATTTAATAAGGTTTACATATATACAGTTACTGAATGTTTAAGTGTGTATCTTTTGTGCAAGTACTAGTATGTTAAATTGATTTCAGTTAACTACAAAAGATGGGATTTCAATTTTTCAATTTAACTTCTAAAATTAACTTAGCACCAGTGTAGACTTTATTGATGGATTCTGTTTTGATTGTATTAACCCCTCTTCCCCCCCCCCCTCTCTCTGTTTAAAAATCTTAAGACCTCATAGGCTTATGCATTTTATGATTTTATGTTTAAATCTGTAAATTGCACACATATATTGAAGACCATTACATCTGATACATACTGGCACATAAACACACATGATGCAATACTATAAACCTGTCACATGCTCAATGTAAAATGTAAATAAACAGATCCCATACAAACACATATATAGGTGTATCAACTCAACAATTACACAAATAGAAAGTATCAATTATAGACAATTATCATATATATCAAAACATTACACATATATATTTATTTAACATGTATGCATTATCGGTAACCATCAAATTTTTGGCACAATAATGTAGTACTGTACAAGGGATAGGTGATCAAATGATAAAATAAGGAGGGAATTCTTATACATGAAAGAAGCTGTAATAGCCTAATGTATAAATATATCATGATAGGGTAAGTTATCTTCATGTCCAACTTTCTGTAATAACTTAATATATAAATATATATGATTGATTTGGTTTGTCCATCCCTCTCAGGACATACTCTGTCACAAAGAGAATATTATTTGTATGTATTCTAGTTAGCCCTTGAAAATATTTAACAAATATAGTAAAACTACCTTCAGACAATATTTACACAGACAAGAATATTTAAGTTAGTATCTAAAATAAACTTTTCAATTAAATATACTGGTAGGTAGCAATAAAGTAAATATTCCATAACATATCTTCTGAAGGCACTTATAAAGCATTGCATAAACTTAAGTAGCTCAACTTCTCCTTAACAAAAAAACAGTAAATAGTGAATTATGTCAAAATATCAAACTAAATCAAAGGATATACAATGTACTAATTTATTTTAAATCTTAATAACTTTATCTTTGAAGATAACTGGTGAAATTGGAAAATTTCGTAATTATTAGAGAAAACGGGTAAACTCAGAAAAAATGTAGCCATAATTGTTGGTAATAACTGGAATATCAAAAACATTTTAATGGTGAAAATTATGTATAAAAACAGCACATAAGGATGAACTTAGGTTATGACTTACAGTTACCATAATCTTAGTTACACAGCACACACATATTTAAATATCCAACATAAGTCAAGTGTGACAAAATTATACTTTCAAAAAAGATGTTTTCTGTATACTTTATTCTAGCTGTTGTTGCTTCGTAATCAATGCTTTTCCAAATTGTAAAATTGTAAACACATGAAATACAAATTCATAGAATGGCATTTATATTCTGTCAATATGACGAAATTTGCCTCCCATGTTGAAAATTTTTGACTCTTTTGATCAAAATAAAATATTTTACAGTACCGTCCTATTTTAAAGCCGCAAAAAAAATAAACCATATACATGTAGATTTCTCAATATCCTTAATTCTTAATATGTTTTCTACATTGTTAAAAATAACAGTTTAAAAAAACATTTCAATTTAAGTAAAATGTACTTTCAAAAGGATGACACTAATTTGATAATTAAATTTTAAAGAAATTTAAATTTCAAACTACTGCATTAAGTTGTTTCCTTAAATTTTTATGAAAAATTTAAAATTATATTCATACTAATTAATAATCCTACCTACAACAATATTTATTTTGTATGAGAAGATTTATTGAATAAGTAATTCTTTGTTAAATCAATTTTCTAATGACATTTGTAAATTTATACAAAGTTTAATAATGAAATAACAGATTTATGTATGTGTAAGTAATGTCTTCCTGTTGTTTAAAGTTATTTAATTTATAACTGTTCTTATTTACCTTCATGATCAGACAACATAAACCGTGAACAAATAAGTCAGACAATGGTGTCTGAGGACTCAGTCTGTCACAGAACCAGACAATGGTGTCTGAGGACTCAGTCTGTCACAGAACCAGACAATGGTGTCTGAAAACTCAGTCTGTCACAGAACCAGACAATGGTGTCTGAGAACTTACACTGTCACAGAACCAGAAAATGGTGTCTGAGATATCAGCCTGCCACAGAACCAGAAAATGGTGTCTGAGGACTCAGTCTGTCACAGAACCAGACAATAGTGTGTGAGATCTCAGCCTGTCACAGAACCAGAAAATGGTGTCTGAGGACTCATTCTGTCACAGAAACAGACAATGGTGTTTGAGATATCAGCCTGTCACAGAACCAGACAATGGTGTCTGAAAACTCAGTCTGTCACAGAACCAGACAATGGTGTCTGAAAACTCAGTCTGTCACAGAACCAGACAATGGTGTCTGAGAACTTACACTGTCACAGAACCAGACAATGGTGTCTGAGGACTCAGTCTGTCACAGAACCAGACAATGGTGTCTGAAAACTCAGTCTGTCACAGAACCAGACAATGGTGTCTGAAAACTCAGTCTGTCACAGAACCAGACAATGGTGTCTGAGAACTTACACTGTCACAGAACCAGAAAATGGTGTCTGAGATATCAGCCTGCCACAGAACCAGAAAATGGTGTCTGAGGACTCAGTCTGTCACAGAACCAGACAATGGTGTCTGAGATCTCAGCCTGTCACAGTAGACAATGGTGTCTGAGGACTCATTCTGTCACAGAAACAGACAATGGTGTTTGAGATATCAGCCTGTCACAGAACCAGACAATGGTGTCTGAAAACTCAGTCTGTCACAGAACCAGACAATGGTGTCTGAAAACTCAGTCTGTCACAGAACCAGACAATGGTGTCTGAGAACTTACACTGTCACAGAACCAGACAATGGTGTCTGAGGACTCAGTCTGTCACAGAACCAGACAATGGTGTCTGAAAACTCAGTCTGTCACAGAACCAGACAATGGTGTCTGAAAACTCAGTCTGTCACAGAACCAGACAATGGTGTCTGAGAACTTACACTGTCACAGAACCAGAAAATGGTGTCTGAGATATCAGCCTGCCACAGAACCAGAAAATGGTGTCTGAGGACTCAGTCTGTCACAGAACCAGACAATGGTGTCTGAGGACTTAGTCTGTCACAGAACCAGACAATGGTGTCTGAAAACTCAGTCTGTCACAGAACCAGACAATGGTGTCTGAGAACTTACACTGTCACAGAACCAGAAAATGGTGTCTGAGATATCAGCCTGCCACAGAACCAGAAAATGGTGTCTGAGGACTCAGTCTGTCACAGAACCAGACAATGGTGTCTGAGATCTCAGCCTGTCACAGAACCAGACAATGGTGTCTGAGGACTCAGTCTGTCACAGAACCAGACAATGGTGTCTGAGAACTCATTCTGTAACAGAACCAGACAATGATGTCTGAGAACTCAGCTTGTCACAGAACCAGACACTGGTGTCTGAGAACTCAGTCTGTCACAGAACCAGACAATGGTGTCTGAGAACTCAGCCTGTCACAGAACCAGACAATAGTGTGTGAGATCTCAGCCTGTCACAGAACTAGAAAATGGTGTCTGAAAACTCAGCCTGTCACAGAACCAGACATTGATGCCTGAAAACTCAGCATGTCACAGAACCAGACACTGGTGTCTGAGAACTCAGTCTGTCACAGAACCAGACAATGATGCATGAAAACACAGCTTGTCACAGAACCAGACATTGGTGTCTGAGATATCAGCCTGTCACAGAACCAGACAATGGTGTCTGAGATCTCAGTCTGTCACAGAACCAGACACTGGTGTCTGAGAACTCAGTCTGTCACAGAACCAGACAATGGTGTCTGAAAACTCAGCCTGTCACAAAACCAGACAATAGTGTGTGAGATCTCAGCCTGTCACAGAACCAGACAATGGTGTCTGAAAACTCAGCCTGTCACAGAACCAGACACTGATGCCTGAAAACTCAGCTTGTCACAGAACCAGACACTGGTGTCTGAGAACTCAGTCTGTCACAGAACCAGACAATGATGCCTGAAAACTCAGCTTGTCACAGAACCAGACATTGGTGTCTGAGATATCAGCCTGTCACAGAACCAGACAATGGTGTCTGAGATATCAGCCTGCCACAGAACCAGACAATGATGCCTGAAAACTCAGCCTGTCACAGAACCAGACAATGGTGTCTGAGATATCAGCCTGTCACAGAACCAGACAATGGTGTCTGAGTTCTCAGTCTGTCACAGAACCAGACAATGGTGTCTGAGATCTCAGTGACAATGGTATCTGAGCACTCTGTCTGTCAAAGAACCAGACAATAGTGTGTGAGAACTCAGTCTGTCACAGAACCAAACAATGGTATCTGAGAACTTAGTCTTAGAAAAGTTCTAAAATACAGTAAGGATGTCCCGTAACATTGTTAACACTCTATCAAGTATGAGTTCATGTCTTCAAGCTACATAATTTCTTGACATTGTTTGGGCAAAATGGTTGACATGTTTTTAAGTTTTTTAATGTTTTTTTTTTCCTTTAAAAAAAGACTGATACAAAAATATAAAAGTTTTTAATTACACATAAAAGGGAAATAACCTCTCAAAGGTAAAGTATCCAAGTAAATGAGAAGTACCTACATATTTTTTCTTTATTTTTTGTTGCTAGTTTGTAATAGAATTTTCTTAAATGACTGGTCCCAGTTTCACAATCATTCCTTAGGTAAAATTTTCCTTAACTTAAATCTGACAAATCTGAAATCTTGATTATTTGGTTAATTTTGTAGATATTCAGGAATTAAATGTGTCAATTTGAATATCACTTCAAGCTTGTAACATCTGTGTTTGGTTTTATAACAAATGTTAATTTGTAATTCAAAAACAGATTGCCAAAATTCGCTAAATGTAATACAAGTAAAAAAAAAAGTAAAGGAAAATCTTAGTTATGGAATGATTGTGAAACCGGAACCTGTTCAATAACAATTTTCTTATCACATTTTTTAAAATTAAAATCTATCACTAAATTTTAAGAAAAATAATGCATCATTATAAAGATAATATTTAATCCTTTCAAAATTTTGTCCAATTTAATTTTTTTATGTTTATAAAATAATGATAAACAAAATCATATCTAAAAAAGCTTATAAACATATGTATAAATCTATATTGCTAATGGAAGACCATGACGATTTGTGATAAAAAATACTGACATTTCTACTTAATTCTATACCGGTAATACATTAAAACAATAAGTAAAATTAATTAGAACAAATTATCATTATTCTAATTAAAATTACAAGGCTATAAAACAAAAACATTTTGTAAAATATTCCTATAGTACAGGTAACATCACCTCTTCTTCTTAGAAGTGTCATTTTTAACTTTTCTATTGTATATTTCTGGTCTTTTCTGTATAATATTAGCTAACTGTCTCACTGAGCCATAGCTTGAGGCTTTTGAACCAATACACATCTGATACTGTGCATCTATTAAGTTAGAATCACAGAAAACTGGATGGAATGCATGGACCATACCAGTATCGATGGAACGGAATACTGTAATATTGCTCTGGCTGAATTTAGAATACAAATCAACATCTTCCTTACCCCAGCCTTGAATGGTCGTATCAAAACCCCCAACAGCTTTTAAATCACTGCCATACATACTAGCTATACCATAACCAAAACTCCTCCAATAACCCATGTCTCCTGTAAAATTCTGCCAATCAATGTGACAGTTTTTGGTGTGACCCCCACAAATTACTTCTGGGTCATATTGACTAAACACTATTGGGTAATACACCTGAACACCTTGTTTTGTGTTTAAACGTAATCGAGTCAATATATCTCGACTTAAAACAATATCTACATCAACAAAGAACAGCAAAGAGTCTGGACCACACTGCGAAGCCCCAAGGTCCAAGGCTCTGGCCCGTGCAAATGGGCCATCTGCATATATAATTTCAATATTGGATCCTCCATACTTCTTTTGATAAGAACCAATCATATCAATTAGTTTATCCACGGTGGCAGTGTCTGTCTCATTGTTAAATAAAACAACATGTAACTGAGACTTTTCTTTAGTTTTGAGACAAATGTCTTCATAATTTGACAAAAATCGTTGAAATATCTGAAGACGACCAGATAAAGGCAAAATAAAATGAACAGTTTCATATAACTTATTAGAGTTTACTGATTCAGAATTACTCCCCATTCCCAATTCTCTGAACAGGAATGGAGAATTATACTTGATATCAGTATGAGGTAAACTTGATGTAAAAGGGTCTTCAATGAGATCAATCTCATCAAAAGCTTGTTGTAGATATGTATGTCGTCGTACTGGGACAGTCAATTTTCTGCCCTTATGTTTCCTATATGTTAGCAGTAAATCCAGCACATAATCAGCCCCATATAAAGGATTTACCCGCTGGTAGCCATACCAGAGATCTTTATAATCAATAGTCCTTCCTTTTTGCCTAGCATTTTTATTGACCATTTGCAAAACCTGAACAATCATGTCTTCTAATGCATATTTTGTTGGCAAAAGAAAGCTATGCCTAGGGTTCATATTTCTGTGGGACACAACTGATTTAGATATGAACTCCCATGCTATTACATCATGTCTATTTTCAGGAATATATTTTGATATGGATGGCATCAAACCTTGTTTATTTTGATTAATTTTGCTTTGTTGCATTCCAAACAGTTGGTCCATGTCAGTTATCTCCCTTTGTAGTTGAAGCTCTTTATGCTGGAGGTCCTGTATATGAACAGCATGTAAATAATTTTGAATGCGGTACTGTTGACGTGATTCCTTTACACTGTGAAGTGTGAGTGCTTTTCTAACTGCTTTGTCTTTTAAAGTTGTTCTAAAGGATCCTGTGTATTCCTTGTAATTCTGGTAAAACAAATGCTGCATCTGAAAGTATAAATTGAATTTATATAAGTTGAATAAATAGGTGAATAATCTTTTAATTAAGAGGTATGTTGAAAACGGTCAATTATCAGCTTGACAACATTGGCAGTGTAGTGTGTAATGGTGTTTTATGCCAAAACCAAGATTCTAATCACTTATATTGAAACAGTCAGGTCTGAAATGATGAAGGAAACTCAAAACCCAGAGAAGATGACGTAACTTTATCCCAAAACATTTATTACATATTTACTCAAGGACCTGCCTTAAAACCTCGGGAACCTAAATAATAAACCTTCTGAGTTTGCAGAGCTGACTGCTGATTCAGGCTAGTACCATATACTTGTCTGTTATAAAAAAGTGGTTATATAGAAGTAGCATTCTTTATTATTATTATTATTATTTAATCAATGGAACTAGAGAGATAGAGGTTATATGTGTTGCATTACACATATTCATTATTCAGATAGTCAAAAATGCAAAATGAAAACATACAATTAGATGTGGTGTCCTTAATTTTATATCATTCACTAAACACGTCTTATCACTAAACAAAATCTACAAAGATCAAAAAGTTTAAAAAAAGGAAATAAACAATAAACATGAAGTGTTTGTGTATATAGACAACTAGTTAAAAAGTTCTTCTTCTTCCCACACTCAATAGGCTGAATTAAGGCCATCTGTATGATCACATCAACAATTGAATAAGTGTGAGAATACAACCTGTAATATTGGGGAACATTTCAAAATCTGGCTTTGTTTTACATAAAGCATAAGGATGAAACAGTTATCAGTGACTATCAAAATATCATAGCTAAAAGCTTAAAATATTGATAATGAATCAAATGTTTGCAGTCAGATTATGAGCAAACTGTTGGGTTTCTAAAACCAGTGTTCTAAGAAAACTGAGTAGGAAATACAGGAACATCAAGAAGACACTACCATGACTACACAATAGCAATCACACAAAATGGTTTTACCCACATATATACTGGTACACATATGGCATTTGGTGTTCTAAACATCAACAAAATATGTTCAAAAGAACATCAATAATTATTAAAGGGTACCTGTAACGATTATCAGTTTTTACATATTTTATTCGTTGTACTTAAATATGTCTGTAGCGAAAATTTCATAAAATTCCATTCCATGATAAGGTAGATATCTGTGATTTTCTAACACATCTCTAGAAATCCAAATCAAAAAGGTCGATATCGAGGCTCCCGTGTTGTGACGTCATACCAGTAACATACCTCAACAGAATATTATTTACCAACTACTGAAATAAGTCAAATCTGAACTCGTAGTTTAACTTTCTATGATTATTTTACAGGAAAACTAATTAATGAAGTGGAATTAATGATCCCTTTGACATGTACTGATACTTAAGATTATTATTAATCCTTTTGTTTATTAGACACATTCCTTAGATTTAGACCCACACCTGTAATTAACAGGATGTAACTGATAATTTGCAAAATTGATTTACAGGTTGATAAAGTTATGTTACGACTTGTAATATACAATAATATATTTACAATTCAAGTAAAGTAAAATAATTTTATTTGGTAAACGTTATTTGTCGTATAGAGTATAAAGATTTCACTCGGGAAAAATGGATATTTCATTTTTAAATTTTAAAAAGTAAGAAAAAGAAATTTTTCCTAAGTTTTCATGTCTATATTTTATAATAATAATAATAATAATAATTATTATTATTTTTATTTTTTTATTATTATTATTATTATTCTTATTATTATTATTATAAAATATAAATTTTTGGCAAAATTAAAAATTAACGACCAGAGTAGTCTATTTAAAACAACTACATGTATATTGATCTACTTACAGCATTTGATTTTATAAGATTTTAGTTTTCCTTGGGCATACATTTAGCTGTGATTTTTAAAATTCTCTATTCTATATATACAAATCCATAAAATTATTATTATTATTATTTTTATTATTATTATTATTATCTCATTTTTTTTAAATGTGGTCTCATTCCAAAATATGTGTCATTTCATTTTAAACATTTATATATTTTGAATTTCTATTTAAAAAATGCATTCAAAATCAGCACATGACAACTTGAATGCATTATTTTCATAGAAATTCAAAATCAGCACAGGATACCACAGTAAGTTCCATAATATTCACCCTGTAGTCTGTCCAGTCTGACTTGATATGTAATTCATTTTAAATTGTCGACGATAAACTGATTAATTTTTCGTGTATTTGAAAAGTTAAAACTAATCGCGTATTTTTTGTTATAGCTATGCAACTTATCAAGTCTGTCCAGTGCGATTTAATAAAATAATTTAAAAAAAAAAAAAAAAAAAAAAGACAAAGATATAATCAATTTTCGTGTTATTGACAAGTTAACACTCGTCACATATTTTTCAACAGCTATGCAACCAACTGCAGTCACAATTCTCGAGTAAGTCGGGACTCAAATAAATATGTTCATCAGATTCGTCCGTTTCTGGTTCGAATAAATGCGGCTATACTCCACATTCATCACTTATAAGATTGTCTACTGCTTCCTGAAATAATAACGAACTATTTGAAATAATATAAGGTACATGTCATAGTCGTAACTTTCCTCTACATACGTCGATATATCATCATTGTGACTACTGTCTATTATGTTAGATACTACTTCTAATACTGCAATGACGTCACACATTTATAACTCAAAACGAGGCGTTTCACTTTGCGATAAAGAGAAAGTTAAAAAATGTCGATTTCAAACGGCTATAACTTGTTTATTTTGTCATCAATTTTGATGCGGTTTTCAATATTGTTATATTTAAATAATATATAAAACAATTGTGATAAAAACATTTTTGGTTACAGGTACCCTTTAAGACAATTACAATCTATCTTTACTCCTTTTTTCTACTAGTATTCCTTTGTAACTTGGTCTAAACATGGCATCTCTATCTTTAAAGAACATGATTTGTCTTAAAGGTCATAGTCAAAGGTCAAAGGCAGTAAAAATATGTGAAACTGCTGCACTATTGCAGTGGACCCAACCCTCTGTGGACCCAACCCTCTGTGGACCCAACTTGTACCATTTTTATCTTATACATATACATGTACATTTGTTATTAAATTGATAGTACAAGTCGCACCATTCAAGGTAAACAAGAGTACATGTACTACCAAACAATATATTATGTATGCCTGCTACTGGGATACTGCAGTTTATTCAATTGGACTACAAGTGTAAAAGGAGCATGACTCAAATAATATTCAAGCAGCACCACAATTTTATAAAATGGTATGCTAACTTCATTCAATTATGGTATATTCAAAAGTTCAGGTCAAAACTAAAACATATACCAAAATTTCATTCAATTACATTCAAAACTGTAGGACTACCTGGACCAGTTAAGGTCACATGGTGGCTATATGGTGTAACATAAATCCGAAGTATAAAAGGGGCATAACTCCATTAAATAATATAGCAGCATCACAATTTAAAAATATGCATACATGTACCTTCAGGTCATATCAAACACACATACCAAATTTCATTTAAATCTATTCAAAATTGTACGACAAGTTGAGGTCACAAGCTAAATGTTAATGATGGACAGACAGACAAATGGACCACATGATAACGTTATAGCTCCACTTCTTCCCAAAAGCAGGTGTATAAAAAGGTCTAATTGAAGTAAAAATTCTCGTCAACTTTTGACATATCCCCTAAATGAGATTATAAAAGTTATCATAGGACTAAAGTCTATTAATGATGGTTTTGATGCATCAAATGAAATATAAATCGCAGACAAAAGATAAAAACAACTACAATTGTAGACATAATTGATAGATATCCTAATTCTATCTAACTCTCTCAGACATGATGTAATGTCTGTTCTACAACATCCCCGCTAATTATAACAGACCACTGGGATAATCCAACAAAAACCTAACAATAGTCTCTCACCAGATTATCTTCATCACCTGATGTCCTACATCACCTGATCTTTAAGATATTACCATAGTTCCCACTAAAAAACAATGTGTGTGGTTTTACATGTGTGATATTTCTGTATTTATATCATTGTAGTTTTTGAGCCAATATGTTTACTTTACATGTCAAACAAAATATTTTAAAAATATAAACAAAGTACTAAAAAAATCTTAATCTCACTTAATGGTTTAAATAAGAAAATTCTATGCCTCTTTCTATTACCAGTGATAGAAGATAAAACTTTGAAACATAAGCAATCATGAAATAGGGGATAACTTCATCATCATCATCATCATCATCATCACATTATCATCATATCATCATCATCATTCTCTCTCTCTCTCTCTCTCTCTCTCACACACTCTCAGCTCCCCCCCCCCCCTCTCTCTCTCTCTCTCTCTCTCTCTCTCTCTCTCTCTCTCTCTCTCTCTCTCTCTCTCTCTCTCTCTCTCTCATCTAATGCACTTTTCTTTCAAACAGAAACATTTACAACTGAAACATACAGGTTTATTCAGTGAACCAAATAACCCTATATAATGGCTATAATGTGTAGATAGAGGAACTGGTGAATAACATAAACAGATTCTGTAATATCATCTTTAAGATGGGCTGTAAAAGAAAACAAGTTTATAGTATATCTTTGTGATGATTATATATCTGTACCCTCCTCTTTAACACTGTACTCATTGGTCTACAGGGTTGTCTGACCTTATTTTGATACACAGATATATCACAAGATGTTGTAATCATTTAATACTTTAATACAGGTTAGGTTATGTTTCCAGAAAATTCACTAACAGGAAATGTGTTCCTTATAATTGTAAAACATAATTAAAACAAGAGTTGTGGCTTATCTGCCTATCTAGTTTATAAAAAAATAATAAAAGCATTCACACTCATGCTAATGACACTTCAAAAATGTCTGTACCATTACCTTCAACATGAAAGGTAAGAGAGTATTAAGTACCGGTAATGCGTTTTGGATACACTTGGCTGTTAAAGGTTTCATAGTAAGTGAAAAGGTAAACATATCTGATGAAACCCTTTTATTGTATAGTAAGCTACAGGTTTCAGGTTTAACAAGCATTTTACTA
The DNA here is from genome assembly GCA_029721355.1 of Tegillarca granosa. Classification (NCBI taxonomy): domain Eukaryota; kingdom Metazoa; phylum Mollusca; class Bivalvia; order Arcoida; family Arcidae; genus Tegillarca; species Tegillarca granosa. The sequence goes on from CM056600.1 coordinate 2,692,136, forward strand.
TGTATAATGCTTAAAAAAATATTGTGTCACAATAATTACATTACATATAAAATGTACATACAATGACTTTTGCAAAAATTTGGACATATCAGTTTGCTAATGTAATAACACAACAGTTTTTGATAAACCTCCACTTTATTACATGTTACAGATCAACATTAAGCTAACCAAAAAAAGGAACTGCCTTCCTGGTGTGTGGCTTGGCCATATAATAGTCCCATGGACTTGATCCTATTTTGAAGGTCATAAACTTGAAATCGCAATGAAAGGATATTTACATAGTGTCGAGATATAGTAACTTTATACTAAGTTTATATTATGAATAAGGTTTTAACCCAGTCATTAATCCTTAGACAAAAAGAAAAACAATGCTTTTTTGTCAGTCTTGTGATAATTGACTTGTTAGAACTTTCTTATAAGCAGTGTTGGGTTTCTATTTCTTATACTAAGTAGAGCAGTAGTCTGGAAATTACCGTATATTCTCGTGTATAGGTCGCCCCAGTAGATAAGTCGCACCCCCCACTTTGGGACTTCTGATCCAGCATTTTCTTAATGTCGCATAGATAAGTCGCAGCAAGAAAATTAGAATTTCCAGATTGCATCATTTTCCAATTACAGACATCTACATTATATCTGTTCTGTTTTTAAATAAATTCAACAAAACTACATTTTTAAAAAATCCGTTATGTGTTTATTGGATTATCAATCAGCTGTTGAAGACAGGAACCTTGATATTTGGAACATATTGCCCTTTACGTGTGAAGCAGACAAAAATGTGGTTTATGTAATTTCTAGATTGTTATTAAAAGTAAACGAAAAGAATAAAATTTTGTACAGAATATTTACCTCTTCCTTGATTACTTTACTTACCGAAACCTTGATGATTTCTTTTTATTTCTTATCTAATTATTTATTATAACTTTATTTTATTAAAAGATCAATAAACATACAAAACTACAAAAAATTTCAATTCGCGTTTCTTGTATGTTATGAATCTGTAAAATATATCTCTGCAATATACAAAAACTTTAAACAAAGATGGCGGACATGTCGATCGTGTGTGGACTTTTTCTCAAGAATTTCAACCTCTTAGTTGTGTACCGTCGTGTAAGACGACCCCCACCCTTCTCAAAAAATAAATTTAAAGGTAAAATAAACCGTCTTATATGCGGAAATTTACGATAACTTCTTAATCAACAGCTACTTTTTTACACGTGACATCTCGGAAAAAAATGCATGCCTTCATTACTTTTAGTTACCTTATATTTAATTGAATTTATTGCCAATCTCTACTTCTGAAACGCCTCCAAAAATCGAGTCACATTTTCAAAATATTTAATGACCAATAGATAAATAGCATCAAGTTTTCAAAGGTTTAAATTTTGTATAAAAGTTGCGACTTATCTACGGAGATATACGGTACCTAATTTTGAACCTCTGACTTTCAGTTAATGTTTAGCATCCACAATTGGCATAAAATAAAAAAAAAAAAAAAAAAAAAACAAACATCAAATTAGAATAATAAAAAAACAAGAGCACCGCCGAGCGTAGCATTATACGCCCGTGTTATATTGATCGAGTAGTACTATTTACTAGTGTGGCAACACCTTTAGGGGTTTCGCGGGAAAGAATGGAACAATCTAGAGGATTTCTATCAGTAGAGCTCATCCACAGAACTTGCCACTCAAAAGTTTGACACAGACCTAACAGATAAGTGCCAAACCTACCAATAATTTGGTAAAGAATTGGTTACTTTAATATGGGTACGAATTCAAAACGGTACGTTAAATTGTTTTTGGATGATAGCGCCGACTTTAAACAGTTATTGTGGATTTTATGTAAAAGATAGAAAAAATATAAAAATACCGTCTTTTCCGTCAGATCTTAAACATTTTTCGGTCAATGGACGACTTTTTCGTACAATGAACTGTTATTGAACAGGAGTGCGTTAAACGTAATTGTTTTTTGGAAAAATTCATTTTTCGCATGTTTGACCCCAAAATTAAGTATGATACCGATTTTTCCCAAAAATTTCACCAAGTTAGATAGCTAGATCGCATTAGACTCCATAACCTCAGAAATTTTTAGCAAAATCTATCGAGGAGTTTTCAAGGTCCCCAAGATGCAAATATATGCTGCTAAAAAGGAGAAAGTTGTCGCCTTTATCATTTCACATCCAGAGGATGTTCCGAATGAATTCGTCACTAATCCTCTAGATTGTTCCATTCCTTACTGAGAAGTATAAGTACAACTAGGATATATGTATGTAAAAATATATTGCTAAATGGATAGTGGTAGACTGCTATATAATTCATATTCATTTCCAGGAAGGAAGAAGTTTAAAATATAATGTTAGGTCATGGCAGTGTTTTCATGTGTTAAGCATTGCATGCAGGAAGATTTTAGGAAACAAATACATTTTTTGTCTGAAATGTTTTGAGAACCTTTTTTTTAACCAACCTGAAATAATTTATATCTATAAAGCTTAATTATAATTTGAACTGTTGTCGTGATCTGTGCAGTATGATAAAAAGGTGTTTTAAGTTAAAAAAGGGGCATAACTCCTCCAAAAATAATCTGAAAAAGTTGTAATTCGAACTTGCACCAGATAATAACATCGTAAATGTGTATACCAAATTTCATTTGAATCCATAAATAGTTGTAAGCTCTGATGATCGGAAACCACATGGTCATACATACAAAAATTTCTAAGTTAAAAAAGGGGCATAACTCCTCCAAAAATAATCCGAAAAAGTTGTAATTCGAACTTGCACAAGGTATTACCATGGTAAAGCTGTATACCAAATTTCATTTGAATCCATAAATGTTTGTGGTCTCTATTGAACGGAATACAAATTGTTAACAGACGCCCGCCCGCCCGCCCGCCCGCCCGCCCGCCCGCCCACCCACCCGCCCGCCTGCCCGCCCGCCCGGACGGACAGCACCGTAACATAATACGTCCCGTCATATGACGGGCGTATAATAAACCTAATTCTGTGATGGTATAATCACAAAATAAAAAATTACAAGCTGGTTATCCCCTAAATAACATTAAGTTGATATTAAAAAAATATTTTATATATACGGTATGTTTAATATAAATTGTATTTAGAAAGGAATTGTTGATGTTCTATTTACAAGTACAAATTTGTCTAGAATATAAAGCCACATAGATACCAGCAGAACATAGGAAGTAAGTGAGTATAAAACAGTTATTTATCAATATCGGAGAGGATGCTTGCCAGTCCAGTTGGTATCTTAAAGGCTACACGATATTGTTTAAACACATGTTGATGCAACATGACCTGTAACTGTCTGACCAGTGAACGATGACCTTTAACCTCAAGTCAACATCCTTCCCAGAGGTCTCTAACCTTTCTTTTCTCTCAGACTACTGTTCAAACCATTATCCTTAACTCACCCTGACCAAATCACCAGACTTATGTTTTCTGCTCTCATGTTTCTAGATTTTCTTTTTGGTGTGTATTGTAATACTCATTATAATTGAGGGTTTTAAATAGCCATTGTCCAGTGACCAGAAAATGACCTTTGTAAGAGCCAGTAATGAATGGATCCTTGAGGTTTTTTTTTATGAGTGTTCTATGTACTTCTTATGTAGACGTTAAGTATATGCTATATTTTATATCTAAAAATTAAAATTAAAATGCCTTAGACAGGCTTTGCATCTAGAATATAGCTCACATTATACAATTTAAATCATGTCTACAACTTATATAAAATTTTAGTTTTATGATCACAATTATACCATAAAATATTGATATTTTTATTTCTAAACTTAAACAAAATTTTGCATTTTGGTTTTCTAAAATTAAAAAAAATATTCAAAACTTGTATCCTTATAACAGCCTATATTCATACTATGTATTTATTGTGTAAATTATTTAAGTAAGACTCCATCTTAAGTGACCTTTCTGTACTAATGATCCCCTGGAAAATTACAAGTACATGTAATAATCCTATAATCCTGTTTAAGTTGCAATGTGAGATACCAATGACAATGTGCTTCATTAAGATAAAAATCAGGATCTAACAACACTACTGCAGATTACATGAAGACATATTACTGAAGTCATATGTTTTATCTTTTTTCAATCAGTATAAAAATATTTAATTATAGTAGAGGGATCCAAATATTACAGCATACAAAAAAAAGCTTGATTTCATCAACAAACCAACTTGAAGTAATAGTAGCATTACTAAAAATATTACAACCTCTATATTTAACTTTACAAAATGGATATCTGGTCTACAACCATTTTTTTCAACATGGATATCTGGTCTACAACCGATTTTACAACATGGATATCAGGTCTACGACCAATTTTTCAACATGGATATCTGATCTACAACCGATTTTACAACATGGATATCAGGTCTTCAACCAATTTTACAACATGGATATCTGGTGTACAACAAATTCTAAACATGGATATCTGGTATACAACCAATTTTACAACACGGTTATCTGGTCTAAACAAATTTTTCAACATGGAAATCTGGTTAACAACCAATTTTTCAACATGGATATCTGGTTAACAACAAATTTTACAATATGAATATCTGGTCTACAACCAATTTTATAACATGGATATCTGATCTACAACCATGGATATCTGACCCATGTTTCACAATCATTCACCATTCAAATTCAAGAATATTTCAATGCTACTTTTAAAGACATTATATTACACAGTTAAAACTAAATATCTAATGTTATATTTAAATAGTTTGATGTAGGTTTGTTGATCAAAACCAAAAATTGCCTTATAAAACTTAAAACTTTTAAAAATATGAATGAAAGACAAATGGGAACATTTGAGTTGAGTGTACACTCAGTTGAGTAAATGTATGTGAAACTGAGGCCTGGTCTTCAACAAATTTTTCAAAATGAATATTTGGTCTGTAACCAATTTTAGAACAAAAATGTTTGGTCTACAACCAATTTTACAACATAGATATCTGGTCTACAAACAATTTTACAACATGGACATTTGGTCTACAAACAATTTTACAACAAAGATATCTGGTCTACAACCAATTTTTCAACAGGGATATCTGGTCTACAACAAATATTTCAACAGTGATATCTAGTCTACAACCAATTTTACAACATGGACATCTGGTCTACAACCAATTTTACAAAATGGATATCTGGTCTACAACCAATTTTTCAACATGGACATCTGGTCTTCAACCAATTTTACAACATGGACATCTGGTCTACAACCAATTTTACAACATGGACATCTGGTCTACAACCAATTTTACAAAATGGATATCTGATCTACAACCAATTTTTCAACATGTACATCTGGTCTTCAAAAAATTTTTCAACATGGACATCTGGTCTACAACCAATTTTACAAAATGGACACCTGGTCTACAACCAATTTTTCAACATGGACATCTGGTCTACAACCAATTTTACAACATGGACATCTGGTCTACAACCAATTTTACAACATGGACATCTGGTCTACAACCAATTTTACAAAATGGATATCTGGTCTACAACCAATTTTTCAACATGGACATCTGGTCTACAACCAATTTTACAACATGGACATCTGGTCTACAACCAATTTTACAACATGGACATCTGGTCTACAACCAATTTTACAAAATGGATATCTGGTCTACAACAAATTTTTCAACAGGGACATCTGGTCTACAACCAATTTTTAAACACGGATATCTGGTGTACAACAATTTTTACTATTCTATCTTCATTAGTTAAATTATCAATGAAAATTAGAAATACAAGTGTGTATCAATGTATTTTGCATCAATTATATCAAAAAATAAGTTGTAAAATATAAGTAAAGCATTGAATGTCAAGATACTTTCTTTTTTATACAAAACCTAAGAACTGTATTTAAAAAAACATAAAAAAAAAACCTGTAAATGATACGCTAAGTGATATTTATAGTAACTTACAATTAAACATTTGATAACTTTTAGAGGTATCCATTTGAGTAACTTTTAACCCCCTAATGATTCAAACGGGGATATAAAAACTTTATTACACTCCATAAGAAACTTAAAGGACTATTAAAGAAATGTTCAAAGCAATTTTCTTAGCAAAAACTATACAACTCTGACAAAAAATGTGATTTCTCAGACAAAAACTGATTTTAATTAAATAATTAATATTTCCCCTTGAGAAGCTTTTACTGTTACAACTAAATACAGTGATTAGATTTATTTTTAATGTAAAATTAATTAATTTGAAGTATTGCCCAGCATGATTTGAATTTGCTTCATCAAAAACCATTACAACTTCTGCAACACGATGACAAATTTCTAGCTGGTGAATGTGAGGAATATCACATTTAAAGGGTAATATATCATTGCTTTTTTTTAATGCCATGCAAAAAATTTATTTCAACAACTAATTTCCACTTTCTTGAGTTTTTATATAACATGTAGATTACAATATCAAAAGGACCAATATTGAACGAAAAACTTAATTCACTTATCTTGGAAAAGTGTCTGCTGAAAGGACTATAGTAAGTATATTTAATTAGCCTGATTTTTACCACTACAAATATAGAGTGAGAACTGTATGATAAAAAGTGAAATGACACCAACTGTTCCAACAATACATCAACATGATTACTCGGCAGATAACCGATATGTCAAAGTGTACAACATGCAATTTATATGATCAAAAGTAAGTGGGTTAAATGTCTTCCCCCCCCCCCCCTTTTTATTACATTTCAGGCAGACTGTATCTATATAGCAAAATGTACCGTATCTAGCAAAATGTGTTTGTGACATTGCCTTTTGTAATATCCACCATGATCAGTCTAAGTGATTTTTTGAGGTAAGAAGTGTAATAATGAAGGGAATCTATCAGTATAATCAGGGAGATTATCAGTATAATCAGGGAGATCTTAGAACAGAGTTCTATCAAGTAGGAATCCTTGCACGACTGGCCCTAAAATAATAATTTTGTCCTACGAAAAATCTGGGGGCCTTGGTGGCAGAGTGGTGTAAAGCAGATCAAGGTGCCTCTCTCTGCCTGGCTTTAAATCCCACTTGGGAAGATCTTAGTGCGATTATGTTAGTGAGGTCATGTAGGGTCAGTGGTTTTCTCGAGACACTCTGGTTTGCTTCACCATCTCCGAACTAACTGCCTCAAAATAAGTGAAAGAATCGTGAATGAAGCATAAAACTTAATGGAGTACCATAAAACCTATCTTTTTCTCATTTATATTTATTTTTTAGTTAAAACTTGACTAATATGTAGAATTAAAATTGCCTTAATGAAATATGATATGTATAGATAAAGTGGTCTATTCAGGTCCAAGGGTCTAAGAAAAAAGTATCTGAACCATGAACCACACCACCATTTGGTCATTATGGCATGAGCAGGTATCTAAACATAAACCACACCACCATTTGGTCATTATGGCAACAGCAGGTATCTGAACCACGAACCACGAACCACACCACCATTTGGTCATTATGTTAACAGAAAGGTATCTGAACCATAAACCACAACACCATTTGGTTATTATGTCAGTAGCAGCTAGTAAACACTTCAAAGTTTAATTATTTATTTTGGTTATTCAAATGCAACATTTTCTATATTAAGCAGAGTAAATTTATTGCACACTGCAGAAAAAAATAAATTCAGTTAACATCCACCTGTCTGCAACATATTCTGACCCATATCTAGTTTTTGTAATATTTCCCAAAAACTCTCTGTAGGATTATATTCAACAAGGTTTAAATTGCCATTTTGATGTTGCAGGTGAAGTGACCTGAACCAACCAATTACACAGATTGTTGCTTATCTTAGTTTCTTCCTATTTCTGGAAAACCACAGGCATAACCACATTGTTAATATGAATTCTAAACATGGTATTATTTCAATTTATATTGAAATGTTACATGCATAGAAATTAATAGCCATTTGAACTACAGACCTACATAGTTTTCAATTAAAAACACATAAATAGAATTCAAACTTCAAACAAATTATATTGTTTCACTAACTTTTGTAAAGTTTAAGATGATATATGTGACAAGCGATTGGCTAATTTTAAAAATAAGTGTAAAGACAGTATGATTTTGTTGTTGTTTTTTTTTTTTTTTCAGACAATAAGCATGTGTTTAATATTAACCTAGAAAGATAAAAATGCTATGGGAGACATATTACAAAAATAATTTGATATTTAAAAAAACTTATATTTGAAAGCAACAAAGATTATGTCAAGTCAGCACCAACAAAAACATATATATAACAAATGGGACTTTTTTTCTATGTCTAGGTTAGTATTACAGTTAAAACATTATTATACGTGTATTAAAATTCGGTCAACTTTTCCAATTTAAAGCTAATTTTTCATGCTACCTGCTAAGTTACAAAAAATTGTTAGAAACCGATAGGATCCATCACTCAGAATTACATAAAAATATTAAAACTACCTGGTAGGCTTTTATTTAGTTTGAAATCTTTTTTTATTTGAATATAAAACCAAGATAAAACATTCTTATCAATTGATTATTTAAAAATTGTTATAGTTGGTTGAAAGAAATATTTATTTTATCCCCACAAATAATTTTTTTTTCAATATGTTGAAAAATTTGGGATGGTGGAAAAAAACAGAAAATAGCAAACCACTGACCTTTGGAAAAGAATTCAATAAACAACTGATTTTCAGAAAACAATTTGACAAACCAATGATCTTCAAAAAAACAATTTGACAAACCAATGATCTACAGAAAACAATTTGATGAACCAATGATCTACAGAAAACAATTTTATGAACCAATAATCTTCAAAAAACAATTTGACAAGCCAATGATTTTTAAAAATACCATCTGATGAACCAATGATCTTTAGAAAACAATTTGACAAACCAATGATCTTCAAAAAGCAATTTGCCAAACCAATGATCTTCAAAAATACCATCTAATAAACCAATGATCTTCAAAAATACATTCTGATGAACCAATGATTTTAGAAAACAATTTGACAAACCAATGATCTTCAAAAATACAATCTGATGAGCCAATGATCTTCAGAAAACAATTTGACAAACCAATGAACTTCAGAAAAAAAAATTGACAAACCAATGACCTGCGAAATACAATTTGACAAACCAATAATATTCAGAAAACAATTTGATATATTTTAGGACCTCTCTCAGAAGAAATGTATTTCTTTGTTTTCTAAAATTTTGTATGATGCAAGTATGAAGTTTTATCGAAATAGTTTACAACAACACTGTCAACCACATAATGCTAAGGTCTGGCCTTTTTAAATTGTATTAGGAGCATGATATAACATCAATTTAGCAAAGTTTGAGTGAATTTTTCCCAGGAAAAACTTTTTTTTTCAGTTTATTGCTATGTTGACACTTACTGGATTTCAGTCCCATGATTTTGTTGTTACACACGTGAAACATCCTACAATTCATTTCTCATCGCATGTTTTTCATCATTCCTTATTACATATCATTTTCATTTAAATAATAAAATTATTAAAATATGGAATGATATTAAAAATCGTGTACTTTAAAATTAAAACAAGCATGAAAATGAAGCTATATAAAGACAATAAACAGTTACAGAGCCAAGTTACCACTTACAACACAACATGTATATTAAGAGCCATAAAAATCATGTAAAATATCACAGGAAGTCATAATTAATTATGTAATATATGTAATAATTACTTCTGAATGCCACACTACTGAAGGGCAGAGTTACAAAGGTCAGGGGTCAAATACTACATGAACACCCCACATGTTACTTATAAAAAGTGCTGATGTTGTCGTTATTGTTCCCAACATAACAATTCTCATGATATTGCAATTCAATCTTTTTCTCGAGGAAAACCATTTTTACAAAACAGATATGTTTCTTTGACATCTACAGTCATACATGAAACAAAACTTCTGTAAACAAGGATATTCTACAGTTACTAGCTCAGGTTAACATACAACTCAACAAATCAAAATTAGTCTGACACATGTTCTAACTGACAACTCAACCAGTCAAAATGAGCCTGACACATTTCCTAACTGACAACTCAACCAGTCAAAATGAGCCTGACACATTTTCTAAATGACAACTCAACCAGTCAAAATGAGCCTGACACATTTCCTAAATGACAACTCAGCCAGTCAAAATTAGACTGACACATTTCCTAACTGACAACTCAGCCAGTCAAAATGAGCTCAACATATTTCCTAACTGACAACTTAGCAAGTCAAAATGAGCCTGACACATTTCCTAAATGACAACTCAGCCAGTGACAGTCAAATAGAGTCTGACACATTTCCTAACTGACAACTCAACCAGTCAAAATAAGACTGACACATTTCCTAACTAACAACTCAGCAAGTCAAAAAGAGCTCCACACATTTCCTAACTGACAAATCAACCAGTCAAAATGAGCCTGACACATTTCCTAAATGTCAACTCAGCCAGTCAAAATGAGTCTGACACATTTCAAAGATGATTACTCAATCAGTCAATCTGAGCTAAATTGACACATTTCCTAAATGACAACTCAACTAGTCAAAATGAGCTCAACACATTTCCTAACTGACAACTCAACAAGTCATACAGAGTCAACACATTTCCTAAATAACAACTCAACCAGTCAAAATGAGTTTGACACATTTTCAAGGATGATATCTCAATCAGTCAAACTTAGCTCAATTGACACATTTCCTAGATGACAACTCAATCAGTCAAACTGAGCTCAACACATTTCCTAAATGACAACTCAACCTGTCAAAATGAACCTGAAACATTTACTAGATGACAACTCAATCAGTCAAACTGAGCTCAACACATTTCCTGACAACTCAATCAGTCAAAATAAGCCTGACAAAGATGAGTCTAATATAAACTACATTATGCTGCTAGCATTAATCAGTAGACACTGATATATCTATTTTAACTGAATTTCTTTACAACAGGTGCTTCTCCCAATCTACACTACAATGGAAATGTCTTATTTTTTTTGTACTTGAAAGCAAACAAGTTTAAGGTTGGTATTATATTAAAGGATCAAAGACTGTCTTATAAAGCATAACACAATTAAAACTTGTACAGTGTGATCAAAATACAGTTAATGAAAACATTTACAAGATTAAAAACCGACTTAAATTACAGGGAGGGTTTATTATTTCTACAATTTTTATCAACTATGATATAAGTTAATCATGTTCATTCTAAATATAAATTTTATGTTTAATTGCATGTGAAATGATACAGAAATATCCAGTAGCATTTAGTAGGGTAATTCTGTACAAATGGCACAACCTATACAACCCAATCTCGGAATTAACCTGTCTCAAGAGACCATGCATATATGTTAAGGTATATTATAAATACTGGTTGCTTCATCTGTGTAAATCAATATATACACATTTAACCTGAACTAACTCTTCTGTCCAACAAGATATATAGCTGTATTTTTTTTTAAATTGTATAAAAACTATAAATTTTTGTTTCCTTCTCTTTCTCTTTTTTTTTTTTTTTTTTTTTGTCATCATTTACAGAAATCAGTTTAAAAGTTTTTTCCTTTTATTCTAAGAAAACTAATGCTGCTAATTATAGTTTTCTACTACTTAACCTTTAGTTGGAGAGGTTTCGGTATATGGACATGTAATATAATAATTTTGACATAGACTATTATAAGTTTATTTCACACACTCACTATATATCAAACTACAATGGGGTTAAGAAGCATACCATGAGTAACTCAATAGATTGGCCTTTATATTTGTTTAGAACATTTATTTTCATTGGATATGGAATTACGTAAGTTGACATTTTCCTGTAAGTACAACACTATACCTGGAATTTGTGAAGTAAGTGTTTTCCTTAATATTCCACATAAATGATAATGACCATTTGGTACGCTGGCAACTCTCACTTAAAATCCTGGACACAACAAACCAAGTACAAAATATTAAAACACAGACCACATACATCATCATCATCATCATCATCATCATCATCGACAAACATCGTCATCATCATCATCATCATCGACAAACATCGTCATCATCATCATCATCATCATCGACAAACATCGTCATCATCAACATTGTTAGAAGGAAGGAGGAAGCAATAATTATCTTCAGTGCCTAAATACTTTATCTTAAATGGTTAATAAATATATAGAATTCTGATGTTTACTGACACTCTGCAGAGTAACAAACCTAAAGCTAATGTCCGAAACATTATTTATTTTGAGATAATTTAGGTGGATATAACTTAGAACATTAAACCACATAAAATCCTACAAGGTACACCCACCTCCCTCCTCCCTGATTGACTTACAGATTGTCATACTATATGTCAGTTATATAGTAAATAACACTAACAATATGCTAATGTAGTGCAGAAGTCTGTATAATGTTATCATCATTATGATAAGGTTAGATAATCAGGATGGATACGAGTTGATGGGAATCATGGGAATGGATTTTTTCTTCATCAACATTTATTTCTTAATTTTGTGAAAAAATTTTAAAAAATCTACATATCCATATTTCTATTATCTTTTCTTTTTTATTTTTTTATTTTATTTTATTTATTTATTTATTTATTTTTTTTTTTTTTGAAAATTAAATTTAAAGATTTGATCAAAACATTAATGCAACTTCTCTATATATTGAGATCTAAAATTAATATTTCAACTACATAAAAAAATAGATAAGAAATAAGGATTTTTTTTTAATGTACATGTATGTACAGTGTATACATATATGACTAAATTATTACTAACCTCATATATCTATTAATTCAAAATTGACACTATAATCAGTCTGCAAATCTATAGTTATATATATACATTGACATGCATTTTTTTTACATCACCATTTTGTGATGAATGATTCATGATACTGCCAATCCATAAACTTGAAAATGAGCATGATGGTAAGTGCGTAAGATCCAACCCAAAGTATGGAGGTTTCATAATTACAAAGTATAACCGAGAAGAATTTTCAATATTATTTTGTCAACTTCTGGCACTACTAATAATTTATACATGGTTGACAATGCTGTTTTTATTGTTTACTTACTGGTGACACACCAGTAGATTAATTTTGCCTTATAATAGACCAAAGACAAAATTATCTCCCTTTATACAAGCTAGACACATTAAGTGTTGTCCTCTTGCAATAAATGTTTTATGAGCTAAAAACATCTTAAAAGAATAAACTATTTTATGCCATTTCTAAATAATCTAATAATTCTATTAAATAATGAATAACATCTAATAAAGTAATGTTATTCTTTTGGAAGTGCTTGTTAATCAGGATCTGCCCTGATTCAAACTGGTCCATGTGAGGGAATATGCAAGTTAGCATTCTTGACCTCCTGGCTACTGAAAACAAGAGGCCCAATAGGGCCTGTGATGCTCAACTGGCTGCATATGTAAGACAATGTTTGTTTTTGTTTGTAATGCTGTTTAACGTTCAACTCAAGAATATTTCACTTATACGGAGACTGTCAGTTTTGGAAATGGTGGAGGACACTGGAGTATCGGAGAAAACCACGACCAAGCAGCAAGTTAACTGACAAACTTTCGCCATGCCATAAACTCAGCTGGGTTAAGCTTAAAATGGATCAACAATGGCTATTTTTTTTTTCATATTTAGTAACAACGGGCATCTTGGACTGGTACAAACTTTTTTCAGGCTGATGTAGGAACCTACAACACGAAATTTGGTTCCAATTCACCCAGTGGTTTTAGAGAAGATTTTTACTAAATATTACACCTAATTTGCATATTTCTTGAAAATTGGGTCAATAAAAATTTTCTCAGAAAAAACCTGTTATATATTTTGAATCCCACACAGTACACTTTCTATATTTAAAATTTGAGCTCAATTGATGGAAAAAAGGATCCCAATGGCCATTTTTTATTTTTTCTATTTTGAGTTACGGTGGCCATTTTGGATGTCAGGCGGGGTTGCCTGGTGCAAACTTATGTCAGGCCGATATAGGGACCTTCCACTCAAAATATCATTCCAATTGGCCCAGTGGTTTCAGAGAAGAAGATTTTTACTTCATTTCAAAAAATATTGCACCTAATTTGCATAATAAATGAAAACTGGGTTCAAGAAAAAAGACTCGGAAAAACCCGTTAAATATGTTAAATCCCTCACGATATACTTTCTACAATTCAAATTTGAGCTTAATTCGTGGAAAAATGGATCCACAATGGCCATTTTTGTGTTTTTTCTATTTATAGTAAAAGCGGCCATCTTGGATGTCGTTGGGGTTGTCTGGTACAAACTTTAGTCAGGCCAAGGTTGGGATCAACCACACAAAATTTCATTCCAATTGGCCCAGTGGTTTCAGAGGAGAAGATTTTCAAAGATTTCGCTAAATATTACACCTAATTTGCATAACTCTTGAAAATTGGGTCAACGAAAAATTTCTCACAAAAACCTGTTACATATGTTGAATCCCTCAAGATTTACTTTCTACATTTCAAATTCGAGCTTAATTCATGGAAACATGGATCCACAATGGCCATTTTTGTGTTTTTTCTATTTATAGTAACGGCAGCCATATTGGATGTCGGACAGGGTTGTCTGGTAAAAACTTTAGTCAGGCCGAGGTAGGGATCAACCACACAAAATTTTGTTCCAATTGGCTGAGTGGTTTCAGAGGAGAAGATTTTCAAAGATTTCGCTAAATATTACACCTAATTTGCATAATTCTTGAAAATTGGGTCAACGAAAAATTTCTCACAAAAACCCGTTACATATGTTGAATCCCTCAAGATTTACTTTCTACATTTCAAATTCGAGCTTAATTCGTGGAAAAATGGATCCACAATGGCCATTTTTGTGTTTTTTCTATTTATAGTAACGGCAGCCATATTGGATGTCGGGCGGGATTGTCTGGTACAAACTTTAGTCAGGTCCAGGTAGGGATCAACCACACCAAATTTCTTTCCAATTGGCCCAGTGGTTTCAGAGGAGAAGATTTTCTGACTTCGCAAAATATTGCACCTAATTTGCATAATTTGTAAAAATTAGGCCAATAAAAAATTTCTCACAAAAACCTGTTACATATGTTAAATCCCCCACTATATACTTTTTTTCACTTCAAATTTGAGCTTAATTGGTGGAAAAATGAATCACAATGGCCATTTTTGTGTTTTTTCTATTTATAGTAACGGCGGCCATCTTGGATGTCGAGCGGGGTTGTCTGGTACAAACTTTAGTCAGGCCGAGGTAAGGACCTTCATCACCAAACTTGGTTCCAATTGGCCCAGTGGTTTCAGAGGAGAGACCAAAGTTTGCGCACGCTTGCACGCTTGGCCATGCCATAAGCTCAGCTGGCTTTTGCCAGTTGAGCTAAAAACTGTTCTTTATCAAAGCATCCAGCTTTCAAATAAATAAGTCACTTGGTTCAGTAGATAAAACCTTTATATTAAATATGCCTTGACATCCATGTTAGACAAGGCACAAAAAATTTATAACCCTTCACTGCTATTTATATTACAAAGGTATTCAAACATCATCAGTTTTTTATTTACCTGTGTCTACACATACCAGTAATTAAAAACATTTTATATTTTAACGGTTTATTTACAGATCTGACATTCTGATTATTGAACTTTACACAATGCACTATGATAACTTGTGTAACAGATTTATTTTTCTCTTTCCTTCTTGTAACCCAGACTTTAGTGGTTTACAGCCTTACCAGTGAGTTACCAGGGCAGGCAAGGAGAAAAATTATAAATAAAACAGCAGTTTGTTTGAAGTGTTTAGGCTGGTCATTGAACTTAATGACTTTTGACTGACTGACTGACACTCTATCTGACAGAAGATGAAATGGTTACAAATTGTACTGACATGGTTTTAATTAGCAAAATGAAATAAGTGTTTCAAGGTTGTTTCCTTTTACAACCTTACCCTTCCTGACGTTTTCCAACAGAACAGCTAAGCAGCAGCAAGCAAAAAAATAAATTGATCTTATTTACAACAATTACAAATGAAAGACTAAAACTTTTGTTCCACAGATTTCAGAGTGTAATGTTTGAGTGTTAGATAAAAAGGTAAAAGTGAAAGATGTTTCCTATATTTAATTTGAACTAAATAGACCCATTAATAAATCAGTAATGAACATTTACCTATTTTTCTATTAAATTTTTCAATTTCAATCTACATCAACCAAGGATCTTCTTTACTAAATCTGGTTTATTTTGACCCATTAGTTTCAGAGGAAGAGTTTATGGACAGAGGCACACACACTAGCATTTAACTATGCAGCAGGCTCAGTTGGCAATGATGAGCCAGCCTATTTACAGGGTAAATTTTACAAGTTTTAGGTTTCAAGGATCTTTTGATACAGTCAATTTGATTTTATTACACTTCCTATGTGCAGACATCTTTAAAATTTGTTTTAGATGGTTCAAATGCTTCCTTCCCACCTTTTACCCAACATTTATCCAAAATATAGATCCCCTACGTAAACTGACATAGTATTACCAATTTCTTGATGGACCTTGCTAGCTTCCCTATTTAAACTGACATAAGTATTACCTCTTTCTTATTAACAGACCTTGCTACTTGTTTTTAGGGGTGTACAAGGTTAAATATGCTCAGACAGCATTACTACCGGTACTTCACATTACCTGACATACACTCTAACTGAGCCAGTCTTTGTAATTATTTTTTCTGTCTATATAACTGTTCTTTGGAGTATATATATATATATATATCTACATGCCAGTTGTAATATTTGATGTAATGGTAGTAAAGAGAGCATACCATGTTCTACTGCCCCATATATCACTGTAGATAGACAACATATGAACAATGTGGATTAGGTAATGCAGTTTTATCTTGACACAATATTATAACTGTACCTATGTGTTGGTGTTTTTTTTTTTTTTGTTTTTTTTTTGTTTTTTTTGTTTTTTTTTTTTTTTTTTGTTGTTTTTTTTTTTTTTGGGGGGGTTTTTTGGGGTTTTTTGTTTGTTTGTTTGTTGGTTTGTTTGTTAATACTAAGCACACACATAATAATAAATACAATTAAAGGTTGCTTACATGTGTCATGACCATAGAAATAAATCAACCTAATTTTAGATAAAACAAATCAAAATGGAAGTAGGGTGTATAGAAGCTGTGTCTACTTAATGGGGCATGGGAGTAACTTTGTGGACAAGTGGTCTAAGGTACCCAGGCTTGCCAATCCCTGGGTCTTCCACAAGCATAGTTTGATTCTAGGCAGGGGGGTAACTTTTCTGGACAAGTGGTACCCAGTCTTGCCAATCCCTGGGCCTTCCACAAGCATAGTTTGATTCTAGGCAGGGGGTAACTTTTGTGGACAAGTGGTACCCAGTCTTGCCAATCCCTGGGCCTTCCACAAGCATAGTTTGATTCTGGGCAGGGGGTAACTTTGTAGACAAGTGGTACCCAGTCTTGCCAATCACTGGGCCTTCCACAAGCATAGTTTGATTCTAGGCAGGGGGTAACTTTTGTGGACAAGTGGTCTAAGGTACCCAGGCCTGCCAGTCACTGGGCCTTCCTCAAACATAGTTTGATTCTGGGCAAGGGGTAACTTTTGTGGCCAAGTAGTCTAAGGTACCCAGTCTCACTAGTCAATGGGCCTTCCACAAGCGTAGTTTGATTCTGGGCAGGGGGTAACTTTTGTGGACAAGTGGTCTAAGGTTCCCAGTCTTGCCAATCACTGGGCCTTCCACAAGCATAGTTTGATTCTGGGCAGGGGGTAACTTTTGTGGACAAGTGGTCTAAGGTTCCCAGTCTTGCCAATCACTGGGCCTTCCACAAGCATAGTTTGATTCTGGGCAGGGGGTAACTTTGTAGACAAGTGGTACCCAGTCTTGCCAATCACTGGGCCTTCCACAAGCATAGTTTGATTCTAGGCAGGGGGTAACTTTTGTGGACAAGTGGTCTAAGGTACCCAGGCCTGCCAGTCACTGGGCCTTCCTCAAACATAGTTTGATTCTGGGCAAGGGGTAACTTTTGTGGACAAGTAGTCTAAGGTACCCAGTCTCACTAGTCAATGGGCCTTCCACAAGCGTAGTTTGATTCTGGGCAGGGGGTAACTTTTGTGGACAAGTGGTCTAAGGTTCCCAGTCTTGCCAATCACTGGGCCTTCCTCAAACATAGTTTGATTCTGGGCAGGGGGTAACTTTTGTGGACAAGTGGTCTAAGGTTCCCAGTCTTGCCAATCACTGGGCCTTCCACAAGCATAGTTTGATTCTGGGCAAGGGGTAACTTTTGTGGACAAGTGGTCTAAGGTACCCAGGTTTGCCAATCACTGGGCCTTCCACAAGCATAGTTTGATTCTAGACAAGGGGTAACTTTTGTGGACAAGTGGTCTAAGGTATCCAGTCTTGCCAATCACTGGGCCTTCCACAAGCATAGTTTGATTCTAGGCAGGGGGTAACTTTTGTGGACAAGTGGTCTAAGGTACCCAGTCTTGCCAATCACTGGGCCTTCCTCAAGCATAGTTTGATTCTGGGCAGGGGGTAACTTTTGTGGACAAGTGGTCTAAGGTACCCAGGCCTGCCAGTCACTGGGCCTTCCTCAAGCATAGTTTGATTCTGGGCAAGGGGTAACTTTTGTGGACAAGTAGTCTAAGGTACCCAGGCCTGCCAGTCACTGGGCCTTCCTCAAGCATAGTTTGATTCTGGGCAAGGGGTAACTTTTGTGGACAAGTGGTCTAAGGTTCCCAGGCCTGCCAGTCACTGGGCCTTCCACAAGCATAGTTTGATTCTGGGCAGGGGGTAACTTTTGTGGACAAGTAGTCTAAGGTACCCAGTCTCACTAGTCACTGGGCCTTACACAAGCGTAGTTTGATTCTGGGCAAGGGGTAACTTTTGTGGACAAGTAGTCTAAGGTACCCAGTCTCACTAGTCACTGGGCCTTCCTCAAGCATAGTTTGATTCTGGGCAAGGGGTAACTTTTGTGGACAAGTAGTCTAAGGTACCCAGTCTCACTAGTCAATGGGCCTTACACAAGCGTAGTTTGATTTCAATTTGAGACAATGTTGGAAAGTTTGTCAGCTTTCACCTTCTGAGATCTGAGCCTTTTTTTCAGAGTACTCAAGTTTTCATATTACAACTTATACAATTGATACAATTTATGAGTGAAATATGACACTGCAACTGGTGAACAAAACACAAATACAACCCCAACATCCTCTCTGTCAAGTAAGTACATGTATTTGGTCTGTATGGTTTCCAACTGTTATTTCTAATTAGGATATTTCAACTCCTGGATAGCTTAAAGTTAAAAGTCATTCATGCTTATGATGCTTAGAGCTATTTGTAAACTGGACTTTGTCCAAACATTCACTATGCCTAACATCTCCATATCCGTTTGGTTAGTACTGGAAAAGCCAGTGTGATTGATTTAAAATACACAAGTAGTTTACCAGTTCCAAATACCTTTAGATGTATAATGGCAATGATCTATGTTCAGTGAAACCTGCTATGATGACCACCTTAATAATACAGGGACCATCAGTGGATGAGGTGTTGAAACCCAAAAATCTCACCAGATTGGGTTAAACATCTGCAGTTGACCAGTTCAAGTGAGAGAGAATATCCTTGTCTTGACTGAGTTCCAGCATAATAAAAGAGTATTTTTAATGTTTATCTGCAACATTCTCCTTGATTGAACTAGCACTTTAAAATTGCTGTATAGACCACAACTCATAAAAAAAATTGTTTTATAGTCTCCCTTCTTCATAAAACTGCTATAAACCTTTTTATTATGTACTCTTAATTCATTATTATTTTCTGAAACTTGAAACACCATCAAAAAAACTAACAAGTCAAACTGTGAATTAATTATAAACAGACAAAACTAACAAATTAATTATAAACAGACAAAACTGACAAAGTAAATGTTATATAACTTAATTAACACTTGACAGATTAAAGATCAACTACAGACTCTAAAGATAAATGTAATACATTGAATTTTCATTAAAATCTAAACTAAGACATTTAATAAATAGGAACTGTGATTATATCAAAGCCTGGGTGATTTCAAGACAGATTAGGTAGCACCACACCAATTCAGATTATCTTTATCTAAATATGTAAGATTTAAGTGAATATATATATATATATATATATATATATATATATATATATATATATATATATATATATATATATATATATATATATATATATTAAAAGTGCTGTATACACCACAATATATATATAATGTATCTTTAAACATGTACCTTGATTTATATAAGACTACAACTCACAACTCCTGGTAAAAACAACAATTGTCTATCAAAGAAAAGAAACATCTTTGTGTTAATAACTTTAAATTTAACACTGCCAAGAAAACAACCCCCACAATATAAATTTGCTCTTAAAAACCAATCCTAGGTGTAAAGAGGTACTGTGACCTGTAAGCACACACTTTAGACCCTATGTTTACCAGTACTATGGCATGTTTACCAGTACTACTGGATAATGTGTGCTGGAGATGAGTACTATACTGTTCTGAAGGTAATATGTGCCCTCACACAACCTAAAATGGTCCCCCTTTATACTTACTGGTCAATTATCCAATTATGTATAATCTATCATTGAATCAAGATGTCAGGAAATGTCAACAACCCAACAATATTCATACTATCACTAGATATATACTTGAGATACTATAGTAAAAATATTAAAAAGATGTGAAGGAAGATGTCTAACAGTAACTGTTTAATACAGGCAGGATTACATATAAAACAATACAGTTATATGATAGATGTATTAAAAAGAAGTCTATGAAAAACAAAAAATACCCTACAAATCAGTATTATAATCCTTTATAATTATTTATAGATAACAAAAGAATGATAACAGTCGAGAAGTTAAGAGAAACCCAGAATACCTACGAATAAACAACCATCGTAAAATAAGCTGTCAACTTAGGAGAAACCAAAAATACCCTAAACACCAGCCAAATGTTGTACAATGCTGAGGTACCAGAAGGTACCAGAAGTCTGCCAACTTAGGAGAAACCAAAAATACCCTAAACACCAGCCAAATGTTGTACAATGCTGAGGTACCAGAAGTCTGCCAACTTAGGAGAAACCAAAAATACCCTAAACACAAGCCAAATGTTGTACAATGCCAAGATATGAGAAGTCTGTCAACTAAGAAGAAACCAAAAATACCCTATGCACCAGCCAAATGTTGTACAATGCCAAGATATGAGAAGTCTGTCAACTAAGAAGAAACCAAAAATACCCTATGCACCAGCTAAATGTTGTACAATGTCGAGATATCAGAAGTCTGTCGACTTAGGAAAAACCAAAAATACCCTAAACACCACCCAATGATGTACAATGCCAAGATATCATAAGTGAGAATGTTCAAGAGGCTAAGAGACACCAAGAATAGTCCATTTAAAACTGACTTATGTTGTACAATTGCCAAATACCATGAGTGAAAAGTAGTCCAGAGGCCAATGGAGACCCAGAATACCTAGTACATGTACCTACAAAAAAAAAACTAATGCAGTACAATTTCAAGACATTGTGAATCAGTAGTTCTGAAGCTAAGTGAAACCCAGAATGCTCCCTAAAATCCAGACTTATGTTGCAGAATTTCAAGATAACTGCAGAAGTGAAAAAAAAAAAATAAAATAAAATAGTCTAGAGAGCTAGCTTCAGTCTGGAGGCTAATGTCATTTATATATGTGTGTAACTTGGTCAATACATAATCTGGTTATGATGGATTTGTTCTAATGAACTTCTTAATACCATTTATCCTCTTACTAAAAAATCATTGTTGTCGCTACACAAATAATACATACTGGTACTATCTGACCAATAACTATTTGTATAACATACCTGAATAAAAAAAATAAATTAATAAACTTGATCTATCAATTCCTGTAAATTACTCAAGCATACAATTTTAAACGTGTGGCTGTCCACACACACACACACACACGCACACACACACACACACCATGTTTTATATTTAGACATTTAACTAAAATATCTGATCCAGGTATGCACACCTTAAACAATAGCCAGCAAATTTAACTTGACTGTGACCTTTATTTTGGGTCAAATATTTCATTAATTTGTTATTGCCCGGGTTCAACACCAAACCAGATGCCACACAACCTCTCACACATTTTGATCTGGACAATTATTTTTACTGGTTTTATCAAGAACTATATTCACGTATTGCAGAACCTAGTTATTCAAAGATTGTTTAGTTTGATTGTTAATTACCAAAAATTCAAATCACTGATAAAAAATAATGTACTGTTTGGCTGAAAAAAATCTTTACATTTTACTATGATCTTATCAACAAAAATTTCACAAAATGTTTGTAAACATGCAAGAAACAAAATAAACTTTGCTGACGATTTCAATCATCTTTGAATCTTCAAGCATATATATATATATATATATATATATATATATATATATATATATATACTAGTATATTAAAATCTCAATGTAATGCCATCATGTGTTCAGTCAGATTTTGGTATAATATAAGACTGTTTGGTGAAAAAACTGAGGGTGAGTTACAAGAAAAAACAAACAAGAAATAGACTTTTGGACTACAAAATACAGTTTTTATCATTTTGAAATTTGATTTTTTTCTTTTGCAAAAAGGCCTTCTTGTAAGCATGTAAAACTTTTCAACCTATATGTGGGATCTTCCATAATATAAAAACAAAGGGTTTTGGAGCCTTGAAATATCAACAAGTGTTTCTTTTGAAATTCACAACCAAAGAACCAAGTAAATATTCAAATTAAATGTGTAACACTTAAAAAGCTGGGATCAGAAATGTTTATCATCATACTTCTTACATGTGTATGTCTATGTACGTGATGACCCAACAAATATATTAACTACATTATTGTTATTTTAACAGATCTTTTGTAATTAAGTCATTTATTAGGACCAATCAATGGTTGTATTGGAATGCTTCTGATGACTATCTTGTTTACTCAGGTAATGAATTCATTTTCCTCAGGTGATAATCTCGTTATCCCCAGGTTTGATGAAACAAAATATTCTGAGAATACATTCAAAACATTTTAAAGTCCTTCCTTAAAGAATTCTTTTGTACTTTTTTAATTTAAATATTTGTGGAACATACTAGACCCATTATTAAATTGGCATACTTCAAAACATATACCTGGTAAACTAGTTATATACATGGTATAACCAGTCTACTGTTAATATAAAACAGATGAATTTAAAGTCACAGTGGAGAGTGGGGCTGGGCTGGAGTGAAGTGGAATGGAGTAATGATGTTTCATTTATATTAATGCAGTCAGTTCCAAGATACTTGAGGAAACTAAAGTACCCAGAAAAAACCAACTACCTTTGACAAGTAAAATGACCAATCTTCCCATACTCGGACATGCCAAACTTGAGTTGGAACCTAGATGAATAGTGAGAAGTACTTAACAATGATGCTTTTAATCAGACAGCCACCAAGACCCCTCTGGATATAAAAAGGTTTATGAGACTGCCACATCTGGGGCATCACCTTTTGGGGAGGATACAAACCCTGAACATTTGATATAAGTCTATAATTCACCCTATACCACCCTACCAAATCAATTAGTAAATAGTCAATGGTGATCTGATCTTTAATACCCAGAACATGATCACCATGAGATCATAAACACTAGATATTTCTTAAAATAGATTTATAAACAATAATAGTAGCTGGGGGATAAACAATCTGAACCTTTATAGTACTATCTGTAGTATGGTACATATATATATATTTTATATATTAACATGACATTATATGTGTATGGTCAAGATGAACCTGAGGAAGACCAAAGTCAACAAATAACTTGCATGTACAGATGTATGAATTATAAAAGCTGTTACATAAAATAAGCAATAGAAGCTGATACCAGGGCCAAGGAATATTAAAATATATTATAACTCTTTTTGCCTTTAATGCAGGAAAACACATAGGTTCAAATCCCACTCTGGCAGAATCTAGTGTTAGAAAGTTTGTCAGTTCACTTGCCAAATGTCACTGATTTTCTCTAATTTTCTACAACATTCTAGAACTGACCACCTTGATATCACATAAAACAATTTTTGACAAGGTGATAAAACACCATTTTATTCCACTTCACTCTTTGTAAACCTTTTTCTTCAAGAATTCATCTATCAAAAATGTAAACTGGTAAAATACAAAAACTCTGAAGCTATTTAAACACATACAATTAACATACTGACACACTAGCAATTACTGTAAAAGATATATAGTTTTTTTTCAAAAATGAAATGATAAAAAGTTAAAATCCTTAAATACTAACTACGATATCTTTTTAATCCTCAATGACATCATTTCTCACTGTTTATCACCATGGTTAACAAAAACTCTAAAATGGGTTAATTAGATATAGAAAAAAACAACATTTTATCTGCCAAAAAACTGATTATACCTAGTGTTAATTAAAACACATTACTAAAATTACATAGATTAACAACAATGTGGGTGTCTATCAGCATGAAATATTATAATACATGTCTGAGTCAAATTTAGCAGTATAAATAAGATTTGTAGGAAGACAATGTGGCTCACCAGATCCCAAATATGACAACTATGACTCTTAAAATTGAAAGGAGAGGAGTCACTGTATTTAACACTTCAACACTTATATTATGATAGTTAGTTCTGAGTAGTTGTGGAAATCACACCAGTTATGATTTGTAAATTTATATTGAGAAATGATAGACATCCAGTTCTGAGATTGTCGAGAAACCACAAACCTTTGTCAAGTGAACTGATCTGAGAATCAAAAACATTTATCAAAAACAATAACTGTTAGTGTTAGACAATCATAATGATAAGGTGACAGCAAATGTTGATGACTGATAGAAAGACAGGGGTCCAGGGTGACAGCAAATATTTGTGACTGATAGACAGACAGGAAGACTGGGTGACAACAAATTTTATGACTGACAAACAGACAGGAGGGCAGGGCGACAGCAAGTCTTTGTAACTGTCAACAGACAGGGCACTAGGGTGATAGCAAGTCTTTGTGACTGTCAACAGATAGGGGACTAAGGTGATGCCAAGTCTTTGTGACTGAAAACAGACGGAAAGGCAGAGTGACAGCAATTCTTTGTGACTGACAACAGACAGGAAGGCAGGGTGACAGCAAATCTTTGACTGACAACAGACAGGAGGGCAGGGTGACAGCAAATCTTTGACTCACAACAGACAGGAGGGCAGGGTGACAGCAAATCTTTGTGACTGAAAACAGACGGAAGGGCAGGGTGACAGCAAATATTTGTGACTGAAAACAGACGGAAGGGCAGGGTGACAGTAAATCTTTGTGACTGACAACAGACGGAAGGGCAGGGTGACAACAAATATTTGTGACTGATAGACAGGAGGGCTGGGTGACAGCAAATCTTTGTGACAGACAGATAGACAAAAGCCCTGGTGAGGGTGACTTCAAGTACCTTACATGTATATAGATGTAATACAATGTACTTTATCATCTAGTGAAATAATATTCAGATTATCACAAGTTAAAAGTTTGAATTTTCTTAGTTTTTATTCACAGATAATATAACTGC
Organism: Tegillarca granosa; assembly: GCA_029721355.1. Taxonomy (NCBI): domain Eukaryota; kingdom Metazoa; phylum Mollusca; class Bivalvia; order Arcoida; family Arcidae; genus Tegillarca; species Tegillarca granosa. The sequence continues at coordinate 2,717,745 of CM056600.1, forward strand.
ATGTACATGTATAAAAGTTATTTATCTTGAGGTCGTAGAAAAGCATTGTAAAATCTGGTCCATAACTTTAATTGACTAAAATCTTTTTAAATTGGTAAATAAAATACTTTAAAACTTTAGTGATCATGTCAGTGGATTTTTACTTTATCAAAAAATAAGCTTTAAACTGATAAAAGCTCTGCTAAAAAACATTTACTCCATTCAAAATTATATATGACTGTAAAAGGAGAACATAAACATAGCTACCAAAATGATATATAGCATTTAATTGAAAAATAAAACAAATTAAAAATAGAGTGAAAGTTTCTAAATCTGGTATAAACATGACTATATATAGTTGATAATAATTATTGTTGTTAATAATTTTTTTAAGTTTTATCAGGTGTAACATTTCAGTATAAGCTATGATTTAATAGATATACAATTACAGAGATTACAGATAATTTTTTCAGCAAATTAATCATTGGGCCTTGTTGATTAATATAAATATATAGCAAAACCATCTGGACAGACCTATATCAACATGTTAAATCAGGGATAATGAAAAACATAACATATAACATGTACTGGTGAAAAAAAATATACAGGTATTACCATTCTACATGCTGGTCCAACCATGAAGGTCAAGTTGTATAGTGTTATGTAATACTTGTGCATCCAATTTCCTGACAAGGTAAACACCATTTTTAAACCCAAAATACATATAGATATATTACAGTATCTCAGTAGCCATATGGGACAGGTTGTAAACATGATCTCTAGCTGGATATGATTGAGTACTTGTAAGAGTTGAGACAATTTGATACTGATGGTTGTTGAAAGTCTTTTGAAAAAAGAACAGACAAAATATTTAATTTTCTTAAAATAAATATAAACTTATAAATCATAATCTAAAATAATCTAGATACCTACCTCAAATGCCCAAGTACAAGCAATGCCTGCAAATTTTTTAACACAGCGTCCAACTTCTACATCTTCATGTGTTGTTAATAAGTTATTTAAACAGTCATCAATATTTGGTGCCACAAGACGAAGAGTTTCACGACTAAAAACAATACCAGGACCTCCCATACAATAATTATCATGTGTGTCAAGATGTAATTGTCCAGTTTCTTCTTTTGTTCCAAACCCTGCTTGTCCTATATAATGTGGTCGTGAACTATTAATGGAACGTAGAAATTTTTCAAGTCTATCACCTTTTACAAATATATCATCATCCACTCTCATAAACCATTCAAAGTTTTTATAATGATTTCTATACATATATCCAAGCATTTCTAGAGATTTTTTCTGTGGTGGGTAGGAATCATCAACATCTTTAAGACTGACAACAGGTATATTATAACTAGTTAAGGAACCCTCACTTGAAAAAAATAGCACTTTTCCATTTACAGAACTGGCCCAAGTTTCAAAAGCTGCAACAGCTCGACTGTCTAAAAACTTCTTGGCTGTAATAACTCCAATAAGTACAAACCATTTCCCACTAGGATCAATGTATTTGTTCAGATCTAGACCAGCTGTTTTAGCAGGTGTTTGTTGATTTAAACTCTTTTCAATGTTTACAGGCAAGTGATTAATGTTTATATTAACATGGTAATTTAGGCAACATGAACCTTTAGCTGATGATGTGCACTCTAGAATAATTTTTCTAAACCATGATGACAACAAAATACCCAAGCACAGACCAAATACAATACCAGCAAAATTATTTATTCTTAAATTTGTCCGCCTGGCCATGTCCATTAAAACAATCAGTGTCCTGGGACATTAAAGGGGACACCTGTGAAGTAGTTAATTGAAGTATAAATGGGAAGTCATAAAGTAATTTACATAACCTGATCATGTGGCTTCAATCAATGATTTCGTTTCATTTCTGTTAATTTTTTTAATCATATACATTAATTTAAAGTCCAATTTAAAAGGTATATTTGCGCCATAACAGTGTTCAATCGACCGATAATCGCCTGACTCACGTGTATGTAAAATCCCTATAGTCTGAAAGTATCAAAATCTGAAACTAAACACAGTAAAATTTTGTCGTCGGAATGTTCGACTTGCTGAATCCAAATGTCAGATTCCATAGAGTTCCTTTATCACAGACTTACTCTTTAAATAGAAAACTTTACAAGTTTTTGTTGACAACTGCTGTGAGATTGACATACCCATTTGGTCCCTCCTACACTACAGCAACTGCAGTGTGAATCGATAATAATGAATGAAAACTTGGTCAAACAGTGTAGGAAACGTTCCTTACACGAAAGGGTACCCAATTTAAAACGTCCAGCATTGGGATATAGTTAGACTAGATTGACTATTGTTTTAATTTCAAATAATATTTTACTAGTACAATTCTCATCTGTGATCATAACGCTAGACCAGAAATTACACGGATGAAGACTTACGCTTTAGGTCAATCTTAATAATTTAATTTATAACCGGATTGTGTGTAAAACAGAAAAACAGCAGCTTTTGCCAGAGCGTGTATTTTATTATTTTTATTATTTCAATTTTTTATGTGGAAAGTTTTTAGATGAATTTTTTATACACTTTTAAGAAATCCGCTAGGCCCTACATAGGAAATGTAGGAAATGGGATCTAGTGCGTGCCTAAACTTTGGTTCATTAAACTCCAAAATAAGAATTTATATTTAGACCGTATCGTGTAAAAAATTAAAAATATCAACTGAAGGAGAAAATAATTATACTATATTATTATTTTTATTCTTTCTTGATATATATATATATATATATATATATATATATATATATATATATATATATATATATATATATATATATATATATATATACATATGTGTGTTTATTTTCTACCAGGCCGACGGTATTGTCTTATAAAAATAAATAGAAACAGAGTAATTTTAACAACCGTTACGGGTGTATTATAGGGATGTACCATTAAAACTTCACATTAAATAATCTTATAGAGAGCGCAGCCATGCTTGCACCTTCGATGCAAGGTAGCGAAGCGAGCTCTTTAGATATCGTGTACGGAGACCAGTTGAAAATGAGTAATCCTTCAAGTTTTGTTTTTTGGAACAAGTGAATTACGTCACTTCCGAGGTCGTGTGGGAAAAAACGGAAGTGAAAAATATTTTTTCAAAATCGCTTATCTAAAATAATTTACAAAAATATTAACGACAACATAATTGTCTATATAAATAGCTTTCGTCATGAGACTTACAAAACCTTACAATGTCGACTTGTTTATGACAATGTTACGGAAACAAGCGATTTATGACGAGTGTCAATCTTGTTGACAAAAGAACTTGGCAGGTACCCAATACGACGTCATGGATGAAGAAGGTCAAAGGTTAAAAATGCGACCATCGTGAATTCAACAGAACAGTGGACGATAAATCTGCTTATAGTCGTGTTTTAAAACTGTTCAGACATGAAAAGATAATTAGAAACCCAAATGAACGAAAATTTAAGGTGTTAACAGTAGAAATGGATAGCCTTTCATGATTGACTTACCTGATCAAATCGTTATTAGAGATCCAAAAAGTACTTCCAAACAATCAATAGAAATTGCATGTAGGTCTAGCTACAGTAAGATTGTTTTGATTATGGCGGGAATGTGACGTCATCATTACATCATAGTGTAACATGGCATAAATCCAGTGAGCAATTTTTTTCTTGGGATTTGGTTTTTTTTTTTTAATAATTATAATTTTTATTTAATTTTTGTTTCTACTAAAGTATTCTGTACTGAAATATCTCATTTATTACCAAAAATAGAATTAAGCATAATCATGATATAGCATAATAGCAGTATGCCCCACGTTCTCGTACATATTGGTGAAAATATAACTGTCATAATTAATTAGAAAAAATCAAGTTAGCAATATGACTTACGGCAATTAACACGGAATAAAATATTTTCCTCAACTATTTGGGAAAATTGAAAAAGTGCTTAGATATCAAAGTATATTTCTTTGTCGTTCAACTATGCATCGATACGTAAAACTAATTTTCAAAAAAATATGGTTTCGAAAGTAAGCATATTTCGTTGCACAAGATCACAAGATACAAGGTATTTAAACAGTCGCATAGTAATTTGATGATATTGTAACACTACCTAGTGGCACGAATGATCATTGAATTGAAGACAGTTGCAACTTCTGTAACCTATAACCTAAGCATGCGATTTATTTGTTCCATGTTTTCAGCAATTTTAACTAAACTGAATCAGGTGTATAATGTTGTTCCGATTTTATATTAAAATACTCGACAAGGGAGCAGCGACTGTTTCGGTTCTTCAAAGAAACACAGACCACCATGTTTTTTTTCTGTCTGTGTTAACAGCATTTACTGACAATCGTCTTGCTTATAATACATTATGCCTCTTCTGTATGAGACATCTTTTATATAATAAAATCACATCTTTTGGACTTTTACCATAGAATCTGCCGTTTGCTTGAAACGAAACAACTGACAGTGTTACAAACAATATATAAAATCTGGGGTAAAAACCATTCCAAGATTGAAGTGTCATCTATCAATAAGCAGCCATAGTTGCCTCCCTAGCTAACACCTATCCGATGGCTAGAGACAAATGTACCAGAAATGCCCATGGTAGAAAAAAACCATCCAATTTTAATTTTCCCCAAGGACCTTTTGCAAGAGGAGCATTTTATCATCAGACACTGCTAAGGACCTATAAGGACCATGATGAATATGCTTCCAATAACCATACACATTCTCCATCTGATATATCCCTTTTATTATAACAGAATTTATTCAATTTTATTTCTTTGGATTTTCTTATCCATTATGAAACTATCAGTTGCTGAGTACGCCAATTTATTTATTACAGTTCCTCTCGTAAACACGCTAGGTTTGAATCTTACCAGTGCAGAAGTTCTGGTGTGGGAGAATTCTTCAGGAATTGTCAGTCAAATCTATTTGATTGGGCCGGATTTCAATAAGCTAAACATATCTACGTTGCGACTTTGTCTTTTATTAGCAAATGACATATTTACGTAGTCTAATTAAATTAGTGAAATGAAATAATAATAATAATAATAAAATCTTAAATTATAAAAAATATAATTTAAACCATCATAAGTGGGAAAATGTGCATAAATCTATTTGCTGTGTTCTCTACATAGGCTATGCCTACAATCATATTACAAGTCATTGCCTTGTGAAAATATGCAAAGTACTAAATTGCAAACCAAGAGCGCGATAAAATAAAAGTAAAATATTTATCTAATTACAACACTATGGTGGCTTATTTCTGACATCGACATAATTTTAGTCGACATAAAATTATCTCAACATGTCGACTTAATATCGTGACTTGTCGAGATAATATCATGAAAAGTTGTGATACCAAAATAAAAGTTAAGATATGTAACACGACTTGCCGCGATACTCATGTTGACCAGTCGTGATAATTATCTTAATATCTCGACTTATTTTTATCGCGGCAAGTCGTGTTAATTATCTCAACTTTTTATATTGGTATCACAACTTTTCATGATATTATCATGATTTGTAAAGATATTAAGTCGACATGTTGAAATAATGTTATGTCGACTAAAATTATGTCGATGTCAGAAATAAGCCACCATACAACACTTCATTTAGCAGACATAAAAAACTTGTCTAAGCATGTGTACATTTACCCGGCACAAGTCTAATAAGGTACGTTTTACCACGCACTTTTCAACTTTTACGTCACTTGAAAAGTTACTGCCCCTTCATAAGTTGAGGAAGTATATCAGCGGAAATAATTCGGATTATATATAGTTTTTTATCTGTTTTAGAATTAAAATGAAAAATAATATATTTTATGTCATTTAGTGTCAATTCAATTATCCCATTTGCATAAATTGCACTATTTATCCTTAAATTTGACAAGACAACCCGGCTAGGTTCGAGACTATGAGATTTCGGGGATTCAAGATGGCTGCCCGCATCCAGTCTTGCATTTTCTAAAGAAAATGCTTGTTTTGATGTATTGAAAAGTCATCACATTCATTGGGATTGTTAAGAACTATTTTATTGTTACAATATGCTCACTAATTTGATCACAGATTTGTGAAACCTGTCATTTCAGTTCTAGTAAGATCGAGAAAACTAAATTACATCGGTTTTCATATCTGGCACCTGCAGAAACATGGCGTCGCCAAAAACAAGTGAAGAAAACATTGAGAGAAAGATGCAAGCTGTGTCTAACACACAAGATAGTGTTCAGAGTTTATCTCTTTGGATAATTCACCATAAATCTCAACATAAACGGATTGTAGATGTTTGGTATAAGGTCATCAAGAAAAGTACGTAAATGAACATTGTTGCATATTTTCCTCACAGATTAACTCTTTCCCTATCTTTTGGAAAGTTATAAGTTAAACTCAGTTTAAAAAAATGTCAAGTGATCTCCATTCTAATTATTGCAAATGAATGTTTAACATGCAACTAACATGGTTTTAATTTTTGTCCCAAACTTAAAAGTCTGTCTTCTTTAATTACATGATTATTACAGTGATATAGTTCCCAGTTGAGTGTGGTTGTATTTTACCACATTAAATACCCTAGAGGATGCTTGCATTTTATGCTTCAGTAAAGATGTCTTCTATTTTGTTGTGTAGCAGGCGGGTTAGATAGGTAGCTGGGTAGCATTGGGAAGGTCCCATGTTGGAGTCCCAGTTGGTCGCTGCAATTTTCCCTTTCCTGTTACATTTGGGGGCTTGTCAGACCCTGGGAAGTGGTCTGTCAACAGGTTGCTCCCAGGTTGGAACCTGGTACTTTTGAGTCAAAGTTAATTTAAAAAAAACGAAGGGATGAAAGTAGTTGGCCGGGCTTGATAGGTGGTCGGATAGCTCAGTCGGTAGAAGGTCCTGAGTTCGAGTCCTGGTTTGGCCACTACATTTTTTCCTTATCCTGTTACAGGTGTTCATTTATTATGACGAAATGCATAAGTCATAACACTAATAACATGATACAAACTTGATTGATTTTTGTATCTAAAACTTTGAAAAACTATTGCTACAGCAGATGTGAATCAGACAGTAGCTATAATATTTTTATAAAAAGTTGAAGTTATGTCAATTTTTTTCTTTTAAGTTTCTAATGATAACAAAAACTATTTGAATGCTTGCGGTTATATGAAGACCAAAATTTTAAAAAAGTAATTCAAAGTCTGCATTTGTCTAAAGTGTTTCTAATGTTAATGGAAATCACTTGCATCATACTTTTACTATAATTGGTAAATAATGTAATTCTATATCAAATTTTGTCAAGTGGTTTGCAAAGTGTGCACCACAGTTTTGTTGTGAAAAAAGTTATTCTTGTGCCTCTGAACAAAAAAGGATAGACCAAAACAATTGTTAAAGAATGTATGATAACTTTTCTTAGCCGAGATGCGATAACTTTTCTTAGCTGAGGTGCCAACTTTTTTAGGAAGTTAATTGATTTAATTGCTTGGGTTGCCCAACCAAGTCTCTGGAAATTTCAGTCTTGATTGCAAACATTTTTAAGTCAGACCAATATTTAAAAAAAAAGAGAAAGAAACAAAACAAGCATGATGGCAATGTATCTGAATTTAATGATAACTGGTATTATTTTGTTTAGGCATTGTATATTGAACTTGAATACTATTCTCCTACCATACCATAAAACTGTGTCAGTATGTCAGTATGTTTTATAAATATCAGTTTTGACCACATTACATATCAGCTGTTATGCAGGGATTTACATAACTTGTGGATTTTTGGAGTCCTTGGGACTCCCTAATTTGAATTCAAGGAGTCCATATAAAATTTTGGCAGTCCCCTAAAAAAATTTGTGAAATTAAAGTTTTTTGCAGGACTTACAGTTAAGTGGTGTATGTGTTAGTTCACAGTATAATTGAAATTGATTAAATCATATAAAATAAAAACCATAAAATTGAATATCAATTTTGTTCTGGTTTTATTATTTAGATAACCAATCCAACAGAAATTGTCACATTCAGAGAACTTAAATTTTAATTCCCAGAAAATTTTACAATTAAGTACATGTAATTTGTAAACATTGTAAACACAGTCATCAGAATCTTTTGACATAAAGGGGTTTTCCAAACATTTAGCACTTCTCTGGCTCGTTAACATGAAGCCACGTGTAACGGGTCAACCATTCTTGTTTAAAACTTCTTGATTTTTTATTAATATAAGTACTTGAAGCACTTTATTGTTCTTTGGCAGTAGTGGCCTCTACTTCCTCGTCAGCAGTTTTACTTTTGGTTACTTTTGTTCTACTGACAAATTATCTATGGTAACATATAAACAAATCAAAGTAAAATGAGGTCAGTTCAATTGTATAACCCCCCTATAGGCGGTATTGACTGGAGTTCGGAACTTTTCTCGTTTTTTCAGTATTAAGTGAGTGATCGCCAATCGGAATTTATTTACGTTTTTCTTAAGAGTAATTACGGACAGAGTCGGCATTATTAGATTAGATCATGAATATTCTGAAGATTACCGCGAACACTGAGAAAAGAAGTGCTTTTAACTGAATCAGAATGGAACGAGTTGCGTCCCTAGGGACGCATATTAAAACTTTTCAGGAGTCCTACATAATTTTTTTGCGTCATATACGTAGGATTTCTGTGTCCCGTAAATCCCTGTGTTATGTATAAATTGTTGATTTTCAGAAGGTAGCTGAAATGTTACAACTTACCATGATAGCAGTGCTCTAGGATTTCCATTTCCCATCTCTCATACCAAGTGAATTTTGGTTATGGAAAAGTGATAGATATTGGCTTTATTTTCCATGAGAAAGTGATATTCATTACAAAAAACGCATATTATTCATTATCAAATGCAGTTTCTCTTTTACATTTTCCACTAGTGAATGTTGTGAAGGCTTATAACTCCGAATCATCATGTACATACACAAAGAACACTGTGGTATAAATTGCTGTATATAAAGAGGAATCACCTGATGCAACATTGTCAGTTGAAATAATAATCTTTTCAAATTGAAACCCTCTTCTCAGAATTTTCATTCTTTAATGGTAAAGGGAAATAACTTGTATAGTATCTGTAAGCCAAATCTCTGTTTCATAGTATTTGTATATATGTATGCTTAAAAACTTTCATTGCCCTAAGCTCACTGCTAAAGTAAAGATTTCTGCCATTGCACTTACAGCTGGCGACATACCAATAGAAGTAAAATATTCTTGACTGTGGCTGCATTTGGTATGTCACTGAGACAACTTTGGTACCCTTGTTTTTCATCCTAGTTTGAAATATTATTTAAAATCATGTATAAATTTACAGGCATCAAACTGAAGCCCCATTGTACATGTACGATTGATTTTTGTTTCAGGATTTAGAATGAAATAGATCCAACATGTAATGCATTGTACTTTTTATATTGTAGGTAGTACAAAACATAAATTAACATTGTTTAATGTGTGTAACGATGTGGTACAGAATGGTAAAAGGAAACATGCTGCAGTTTATGTTGATACATTCAGAGATATATTAAAAGATGCTATTGTCTATGTTGGGTAAGTAGTTTATATTTGTAGTAGTTGAAATTATAATTATTCAAATAGAAAGTTTAGTTTTAAAAGCGTAGTTCTCATATGATCACTTTTTGCATTTAAATATTACTCGGGTGGATTCTAGGGTGAGAAGAGTTTTTATTTGCTTACTGAATGTTTGTAGTTTTTTCTCCAGTGACTCTGATTTCTTCATTCTTCCCAGAAGTTACTGAGTTCATATAATTAAAAGATTCTTGACTGTGATATAGAACACCATTATCTTACACCACTTTGTAAGGTTAAATTTATACCCATAAAATTAAAAATATTATAATTTGTGATTTATGTATACATGTATTTTAAAGGGAAGAGAAAATAAAATCAAATGTTGAAAGGATTCTCAATATATGGAAAGAAAGAAATGTATTTCCAGCTTCATTTGTCAGTGAACTTCAGGAAACATTGGGTATGTATTAAAACATGTCAAAAGTTTCTTTATGAAATTTTAGTAATCAGAAGAATAAGCCTCTAAACCAAATCTAAAACATTTTGCAATATTTTTCAAAAATCATGAAAAAAAATTGTGTATTATTTTGGCCTAATTTGGCCCTAATAGTGATTGGTTTTGAAATAAACAAAACAATGAACAGAATTGCAAAGCATTATTTTTATAGCATTTGTTTTATTGTGTTGAAGACAGCAAATTCAGACTGACTCCATGTCTGGATATAAACTATGCTATCTATATTAAGGCCTGATCATTTGATAGTTAATGCTAAATTTGAAACTACATTTTAGCATCTGCAAAAGCCAAAGCAAAAGTAAGTACATCAAAAGTTAAAGAATCATCACATGTGAAGGAAGTGCCACCTTCAAAAGTCAAGGATACAACAACAAAGATCAAGGATACATCAACAAAGGTCAAGGACACAAAATTTGCCAGTGCTTTGGCATCACGTATGTAGTATTCTTACAATCTAAAATAAATTTTTTTGGTATGAATAAAGAATCAAAGATTTAAAATGTAAATGGTTGAACCGCCAGAACCCCAAACATATACATCAGTTTAAGATTAAATACCATTTTATTTAACATAAAGCCAAAAACTAGAATGTACTTGTAAGCATTAAAATATCCCAAAAAGCAGATAAACAGTATCTGTCCAATTTAGATTTCACAATGTATTAAGATCACTTCATAAACCAAGGACGATTTTACGTGTACTTTCAACTTTGAGTGCAAAATGTCATAGCAACTCCATTTTAACCTTCATGTTTGCAAATGATACAAAAGAAACACATATAATGAAAATAATTAAAAGGTACTTCTTGTTCAGAACTGCAGAGGTAACAAAACATTTTTTATTTTTTTAAATATTATTTGTCTTGCCTCAAAGTTGCTTAGCTTAAATTTTTATAAATTGATGGAATTTTTCCAATTTAATTGCACTGCCTTGGTTATTAAGTCATCTTGTTTGCATTGAGAGCAAGAAGTCTGTTAACCTCAGCCAGGTCTCACTTAAATATTGAGATACTGCTACTTTGCCTAGTGTTGTCATAATAAGGTCAGAGTATCGACTTGTACACCCATTGCCATAATAATGTGACTTGGAGATTGGTATGCTTGTCTGCATATGGTGATCTAGTATCAACAAAAAGTCATTTAAAGTGTACATAATACACATCCACACAACTCATACACAAATTAAAAAAAATCAGTTCAGTTGCCAGAGGTCCCATTTAAATGACATAAATTAATATCTCTTGCTTCAGTTATTCTGTTATTAGGCATTATTATATTTAATATTTTTAATTTCTTTTTCAAACCAGCTAAAGCATCTAAAACACCAATCAATCCAAAAATATTAGCAGAGTTTAAGGTAAGTTAAAACTATAACAAGAAAAGTGTAATGGGGGGGGGGGGGGGGGGTGATGGCAGTGAACAAGTTGTTAAAGTTTCAGTCTCCAAACCAAATGTGTTTTTATTGATTGACCAGAATTGGCCACATGATTTCTTTAGTGTAAGCCTTTAGTTGTTTTCTTGATATGAAGTAGAATAGAGTAATGATGCTTTATGGTCGTCAAGATTATTCAGGGGTCGTACAGGCCTGGAAAAGTTCTTAAATTTTGAGGTTTGCCCTAAAAAGACCCTAAAAACAAGTCTGACCCTAAAAAGCCCTTAAATTTATCCTGAAGGCCCTAAAAAACCCTGAATTTGGCCAATTGGGTGTCTGTATTTCGATATTAAGTGGTTGTGAATAGACTGATAAAAATAAAGAAATCAATTAATTAATAAGTTTTCCGATCGTATTTTAAATAACAAAACAAGGTATGGATATTGGGTGTGTCTCGAAACCTATTTAGATTTTAGTATTTCGCCTGGTTCAATGATTATGGGCCATATAGTGTGGTGTGACATATTAAAGGTGGCAAGTTGAACTGTCTGCATGCTGGGGAAATGTGTCCCTCTGATTAGGCCTTAAATTTGCAAATAAGACCCTGAAAAAACCCTAAAAAGTCCTTAAAATTGGAGTCCAAATATCTGTACGAACCCTGTTATTTCACTTACATTGAGGCAATAGGTTTTGAGATGTTGGAGGAAACCAGAGTGCCTATAGAAATTCTCTGACCTTATAGGCTTGGTATAAATTAGTTTATGGTTTATTCCGAGGACTACCCTGACAATGTTATGTAATTCAAAGTAAATTAAGACATGAGAACAAACTCAAAAGACACATGAGCTTACCGTTATGTTGAATGACCCTTTGGTTATTAATGAAAATTGACCTTCTTTCCAAATAAAAAGATTGCAGTTGTAGACAAAGTCATTCAAAAACAATAAATAAAGCATAAAGTCCCAGTACATTTTTTATTTTAGCTTGATATAATAAGTTATGAAATTTAAAGTAACTGATGTTTGATTTGGTTTTCAACTCTCATAAAAGAAACCTTATTTCACTCTTTCGTGAAACTTTGGGTAATTGATTGTTGTTATAACATTATTTTGTAATAAACATTTGTGTTTGTTATTTTTGTTAGCCACAAAAAGTTATTGATAAGATTAACAACTTCAAGAGGTTGGAAGGAGAAGTGGAACTTAAAGGAAAACAGTTGTCAAATCTTAAACTTGATGCTTCAAGTATAGAAGCTATTAAACAGCTGAAAGGTATGTATGTGGTACATCCTTCCAAAAAAAATAGCCAAATTTTGGTTATCTCCCTTGATACGACATCAAAAGGGCATCGGCTGTTTGGAGCATATATAGATAATATTGTGATGTTGCAAACAAAATTCAGATATCATAAATGAACAAATTTAATAGATGTTGACCATTTTAATTCAATACACATGTAAATATACTTTAAAGCTAACATATTTAAATTAATTGCATTTTATGAACATATTGAGCCTATATGTAATGTACAGTATTGGCATTATATTTCAAGGCTTTATGTGATGAATTGGACTTTTCAAGTGTTGTCCTTGACTTTTAACTATGTCTTATTGTCAAATTAAGACTTTAAATCTTTACCACTATAAGTGTAGGATTTCTTTTTCTGAAGAAAAGCAATGACAGAATGGCCCCAGGTGGGGATTGTAAGATAAATCTTGCATAAACATTAATCTCTAAGGGACATAATCTCATTTCTATCTATTTTACATAATTGAGCAATTCTAATGACACTATATGTATAAATTTGACTTTGTATTTCAGATAAAGCACATGGTAAACAGTTTTCACAGCAGTTTGAAGATTCCTGTTTTAAATTAGAAGACTTTGTTACATCCATAGAGAAGGAAATAGAAGAACAACAGTCAATGATTGAAGTGTTAGAACAGAGTGAAATGTTTTATGATGAACAGTACAGAGAAGCTAAAATAGTTGCTAATGTAAGATGGCTACTGTAGGCTTGATGTTTTTTAAGTTTTATACAAAAAGAATTACATGTGTACTATCAATATCACTGACAGTTGATAATGCAAATTTTCATAGAAATTTCAATTTACTTAATTAAAGTTATATTTTTTCACTTACTTGAGCTGAGTTTTAACATTGAATGGCTATGCCCATCCACAATTACCATAGAATTTCCAACAGAGTAAAATATTCTTATTACTTTGATTTTTACATGTAAAACATCTGACATATGATAGATACTTTCGTCCATAGAACATAATGTATGGTCAAAGGCATTACTTCGGATGTAAACATTACTATTTTCAACATGTAAAATTTCAAAAGTGGCTGTATGTGTCTTTCTACAAAAATAACTTTTTGTAATCAAGGAGACAAAATAAGTGAACAATTTTAAATTCAAATAAATTTAATTTGAATTTGGAGTCCAGGGCATAACAATCAGAAAATGAATCATTAGTTAAACATATTTCATCAGTTTTTAGCTCAACTGGCTAAAGCATGCATGTATCTCTGTGTAAACTTAAAACTTTTCTGAAACCTCTAAGCCAATTGAAACCAAATCTGGTGTGGAAGGTCTCTATGTTGGCTTGACTTAGGTACATATGCAGTGAACCCTCCCAAGATCCAAGACTGCTGCTTTTTAGAAATAAAAAAAAAAGGAAAAAAAAAGAAGAAAAAATTCTATCTTTAACTATTGTTGCTCAAAATGGAAATATAGAAAGTAAATAGCAATGCATTTAACATTTACAATATTTTTTGTTGAATTGGTTACCTCCCTTGTGTAATTTTTCATTCATGAAAATAAAATCTTATTAGGTGTTCACTTAAATGCTTTTTAATTTGTTTCTTCGTTGTCATTTGATATCAGAATATTCTTATGATGTTTTGTAGCCTAAATATATTTTAACTAAGGAGATTTTTACTTATTGAATGAATATCTGAAAAAATTAAAAATCTGATTTTTTTTTTATCATCTTGAACATCAATTCTATCAGATTTGGAATGATAGATGTTAATGATTCCAATCATGCAGTTTGATAAAAAATAAACCCCTAATTTGTACAATTGCTGGAATTTTTACAGGCTCTTAACTCAGGTTTAAATTTCAATCAAATTAAATTTATAAAGTACTTTAATAAATTAAATCTTCTTTCAGGCATATAAAAACTTTGGAACACGAATAAATAATCTGAAAAAGAAATTAGATGATCTTAAAGAATCCTTGCCTAGTCCTATACCATCACCTAGCTCTGATGCTCCATCACCTGGAAACACTCCTCCAGATGCTGAGTTAGAGATGAATGAAACAGTGGATATGGACTTAGATGATGAAGATAGTACAAGTCCAAGTAATATTATAGGTGTGTATTTCAAGTATCAAAAATAAACATCTATGTTGTTCATTTCCCTAATAACTGATTCACCAGAGTATAGATTATGACATGTTTTTAATTTGTCCTGATTAGGATCACAAGCTAAAAATGGTGAAAGAGTTCAAATAAGATTTGTCACACTTATAGAGATGTCAGTACTTTATAAAGTTGGAAAACATACATTTAGTATCATGTTAATCATGTTGTTTTAAGATTAATTATAATTTCAAAGTGTATTCTCAGTGACCGAGTAGTCTGAAGCAAGGCTTACAGATCACAGTGCTGATCACTGCCTTGTTTCAAATCCTGCTTGGACAGATCATGGTTATAGAAAGTTTGTTCTATTTGCTTGTCATAGAATGGTGGTTTTTGCCAGGTACTCTGTTTTTTTTTTTTTCTTCACTATCCCGGTACTGACAAACATCATATAAGTGAAAGAATTTTGACTTGGTTGTTGAACACCGTTACTCGACTTCACTGAATTGTTTGTATAATTTTCCCAGTTAGTTTGTTAAAGTTTGTTGCATCTATAAAACATGCCAGTAGTATTGATAATTAAGTGTATGACATATTTTACCTTGTTATAGCATGTGGTCCAGCTCGGCCAATTCTTACAGCCAAGCAAGTCATATCTTCATAACAGCAGTACTGTCAAGTTAAGCCCATTATTACTTCCAGAAAAAAAGTCTTATCTTAATTACATCAGTACTATGATCCTTGGCATCATTTTAATTTCTTTTTGATTTTTGTTTGAAAAAAAGGTTGAATCCATTTTTGCCTAGATGTATGTTTTTATTACATTGGTAAATAGAAACCATAACAAGATAATTAAATTGTACCATGTAATAAAAACAAATAACAGTACAGAGAATACTTCTAGAATATTGCAGATTTTGTTATAACATTACAGAGAATACTTTTAGAGTATTGCAGATATTGTTACTTACTCGGAAGGTATTGTCTGTTGGAAAGGTTCTGATTAAAAGTTACAGTTGGCTGTATATAAAAAACATTTTGATATCTATGTTTCCACAATTTCAAAATTATCTGTAGCCAAATTTCCAAAATGTCTCAAAATATAGATCTTTTATAAGTTTTTTTTTTCACAAATTTGCTAAAAAAGATTACTTTTTGTAAGATTCTCTCAGAAATTAGTAGCCAATGGCGATTTTGGCTACCAGGAATGGTAGGATATTTATTAAGTTATTTAGAGTTTCTGGTTTTGAGTTAGTATTTTAATAGTTGAATCTGCTTCAAGGCATAAGAGTGTGGGAGTTTTCTCTTTGATTTACATAAAAAGTGCTAGATATAATATTGATGCATGTAGTTGTCATTTTCAGTATTCGGTTTGGTTAAAGTTTTATTTAAACCTACATGCATTTTTTGCTTGAACTACTGGCATAAGTGATAGGAAGGTAAAACTCGAAAATTAAAGAAGCGGTAAACTACAGGAGTTGCTACAAAAGGTGAATGATAAATGACCTTCACCCTCTGATGGATGATAAAGGACCTTCATCCGCTAATGGATGATTAATGAACTTCACCCTCTAATGGATGATGAATGACCTTCACCCTCTGATGGATGAAATAACCTTCACCCTCTGATGGATGATAAGTGACCTTCACCCTCTGATGGACAATAAATGACCTTCACCCACTGATGGATGATAAATGACCTTCAACCTCTGATTGTTCATACAAAAACAATCACATTATTGCTAGCTAAATTAGCCATAATGTCACTCCCTGTGTTTATAATTAGACCTTGATATCAATGTCACTTTAGGGTCCTGTACATTTTTCTTATTGTCTTGAACATAAAACTTAGGTATTGAAATCTAAAATATCAGCTACAATGATGATATCATTATATATAAGTAAAATCATCTGTACTGAAATGTTACACAACATATTTTATATGAACAAAACAGCTCTTAGCATGGGAACTTTAGTTAATATAAAACCATTTTAATTAGATTTAATGTTCCTCTACATTGTAGTTT
The DNA here is from genome assembly GCA_029721355.1 of Tegillarca granosa. NCBI lineage: Eukaryota > Metazoa > Mollusca > Bivalvia > Arcoida > Arcidae > Tegillarca > Tegillarca granosa. Next base: position 2,734,534 of record CM056600.1, read on the forward strand.
AAATAATGATAGGAAAATATTTACTTTATTGATCCTATGAATTATCAGATATTGAATAGGAAAATTATTTCAAATTTTGTACACACTCAACAAAACTCTTTTTTTCTATTTGCAAATACCACAAGTAATTTTATTTATCAAGGTATAAGAGTTCCAAAGCATTGACATGTGGATTTAAGTTTAAGATAGTGTTCAATATTTGGAACTTTTAAATATTAAGTTAATTATTTAGAAAAAGACAGTTTATTAGATTTAGCACATTCAATTCACAAATAAAATCTGATATTAAAATTAAAATACTGTTAGCATTAATACTCTTATAAGAAAATATAATATAAACATATAACTGTCATTTCAATATCAAAAAGAATACAAGGGTGATGTTATTTGGAACAGAGCAAGTTGGATAGAACTGTGTGTGTAGTGTATTTACATGTTGTTATGATATTTGCTGGAACAGAATTAGTTGATGTTATGTATCTGTGTGTTGTAAGATGGAACTTAATATATTGATTTTAGATGAATGTTTCTTAGTTAGAACCTAATTAGTTTATTTTAGTTGACTTTCTGGTTTTGTTACAACCAGTTTTATTTTAGTTTTCATCTGGTGTTAATTAAAACCAAACATGTTTCATTTTATTTGTCTGCGTGGTGTTAGTTTGAACCAAAGAAGATAAATTTTACATTTTTAAGTGGTGTTCTATTTTTCTGTTATTCTAACATTCTTAAAAATCTTTAAAATGGACAGAGCTTGTAAATAAGTGTGGCAATAATAACTAAAACCATTGTTACACATAATAAAAAAATACATGTGTTTTCCTAGTTAAACATAGTACTGAGAAATTATACCATACCCTTCTGTTATGATGTCACTACCTCTTTTTAAGTACTGAGAAATTATACTGTTCCCCTCTGTTATGATGTCACTACTTCTTTTACTTGACAGTTTTTGATTGGTTAGATCTGCAGGTTGGGGACCCTTTAAGCAGCTCGTGATTTGATGTATATTGTAATCTTCATATGGTTTATAGTTTGGATTTGTCTAATATATGTAATTTGGTTTTAGTTGCTTTTCATTTCTTTTAAAGCTTTGATACATGGTAGTTATTTAATTTGTAAAAAGACTTTGGGAAAACAATTTTGATTCTTTAATTTTTTTGTCTTTTCCCAATGTTTTCAACATTGTAGTGTACTACTGTGGTAGCTCAGCTGGTAAATTGCTTGTTTTGTATGTAGGAGGTAAGGGTTTGAACTCTGGCTAGGTCTGACCAAGATTTGAAAATGGGTAGTGACTGTTCTTTCGCTAAACACTCTACATTTAGAAATAAAAGTCATGGGGTCTTTCAGAGGAGACTTTTAAAACCTATGCCTCGTGTCTTGGCAGACATGGCATGCTAAAGAACCCTCCCTGCACATTGCCCTAAGCACATTGCAAAGGTAAAAATTTCTGCCACCTCACCTATAGCTGGTTAAAGCTTTGATACAATCACTGTGTGTTATGTGTTGTATGACTACTATTTGTTCTTGAAGGTTAATTGATGTTTCAATTAAATTTGAATGTTTTATTCAAGATTTTATGTTTTACTTAGAGTTTGTACTTAGAATGCTGTTTCTGGTTATTGATATTGAAATGACATATTATGTACATGTTTAATGATATATATATATATATATATATATATATATATATATATATATATATATTGGTCATGTTAAATGTTTTTGTTGAGTGTAGATATTATTTAGATTACTTATGTCTTACAGTTGTAAAGCATTCCAAAAGGAAGGTGGCTAATACAATCACCGTGAATTGCATTCCACAGCCAATCCCAAGTGTTCTGGATATCGGATTGGCGGGCAAAGGTAACTTATTGACCTTGCTGCCCAGATGCATTTTGTTTGAATTTGTAATTTATATAGGATTGGAGAAAAACATAACTTATTTACTTTGAAACAATAACCAAAACTTAAGTTATTTTGAATTTTGTGAGTTTGCTGTGTCCCTGAATGGGCAGTTGTTACTTGTTAACCTTGCTTACATATGAATACTACATAAATATGTGCTTTGATTCTTAACTTTGTGACAATTTGGTGCATGTTCCACCAAAATAAGAGATAATATATTTGTTCACTGTGAACTTGGTTCTGAAAATGTTTTAAATCTTGTTTATTATTAATACATACAAAAGATTGACATAGTAGTGCAAAATTATTTGAAGCATATCACAAAGAACTCAAAAGTACCCAGTCAATATACAGTTAACATACAGCTGTTGCTGCTAAAAAAAACTTAAAAATAATCAGTTTTAAGATACCAAATATACCTATGTGTTTTTTAATGGACAGCTGTTTACCCAGCTTAAGCCAGCTCAGCTAGGTCATGGCAAGCCTGTGTGCATGTGTTTGTTTTGTTTTCTCCTTTAAAACTACTAGACCAATTTCAACCAAATATTCCATGGAAGATCTTTGTCTGTTGTTCATCTTAAAACCAATATTGTTTTGTTCATATTTGATATATTGCATTAGATGTATAACAATTACACATGTAAACAGGTTTTGCTACAGATTTTCTGTTGACCTGATTTTCATTGTTTATGCAAATAAGCTTATTCTTTAAAAAACCTCCTCTGAAACCACTGGGCCAAATAGAACAAATTTGCCATGAAAGGCCCTTGGCTGATGTTAATCAATAACTATATGCAGCATAACCATAAAAAATCCACCATAGCTGTCATTACTATAAATAGGAGAAAAAACCTGATACTAGACTGTTAGAGATTTCTTTCTGGACTGATTTTGTTCAAATTTATGTTTATGAAAAAGTTTTTAGTCACTACACACATTAAACAGATTTTTCTGACAAATTTTGAAATTTACATTGACCCATTTTCCAAAGTTTTTGTGAATGAGGCATGATTTCAAGCTGATTCTTATGAAATATTTTTTCCTGAAACTTTTTTGGCTGAGAAGAACAAAACTTGTGAAAGAAGATTCCTGCTGTTGATTAATACAAACTGTATCTGGTACTTCTTTCCTTAATTCAAGATGGCTACTATAACTATAAATAGAAAAAAATAGATGTTACAGATTTGTTTTTGAATCCTTAAAATATAGAAAGTAGATGTATATCCATATAACATTTGTAATTGTTTGTTTGTTTGTTTTTTTGGACAATTTTTTTTTATCGACCCCAAAAAAAAAATTCTAGAAGTGGTGAATAAAATTTGTATTCATCTTTTCTGTCTAAAATCTGAGATCACCACCATCATTTCTGTTATGTGCGGATTAGTGATACAGGTCCTATTAGGCCTCTTGTTTTTCTGTCAAGGTTAAGTTTGTCATTCATTTTAACTCATGAACACATTTAATACACTACTAAGTGTAACATGATAAGTGATAGAAAATGTTCAAATTATAAACCCAAGTTTGTTCGAGTTTTTCCAGGAGTTTAGGTCCTTCATAGTTTTTAGTTAGAATTTCTTGTTAATAGAAATTTTCCAAAACAATTTTTCAGAAGTTTACAAAATTTAGTAAACAATATCAACAGGGATAGAAGATTGGAACAGTACATAGAATTATTAATCCAGGTTAATTTGCAAATTTTCCATTGGCGTTATAACTCATTGATACTTTCAATAAAAAGTTCTTGAATAGAGTAATTCTCCACAACTATTTAAAGTTTATAAAATTGGTGAAAGTTTCAGTACTGAAGGAAGCCATGTAAAACATTGTTCTTGTTAAAATCTGTAACAACATGTATATGCTCTTGATAGAAATTTAACATCCTGATTGAGGTGTCATACTTATTCTCTAAATTTTATGTAGTGTATGCTAAATCACAGTTATAATACAGAAAAACAGGTTTATATTTATGATCAGAGTTTTTTAGTTTTTTGTTTTTTGTTTTTTGTTTTTTTTTTTTTGGTTTACAACATAAGGTAATTTTTAACCAGGTGTTCCTAGAAACCTGGTTTTTTATTACCAAATGTTGGCAGGTTGGGTTGATGGGTATCTTTGCAGAAGAGCAGGTGGGCTGGCAATGTCATAGTGGTTTCCAGATGATAATTATAGGAGTTTTATAAAAATTTTCCAAATAATTTTGCAACTGGATACATATTGACAATATTTGTCTTTGGATTGTTCTGGGTCCTTTTGTCAAAGGTTAAAGTTTAAAGGTTTGTTAAAGGTTAAGGTCAGTGGAACACATAGCTTAAAACCTTGAAAAGTTCTCTTTTTGAAAACTGACAATAGTAGTCTTTTTCTGATGTGATATTTAGATTTATTTGGATTCTGCAGTGTCTGAAGCTTATGGTTAACTTCATTTTGTAAAATTTTATTTAAAATAGTTAAACATGTTTTTGTGTTCAATTACACAAACTTCATGAAAATGACTTTAAATTGATTTTTCTTGATTTTTTAAATAGATGATAACAAGATGTGTTGAGTTTTAATGTTTTCTTGTAGAGTCCTTCAAAATAAGGTCAAAGTCAAGTCAGGGTCATGATCTAGTCTTAACACTTACTTTGTTTCTGTTTTTCCCATTTTTGAAGACACATGTATTTTTAAAGCACTTTTTTACTTGAGCCAGTTGTCAAAACTCAGGATCATAACATAATTAAAAAAGTTTTGAATTGCTATACATGTGTTTGTTTTCTATTTGAAAAGATTATCATGCTGTGTTTTCAGTTTAAGTATTTTCTTGAATTGAGTTATGACACAGTTTTTGACTTGGTACTTTTGCCCTATTTTTAACTACTTTTGAAGTATAATTTCTTATTTGAATTTTTAAAATTTTTGGGAGTTGTTTTTCTTCATAAGATCATATTCATGATCTCGTGTTTAAAACAAATTTTATTTCTCTATATTCTGACATTACTTATTGAAAAAAACAATGACATGATGTTTTTCATTTATTTATTTCTTTCAAAGTTGGAGGTTTACAATACAGAAGAATAAGGACTTATATGTCCATTGTTAGAATATTGATATAAAAGTTTCATGGACTGTAGATCTACTGCTTTTATATTTGGTATAATAAGATTATGTTTGTGACAAGATATAATTTTTTCTCTTTAGGGAAGGGAACAGTGCATTTCTCATAAAATAAAGTGATGTTCTTTTTGTTTCAGCTGCAGCATTTCCATCTAAAGATTCATCATCTAACAAGACATCAAACTCAACTTCAGGGATACAGTACATACAGACAGTTGGTGGTTCCAAATCACTGACCTCAACAGGCAAGTGTATACACGTATCAATGGTTCTAAATTACTGACCTCCACAGGCAAGTACATACAGGCATCAGTATTTCCAAATCACTGACCTCAACAGGCAAGTACCGTAGATACAGGCATCAGTGGTTCTAAATCACTGACCTCCACAGGCAAGTAGGTACAGGCATCAGTGGTTCTTAATCTCTGACCTCCACAGGTCCTTTAAAGGCAAGTACATGCAGTAAGTGGTTATAAATTATGACCTCCACAGAAAGTACATATAGACAATGAGTGTTTTTAATACTGGCCTTTATAAGCAAGTACATTAGATTTTAAAGAATTCCTTTTTAAGCATTTTAACATCTTTTGCGAATTGAGTCTGACCTGTTTTTCATTTTTTGCTAAACTACACAAAATACAAAATAACTAATGTCTTATTAGTGTCTCACACGTGTATTAAAATTTAGTATTTTGATATGGAATTACCTCATTGAATGATACATACATACAGGTCATCTATCTGGTGGCATATTTCACTTTCTTTTTTAACTGCTTTCAAGAACTAGATAGTAAACTGTCATTGAATGAGAAAAAATTCGCTTGAAAATGTAATATTTTAAATGGTCAACCAAACTTCAGGAAATTATATGAAATCCTTTAGGAATAATTTTTCATGGAGAATAATTTTACCTATTTAACACTTCATGAAATTAAAAAAAGATTGATTGAATGGATTTTAATGTCAAGAATATTTCACTTATATCGAGACATTACCAGCTATATGTGAAGTGTGTGTGTGTGTGTGTGGGGGGGGGGGGGGATTTAAGTCCAAAGAGTAGGCATACTTAAATACATTCACCTTACAATTTAAATTAAAGTTAGTGCCGACACCAAGGAAAGTAAATCTATTCAACAGGGCAAAACAATCGATCTGTAATAATACATGTATAAAAAATTACATAACTCTCCCGTCAAGTCTACTGTGGATATACCATTATTTAAATATTTTCTGTTTTGAATTATTACTGAGTGTTATTTTATTTATTTTAATCATTTAAGATTTTGAAATATTCTAAATTTATCGTTTAGTTTGGCAAAAAAACTGGTAATGCTACCCAATCTTTTGCTGAATTTCGGAGCCTCATACACAGGAATAGATAATTTCATAAGTCTATGGGTCTTCCATAAAATATATGCATGGTTTTGAGACATAACCTTTAATAGGTTATATCGCTTTTGTGCAAAAATAAAGAAAAAATAGGCGTATGATTTACCTCTGATCCTACAGTGCAGATACTGGATGCATACACGGTTCTCTGGTTTAACAGACTTAGGATAGCGACAAATATCGATGATGATATGTGTATCAGCATACATAATAAGTTTGTAAAATGTCCAAAATATCAAATAGATCGATTCCATTCATAACAAATCTTGCAATGCATTGAAATACTTGTCAAGATTGTTGTGTGTCAGAAAATAGGATTTCAAAAATGGAAAACACTATGTATATTTTATTATTTTAATTAACTAAGCACATTCTAAGGAATGCGTCTGCAAATTTTCAGAAAATCCCAATTCGGGGAATATTTTTGCCTCTGGTGTCGGGAACTACCTTAAAATCAAAATTATGTAATATATTCCTATCCCTCTGAATGGCAAAAGTTGTCTTTTTGCAACATTTTTCTCAATCAGATCTCCAAAATGTTTTTGGTTAAAGTTTTATAATGAACTTGATGTGCAGCAGTAGTCACACTGTTCTTTTATGGTGATATCCTCTTGATGGCTTTTGTGAATGTTTATATTCAGTGTTGATTTTTTTTTTCATATATAGGTGTGGAAAATGCATTGGAAAGTCGGATTGCAAAAATGATTCCAACTCTTCAGCCGTTAAATCAGCATCATGATCCACGGCAACATGAGAGTGAGCCAGCTGTGTACAATCCTCCTCCAAAGAAACATTCGTCTATCACATCATTACAGTCTGCAGAACATGGGGAGGGAACTCCCACTAAAGATGAAGGAAGTTCAACTCCAGTTATGGATGAAAAGCCAGAATCACCACCCAATGATAGAAATTCTGTCCCTCCTTCAAGTAAATCGCAGAACCCAATAGACTTTTTAACACAAATATTATCCAAAACTAGTAAATCATCACAGGGAAGCTCTAATTTTCTACAAAATCTGTCATTACTGACAAGCACTGTCAAGACCCAGTATCAACAACAAAAGGAGGCAAATTCTCATCAAGGAACAGGGTCATCTTCTCCATCACTCGAACAACAATCCACACCTCCAAACTCTTGGGCAGAATGGAAAGCTCAGAGACAGCCATCACCCTCTCAAATCTCATCCCCATCAGAACATCAAATGGCTGCAAATCGAGATCAACATATTCCTGCATTCAACCAGTCTACTTCACAACCTCAGGAGATTTCACCACAGAAAATTCCAACTTTACAAGGAAATGCCCAACAACAGATTACACCAGTCTTAGCACCATCCCAGCAGCCAATTCTTCAACAACCTCCATTATCCATAGGTCAGATTGGCCAGCCTCATAATCCAGCTCTGGTTCAGCCTGTGTTAAGACCTCCTCAGATTCAACCTCCATACCAACAGGCCCCTCCTCCTCAAATACCATACAGGCATGATGTACCTGTCCCTCCAATGATGCCAGGTGGTCAAGTTCCTGTTGCGGGATGGACTATGCCACTACCACCTCAAGGGTTTCCAATGCCAGGGTATCTTGGTCCACCTCCTCCTGGCCAAGCTCCACAATTGGGGTCCCCTCCTTGGGGCCCAACAATACCACAGCAGCCAGAAGTTAAGGTTTCAACATCTGACCAAGAAATGTCTGATGACCAAACCACAAGTCCAGGTTTAAAAAGTCCACCTATTAGTCAGGTGTCTAATCAACCTAAAGGAATTTTGAGGAACAGAAAATCAAGTTTAAGAGAAGTGCCACTTACTCCAGATCCAATTGAGGCAGCTAGAGAATTCTCTGGAGGATTGGAAAGTGATTTAAAACCAAGACCTCCATCAGAGCCTCCAAGTCCAACTGAATCTGGAAAATCTAAACTTGGGAGGCAAAATTCAGACAATGTTAATATAGTTGACGATCACAAGGAATTCATGGAAAAACTGAAGCGGAAAACTACAGGAAATAGCAATCTGATAGCACCACCTATTGTAGATTTTCCAGATGAAGAAATGAAATTGAAGCAGCAGGTTTATACCAAGAATCCAACAAGACCAAATTTGACTACAATTACACCTATAGATTTGGATGATAAACATGATGAAAAGGAAACAGAGGAAGAGGAGAGAGAAAGGAAAAACTTTACTGAACTAAGCGCTGATGAATCTGAAGAACTGCCAATACAAACAATTAAATCAGTGGTTACCAAAGGACCACAGTCCATGGAAACATCATCTTCAGGGGAGAATGAAGGTGCCCCAATTAAAACAATTGACAGTACTGTAAGAACTAAAATAGACATGCAAGGTGATCATAATAATCAAGATAAATACCATGATAGTGACAGAAAGAAATATGATTCTGCACATCATGGACATCGTTCTGAACATTATACTGACTATTACAGATCAGAATCACATAATCACCGTGATCGTCATGACTCATACAGACATCATCGTGACAGGCCATATTATGATCCCTATCAAAGCAGAGGTGATTTTTATAGGGACAGATATGGAGCACAAGTTCCAAGAGGTTATCCAGATTATTACAGTGGAAGACGATATCAAAGGTATTAAATATTGACTTTAATATCAGTTATTGTATGTGAGGGAATAGTCATTGTGCAAGTGTGTTCATCAAGTTTCATAATTGGTGTTTTGTTTGTTAGGAAATCATGTTTTAAATGTGTGAATATTTTTTTTTGGCAATTCAAATTCTGATGTTTGTAGATTTAATGAATGTTGCTTACTTGTTATATAGTGTCAGTATGGATTATTTCTTATCATATAAGATAATTATGGTATGAAGAGATATACATGTAATATTATACATGAATGTGTTGAAATGTTTTTCAGAACAAGTGCTGTTTTTATTTTCATATTAGAGATACTGTTCTTTTATTTTTTTGTAATCAAATCATTTCAACCAAATCATTTCGACCAAAATTAAATTAAAATTGTGATTTCACAAAAAGTATCTATCTTCCCATAGACATCATTGACAGGTGTTATTACCCATAGACATCATAGACAGGTGATATAACATAATCTTTCTACCCCTAGACATCATGGACAGGTGATATAACATGAAATATCTGTCTACCTGTAGAAAGTATAGACAGGTGGGATAACATAAATTATTTACCTTTAGACATTATTGACAGGTATTTTAACATCAGAAGTGTTATAACAGATATCTGTCTACCTGTAGACATCATGGACAGGTGGTATAACATCAACTTTCTATCCCTAGACATCATGGACAGGTGTTATAACAAACTTTCTACCCCTTTGACATCATGGACAGGTGGTATAACATTACGGTAAATATCTATCTTCCTAAAGACATAGCAGGTATTTTAAGCCCAGACATTTTGGGCTAGTGTTATAACAGATATCTGTCTACCTGTAGACATTATAGAAGGTGTTAAAACATATCTACCTGTAGACATTATAGAAGGTGTTAAAACATATCTACCTGTAGACATCATGGACAGGTGTTATAACAAATTTTCTACCCCTTGACATAATGGACATATCTATCTACCTGTAGAAATTATAGACAGGTGATATTACAAAAAATATTTACCTTTAGACATCATTGGCAGGTATTATAACATCAGATATCTAACTACCTTCAGACATTATTGACAGTTTTTGTAACATCAGATATGTAACTACCTTTAGATGTCATGGGCAGGTGGTAAAACATAAGATATCTATCTACCTGTATACATCATGGACAGGTGTAGGTGTTAATACAGATACCTGTATTCATTATGGACAGGTGTTATAACAGATATCTATCTACCTGTATACATCATGGGCAGGTGTTATAACAGATATCTATCTACCTGTATACATCATCGGCAGGTGTTGTAACAGATATCTATCTACCTGTATACATCATGGACAGGTGCTAAAACATCTAACTTTAGACATTACAAACAGGAATTACAACATAAGATATCTATCTACCTAAGCTATCATGGACATGTGTTATAAGGTTATTACCTTTTTATGTGTTAACCTGAATAATTCCAGCACTTTAAGTTAGGTCAAGGAAAAGAATATTATAATGAGAAAGTACTTTAAGTACTGGTATATTGATATGTGTTATAGGAGAACAAATGTTGTATGATAAATTTTAATTAAGATTTTCTGTAAAAACATTACAAGTATAAAAATGGCATGTTCAATTAGAAAATGTCATTTCAGATTTTGAAAATTTAGAAGAATGTTTATAAAATATAAAGATGTTTACTGTTAGAGAGGAAAGTTAAATTTACTTGGAAAGAATCTAAATTTTAAAGATTTTGCCATCACAAAGAGACAGCAGGCACAAGATAAAATATCATAGATATTTTTGTTTTTCCAAAATTAAGTATCATTTACACTGGTGTCCATCTCACAACATTGAAATAAAAATATGCAAATCACTTTCAATGTTTTCTTTTGGTGTAAAAATAATCAGATGTATGGTTTTTAGCTCACCTGACCGAAAGGTCAATGTGAGCTTATGGCATGGCGCGGCGTGTGTATGTGCGCGTGCGTGCGTGCGTGTGTGCGTCGTTAACACCTATTTTTGACTTCTCCTCCAAAACTGCTGGTACAGATTTCAATGATACTTTGTCAGAAGCATATATGGGCCGGTGCAATTCAGATTTGTTCAAAGCGTTGCCATGGCTACCATAACTAGGTCAAGGTGACCTAGGGGTCCAAAAATCTTTAAAAATCTTCTTCTCCGAAACCAATGATGGGAGAAAAAATCTGATGCTGATATTTGGCTTCTCTAGGGTCTTAAGCCTATAGTTTGTTCTATTTTGAAATTTGGTTGAAAAATGGGTTACGTGTTTTTGCGTTTAATTTAAAAAATTTTGTAAAATGGCTTCAGATTGTTATAACTTGACTATTTGAACAGATAATGACATGAGGTTTTCAGTTTTGACTTTTTCTTGAAATTACCTTTAACTTCGGGTCAAGGTCACAAATCAAGGTCATGACCTAATTTGTGATTTATGCAGTTTTAGGCAATTTTCTTGCAAATATTTAGAGATATATGAAATGAAAACATTGTTAAAATGTTCAGCATGACAAAATTTAAAAAGGTTCCAAGTTTCGTAACTATATGATAATCCATGTAGGAGTTGTTGCCCTTGAAATGTTATTTTTGGCTTATAAATACTAAAATTGTGCATTAGCTTGAAAACTTTAAACTTTTTGTATAGGCATGTATATTGGAATATTTTAGGTATTGTGACAACAAACATTTTGATATATGGGTCAAGGTTATATGGTCAAAGGTCAAGGTCACAGCTGCAAAAGAAGACATAAATTGCTAATTATCCTGAAAACTGTAAACTTTTTGTATAGGCATGTATATTAGAATATTGAAGGTATTGTGACAACGATCATTTTGATATATATTTCAAGGTCATATATTCAAAGGTCAAGGTCACAGCTGCAAAAGAAGACATATATTGCTAATTATCTTGAAAACTATTAACTTTTTGTATAGGCATGTATATTAGAATATTGTAGGAATTTATATGACGATCATTTTGATATATGTTTCAAGATCATATGTTCAAAGGTCAAGGTCACAGCTGCAAAAAAAGACATAAATTGCTAATTATCTTGAAAACTATTAACTTTTTGTATAGGCATGTATATGAGAATATTGTAGGTATTGTGACAATGATATTTTGATATATGGTTCAAGGTCATATGTTCAAAGGTCAAGGTCACAGCTACAAAAGAAGACAATTGCTTATTATCTTGAAAACTATTAACTTTTTGTATAGGCATGTATATTAGAATATTGTAGGTATTGACATGGCGATCATATATGGTTCAAGTTCATGTATGTTCAAAGGTCAAGGACATAGCTGAATAAGTATACTAAAATTTGTTAGTGATTTGGAAATTATTCATTGTACTACAGTTATTTCATGCATATTATATAAGCTAATTATAAATGAAATGTGACTCGATGTATTCCTGATTAAGTTTTGTGGCAGTTCTTAACTTGAGAAAACTTGTAAAGTTTCTGTACCTAATTCATGTATATTGTGTTTGCGCTTTGCAATCAATTTTAGACATATCCTCAGGTGAGCGTTAAGGCCCATGGGCCTCTTGTTTATGTTACATATTTGATTAACATTGAGAATGTTTCTGTTATAGGTACTATGTCATATATATATATATATATATATATATATATATATATATATATATATATATATATATATATATATACATTTTGTATAAAACATTTTGTTATTTGGTATGTTATGAGGTTAATAATGAATGTTGGAATTGATCATACCATTTGTTGAGAGTAATGCTAACTAATGGAAGCTACAGTACTATGGAATCAATAATAAAGTTTTGTTGTGTTCCAAATTTTTGTTTTCTTACCTCTCATGTAGTGAAATAAAGAAGAGCACATAAGACAACAGTGCATAGGTATAAATGTCAGTGTTTATATCCAATAGTTATTATTTTCAACTCACTTGACCAAAGGTATTGTGTATGTGTGGTGTGTGTGCACTGTTTACACCCGTTTTCCACTTCTTTAAAACTGCTAGTAGCAGTACACAGTCATTATAAGGGGTAATGTAAGGGATGTAGTGCATATAAAAACTTGGAGTTCTTAACTAATCCATGCGTTTATCTATCCCTCCTTCCGTGCGGCTTGTGAGTTAAACTAGTACCACGTTTTCCCATGATTGTTTTCAAATTTGGCATGCGTGATTGCGATCACGTCTCAAGATAAGGCTGTTGCGTGAAAGTTTACACGAGTTATGGCCCTTTGAGTGCCGAAAAGGACAGTGTAGAAAATGCATGGTTCTTTGTATCTATTTCCTGGTGTCTTGTGTTCAGTTTTCTTGTGGAAGTTGTCCCTACAGTTTGTGCAGGCTGGCGTTTTTGATGGTCTTTTTACAGCTGTTGTTAAAATGTATGTTTGATTATGTTAAAAATTTCATTTTTTCACCTTTTTATTGTTACAATTGGACTTCTGACAAAAAGCAAAGAACAAAGATCATGATGGCCTTGTTAACGCTCTTGAGTTGATGACACAGATGGACTATTACGATGTTTCACTGTATGTCATCTGTATTGGTTTACTTGTTCTATATTTTATCTCTTTCAATACTTGACAAAATTCGATGCGCAGTCAATGCAATATGAAAATATTTTGAGATTAAAACGTAAATTTCATACAGTGAATTCAGACAACAAAGTTATCAAGTCTTTATTTAAGTGAGCCTACTAGTTTTAGAATTAACTTGCAGAAAAAATAAATTTCAGTTTCGAATCTTTCATTTTTTCCTCATAAAAACGGTTAAATTTTTCATTCTGTGCAACCGTGAACCACTGCTTCCAATTGCCAACCTCTCCTGTAAAGAAAGAGAAAAAGTTGCAACAAGTGCTGATTCATTTACCATTTCATTAACCTGAATGAAAAAGTTCCATTCGTTATATCTGTTTATTTATTAACTTATTATTGGAAAGTGACTTTATCAGATATGAAAAAGTTACACTAAAGTAATAATCGAAGAATATCCTCATGATGAAAGACATACAAAAAGAAAACAATAGCACCGCTGAGCGGGGCAATATACACCCGTCAATGTCTACATTGTAAGCTAGAATAATTACAGGAGGTAAAATGCTGTTGGGAATATCAATTATTGGTGATAGTCAAGATCAAATATTTGAGTAATTAAACATACAATTTATAACAGAAGACCAGCAAAAATGCCTGCCTGTACAGTTGTGGGACTAGTTGCACCCACAAGAAAATTGAACACAAGATACGTGAAAATAGATGCAAAGAACCGTAAGTATAATTTTGTGGAAAGTTGAAACGTAACTTAAAAACCTTTTTATATGTTAAACAATATTTTTTCTTGTGTAATTATACTAAATTTGAAAGGAATTAAATGAAAAAAAATTCATTTTCTACATTATGTTCTTATTGGGCACTCAAAGGGCCATAACTCCTTAAAATAATGCAGCATTTTCATTTTAAGATATGCAAATCTTCATATGACTCCGATAACACATGCCAAATTTGAAAACAATCAGTCTAGAACTGTGGGACAAGTTGCACCCACAAGAAAATTAAATACAAGATACCAGAAACTAGACACAAAGAGCCATAACTCCAATTCTGCAAAATTATAAAGCGATACAAAAAAACCCGTTCTATATGTTAAACATTGTTCCTTGTTGTAAATCCATATCAAATTTAAAGGAAGTTAAATGAAGAATAAAAATGCATTTTCTACATTATATCCTTATTTGACTTTTGACTCAGCCCGTTACCTTCAATTGTTGGACCTACATTTTATATGCAACACCCCTTCCACTTAAACGTGTTTGGTATAAGTTTCATCTTGACTTCACTTTTTATGTTCAGAAAGATCTGAAAGATATCTCAAGTGAACAAGCACCTTTTTCTTAATAAGCTCACTTTCTTGATTATGGAGTTTTGTCAAAAACAAAGAAAAATAATCAATTCTGTATTGAAATGGCCTAAAAATAGTTCGTGAGCTAGCGATTCTTTTTCTATTATACAATACACATATTGTTTTATTACCTCAACCGAATATCATTACTCTTCTAGACATTTTACACCCTAAAACAGTTGTAACGATCGCGTGAAGAAAGTTTGAAGAAATTTGATTTACTGCCCTTTTATCTACAAACTATAGCTAGATAGGTCTAACCTGATCCTAGATGCCTAATGGTATACGAAGTTGGCAGACTACGTAGATTTTAAAACTTTTTGAATTTGTTCTTATCAATGATTGCGTAAAAAACCCCGATCTTTACTTAAAATACATGTCATTGAAACACAAGCTTTTTTTTTTTTATTTTTATTTTCTCCACCCAAGTCATGTCAAATATGACCCTTACCTTTCCTATATAGATAGTTTAAACCCTCGACTCGGGTACATTTAATAACAGCAGGTGGAATGTTTGTTTGTTTTTCTTTGTTCATCTTTGAAAATGAACATTTGTCAGCTATTGCCTTGAAATGGTCAGGATTACGCGGGATATTAAGAAAATCGGCAATCTTCTCTACATGGCCAAGGAGATCCTGAAATCAGAAATTTCCAAAAATTGGTATTATATAAGTGGAAACAGGCAGTTATCGTGTCAAATTTAAGCATTTTAATCTTAAAAAGTTGATTTACAGAATTACAATGGAGTTGGAAAAAAACCTCTAAAACTGATATAAAAATAATTAAACAACTTTGCATCATAAATGTAATTAGTTGTCATAAGTGTAATAAATAGCTCATACGTATATCCGGTTGTGAATAGACTCTGGGCACTGACAGCCTATAGATTTGGTTTCAGAACTAAATAAAAAAAAAACTTTGTCCTGACGGTGACTGGTCTCTTATAGATCGCATTTTAAAATACATTTTTATAAATTTTGTCACATTATGATACACTCACAGAACATTCATATAACTCATAAGTGGACAGCTTGATGCTTTACACTACATCTGCTGGGTGTTTAGAATGGGATTAATTAATTAACATCACAATAGATTGGTCTACTCTAACATTGTCATCAGTTGTGATAAAGACAACAACGACAAAGAGGAAAACTACTCCATTTTATTGCCAGATCAATCTGTCATTATTGTCCCCCGCTTTCGACGAAAGGGGGGATATTAAGATGGGTTTGTCCGTCTGTCCGTAGTTCAGTCCGTCAGGTTTGGTTTCCGTGCAATAACTTCAGTTACGATTAAAGGTATTTAATGAAACTTGGCACAGAGGTAGCTTATTAAAAAAGCTCGCTTGGGATTGAATTTTGGGTCACTAGCCAAAGGTCAAGGTCACTGTGACTATAAATATAAAATTGGTTTCCGTTCATTTAAAGCTTAACCGTTCAAGATTTTTTAATAAAACTTGGCACAGAGGTAGCTTATAACAAGAGCTCGCTTGGGATTAATTTTCAGATCACTAGACCAAAGGTCAAGGTCACTGTGACTATAAATAAAAAGCGGTTTCCGGTGATTTTCGGGTCATTAGGCCAAAGGTCAAGGTCACTGTGACTATAAATAGATAATCGGTTTCCGGTCATTTAAAAGTTAACCGTTCAAAATTTTTTAATGAAACTTAGTACAGAGGTAGCTTATGACAATTGCTGGCTTGGGATTGATTTTCGGGTCATTAGACCAAAGGTCAAGGTTACTGTGACTATAAATAGAAAATATGTTTCAAGTCATTTAAAGGTTAACCGTTCAAGATTTTTTAATAAACCGTTGCACAGAGGTAGCTTATGACAAGAGCTCGCTTGGAATTGATTTTCGGGTTACCGGACCAAAGGTCAAGGTATCTGTGACTATAAATCAAAATCGGTTTCCGGTTATTTAAGGTAAACCGTTCAAGCTTTTTTATAGAAACTTGGCACTGAGGCAGCTTATGACAATTGCTGGTTTGGGATTGATTTTCGGGTCACTAGGCCTTAGGTCGAGGTCACTGTGACTATAAATAGAAAATTGGTTTCCAGTCATTTAAAATGTAACTGTTAAAGATTTTTTATGAAACTTGGCACAGATGTAGCTTAAAGGACAATATCTGGCTTGAGTTTGATTTTTTGGTCAATAGGCCATATGTCAAAGTCACTGTGACTATAAATAGATAAACGGTTTCTGGTCATTTAAAAGTTAACCTTTCAAGATATTTTAATGAAACTTGGCACGGAGGTAGCTTATGACAACAGTTGTTTTGGGATTGATTTTCAGGTCATTAGACCAAAGGTCAAGGTCACTGTGACTATAAATAGAAAATCGGTTTCCGGTCATTTGAAGGTTAACCGTTCAACATCTTTTAATGAATCGTGGCATCTTATGACAATTGCTGGCTTGGGATCGATTTTCGGGTCACTAGACCAAAGGTCAAGGTCACTGTGACTATAAATAGAAAATCGGTTTCCGGTCATTTGAAGGTTAACCGTTCAACATCTTTTAATGAATCGTGGCATCTTATGACAATTGCTGGCTTGGGATCGATTTTCGGGTCACTAGACCAAAGGTCAAGGTAACTGTGACTATAAATAGAAAATAGGTGTCCGGTCATTCAAAGGTTAACCATTCAAGAATTTTTAATGAACCGTTGCACAGAGGTAGCTTATGACAAGAGCTCGCTTGGGATTGATTTTCGGGTCACTAGACCAAAGGTAAAGGTTACTGTGACTATAAATAGAAATTAGTTTCCGATTATTTAAGGTAAACCGTTCAAGCTTTTTTAATAAAACTTGGCACAGATGTAGCTTATGACAAGAGCTGGCTTGGGATTGATTTTTGGGTCACTAGGCCAAAGGTCAAGGTCACTGTGACTATGAATAGAAAATCGGTTTCATGTCATTTGAAGTTTATCCGTTCAACATGTTTTAATGAATATTGACACAGAGGTAGCTGATGACAATAGCTGGCTTGGGATTGATTTTTGGGACAATAGGCCAAAGGTCAAGGTCACTGTGACTATAAATAGAAAATTGGTTTCCGGTCATTTGAAAGTTAACCTTTCAACATCTTTTAATGAATCTTGGCACAGAGGTAGCTTATGACAATAGTTGGCTTGAGATTGATTTTCGGGTCACTAGACCAAAGGTCAAGGTCACTGTGACTATAAATAGAAAATTGGTTTCCGGTCATTTGAAAGTTAACCGTTTAACATCTTTTAATGAATCTTGGCACAGAGGTAGCTTATGACAAGAGCTAACTTGGGATTGACTTTCGGGTCACTAGACCAAAGGTCAAGTCACTGTGACTATAAATAGAAAAACGGTTTATGGTCATTTAAAAGTTAACCTTTTAAGAATTTTTAATAAACTGTTGCAAAGAGGTAGCTTATGACAAGAGCTCGCTTTGGATTGATTTTCGGATCACTAGGCCAAAGGTCAAGATCACTGTGTATCTATAAATAGAAAATCGGTTTCCGGTCATTTAAAAGGTAACCGTTCATGATTTTTGTCCCACACTTTTACCGAAAGGGAGACAAACAAACGATATACCATAGTTCCAATTTCCCTCTTTGCATTTTATGCTAGGACTGTACATATTACACCTAATATATCATTACAATTACAGAATTCTATTTCATTTGAAAGCGGGGGACATAAATTCTATGAATTTGCTTGTTGTTATAAAAATATAAAAATACATTATACATTGATATGGTGACTATATAGAACGAACATTAAAATAAATTATACATATTAATTTGCTTACTTGTTTCATATCTTCATAAAACACAGTAAGAACTGATCGTATCTTGTTTTCAGCCACGTCCCTTTCCCATTGTAAAACATGATCAAACCATGAACCACCAGGCACTTAAAAACAACATGTACAGTATTGTATCACTTCTACTTCTTTCTAAATATTTTTTTTCTTTCGACGCAATCTTTTTCTTTTATTTTAAAGAATCAAAACAGAAAGTATGTCTCAAAGAGTGACCAATGAATTTAAAATATCTAATAAAACAAACATACCAGTTTTTGTCCAAATCACAAACCCCAAATCAAAGTAAAAACTATGAAATCTGACAAAATTAGTTATACTAGTGAACTTCCATCAAGGAAGTGAGGCCGGGTGCTCCGAAAGGCTAAGCACCTCCTGTCTAGCTAGCTACACCCGTCACGTGCAAGTCAATTTTGAGAATGAAAAGAAAAAAGAACTGTGGTAAGTGAAATATATCCAGTATAAGTTTGGATACAGTGACTACATAGTATTAATTTTATAGACAATCCTTTACAGTAAATGTTTCATGTTTCTTCGTGTTTTGACTAATATTTGAACTTATTTCTTAAGTATGACACCGAGGCTACATTTGAAGCTATAATACGAAAATGATGACTTTAATTTTGCTTTTGTCGATTCTTTTTCTATGTAGCAATATTTCTGCTTCTCTTCATAATGGTGGATTTGTTTCACAGTTAATACGGTATGGTAGAGGCTTGTTACCAGAACGTGACTCGGGGATATTGCAAGGCTATGGTTTTAAAGTCCCCTAGAAAGTAAAATGGCCGTCACTACAACATTATTAAATAACAAGAAATCGATGTATTTTTCATATCCTATAGTTTCGTGTTTCTTTTATTGTCAAATTTGATTTTTCCGTGGCGGATGTAGCCATTTAGACAGGAGGTTTTTACCCTTCCGGAGGTGCCGACCTAACTTTCCTAGTTGAACTTCGTGTGTTTAACTGAATTAGTAAGTTTTTAAAGCTTTTATCTATTCTTTTAAATCGTGATTAGGACATAGGCAAGTGTGTTTGTGTTTGATTTCTGTAATTCAATGCTGTCTGCTGACACTTTGATTTGGGCGATTGTGTTTTACGCCAATTTTAAAATTTTCACTGATCTTGATGTGCTAGATCTGAAAAAATCTCACCCCCCGAATTTAAATTAAAAGTAGGCAATGAGATCTGTTAACCGGTTGATACACATTGGACAACGGCTAACAAAAAATTCATTAAGCCAACAAGATTCTATAACCAAAATGAAATACTTACACTTGCCATCCAGAAATATATCAATAAATTCATCAATAGTCCCATTGTAGTCAGCAAATTTAACATTCTTTAAAAAAGAATGAAATGAAACGAGTTGATCTTTTGGATTTCGAAACACACAAATGACTCTGCCTCTCTCTGACAACTGTTTAGGCAAAAATTGCAAAGGAAAATGAGACACAAAAACTCGAGGTCGTGTAAATTCTAAAATCTTTTCTTTAGGGTACATATCTACAAATTCGAAAAGCGTCTTCCGGAATGTGCTGTTACCATTTTGTAACATATAAACTATTTCGTGAATCCAATTGGTTCCTAAAAGAGGAAAAAAAGAAAATAATGCATTTATAGAAAGATTTAGTTCCCAACTAATTTCTCTATTTGGGATTCAATTTGATTACTACAATAAAATCGACATCGTCGACTTGCACGTGACGGGTGTAGCTAGCTAGACAAGAGGTGCTTACCCTTTCCGGAGCACCCGGCCTCACTTCCTTGATGGAAGTTCACGTGTATAACATATTTTGCCAGTTTGCAAAGTTTTTACTTTGTTTTTGGGATTGTGATATGGAGAAGGACTGGTATGTTTGTTTTATTGGTATTCATTTAGGACATCAAATTACACTGAAGGTAATTGAAGGTTATTATAAAGCTACAATAAAACAAACATACCAGTCCTTGTCCATATCATAAAGTTATTATAAAGCTACAACTATTTTATTAGAAAACTTGATACCAGTTACATCAGATATATTTTTATACAAAGTGATTATTAAACAGTTATATGTATTATTATATACTTTAACTTACCGGACCTAGGGTATGTACATATCCATATATCATCATCGTAAACATCTGTTTCACGAAGTTGTTTTAAATGCTCTTCAATATTTTCCGGAATAAAACTCCAAAAATTATAATCAATACCCTCAAAACGTTTAAACGGTATTTTGTGTCCCATCACTTCCGTCGTTCTCATTACATCTCCAGCATATGCTACCATAGACATTTTTGCTTTTTTTGCCTTAAATAAAAAGCATTCATACAAAATTGGTATTTTCTCGTTTATTTAATCACATTTCGCGTTCCGTCATGAAACCAGCCGTCTAATCCTGTTGGTTTCTTATAGGATATCCTGACATATTTAATTGATAGTATACAAATATATCACAAAATACCTGTTAAATTTTGATGTGCCATATGTGGACATTTCGGAAAATGATTCTTCATCAGTGACACTAGGGGCCGAAAAGTTTGATAGATAAAGACATAAGCCAAACAGTTGAAAATAAATGAATCTAAAGTTCCAAAATTATATGAGTTCAAATCCAGCTAAGGAATGCTTTGCACAATTAAACAAACCTTAGTTTTTAATAAATTTCAAAAATTAAGGCGGCTGAAAATCTTGCTACATGGTACATTTTATATGAAATGATAGTTATACAGATATCAAATATAATAATTAATATAGAAGATGCAACCAAAAAAGTGAATAAAAAGTTTATGAATGAAACAGCATGAAACATAAGAAAATGATATATATCTTAATCGCTGATACCATCTATGGTTAAACTACAGACTTGGACGATAATTTGATTTATCAATATTATTTTCATTGTATGGTAAAAGCAGAAGAATCCAAGAGAAACGTTGATATATTAGGAAATAATAAGTATATTAGGAGATAGTCCAAATTTCCCCTGACCATAACACACTTTATGCCTAACGACTGTGTGTAGGGTCAGGTATAAAGTGTGTTAGGGTCAGAGGAAATTCAGACTAATTAGGGTATCACGAGGGTACCATGTCTATTTTGACACAAAAATTTAATCTGGGTATTCTGCAGTGGTAACATATATTTTATTTAAATTTATATTAAGCACGTGACCAATATTAAATTTAAAGTAGCTTGGGAAATAATGAGGACATTTCCTTTAACCATAACGCACTTATTGCTTGACGGCTTTGTGTAGAGTCAGGCATGAAGAGTGTTAGGGTCAGGGAAAATTGGAGAAAACTCGGGTATTGTTTTTTTACCGACAATAATAACACGTGCATTTCAAGTCTATGTAGTATCTAGTGTAGTTATTCAAAGAGTCTGTGGAGGTTTAATGAAGTCGTTCAGAAAAGAATTTTAGAACATTCAGAAAAAATTAAACATTCATTTTGGAATTGCAAAGTCGTCAATGATTTTTGGTTCAAAATCGAACATTTTATTTAAACAAGTATTCATTATGTTATAAATATAAATAAAGAAAGTGCTATTTTTGAAATTAATGGTAAACTAAAAAAAAATGATACCTCAAAATTGTATTCTTTTACTAAATAGATATAAAAAATACAATTGTAGAATACAAAACAAAACGTCATTACTAAGTATATTGAAAATTCTAATCAAAAATCAGATCCAATTAGAAAAAAATACAGCAATAAAAAAGGACTCATACAAGACTTTCCTTGATAATTGGAAAAATTGGCTTGTTGCATTTTTTTTTGGATAACAATTAGCATATCAGAGCAGGTACCATACCTATTTTGACAAGTATTTTTTACCTGAGTATTCTGCAGTTGTAATCGATATTTTATATTAATTCATATTCAGCACAAGACGAATGTTAGATTTAAAACAGCTTGATTACGGAAAAAATTAATTAAGAATGGTTCTTTTACAATTCATTTATATGTTTAGTTCATGATACCTTGAAGTCTATATTTTCGGAATAATTTACTGGTTAAATCGTCTTTAAAATTAAATCTCTTCTATCTCCATAAAGATTATTATTGTGTTGCTATCCATGCAAATACATTTGCATATTTTATAAAACTTGATCCTAATTCAACAGGTTGAAATACCACTGTGGCTATTTTCTTATTGATTGGTTTTATTTTAGATATGACCATTAACGCATTGCTTTATTAACAAGAGGCCCAAAAGGGCCTGTATCGCTCAACTGGCACTTTAACTGCATGTGAATTTCAGACAGCCATGCCGCTAGCTATTGCCAGTTGGGCTAAAATGTTTCAGAAAAAATGATATGTATGTGAAATGGCTATACATCTACTGTCTATATACCAAATGTGAACCAAATTGTATGATATATAAATGTGTAACGGCTATTCATTATTTTTTGCTTTTTATAATAACGGTGACCATTTTGGATGCCACAGTTTGTGGAAACTTTAATCTGCATCACCTAGGGACCTTTCTGCTAATAGCGACCAATAAAAAAAGTTTCTGAAAAACCCGTTAAATATGTTAAATGGCTATGCATCTACTTTCATCTATATACCAAATTTGAACTAAATCGGTTGATAAATAAACGTGTATCAGCCATTTATCACTTTTTGCTATTTATAGTAACGGCGGCCACCTTGGATGCCGCAGGAAGTTGATTTGTGCAAACTTTAATCTGCATCACCTAGGGACTTTACACACCAAATTTGGTCAAAATTGGTCCCAAAGTTTCAGAAGAGGAGATTAAAGTTTACGCACGGACGCACGCACACCTCGTCGCCATGCCATAAAAACACTTAAAACGAGTAAAGCATCATCAAAGCAAGATCTTTTTAGTAATGTCCATGGACATTAAATTAAACTTCCTTCAAAAAATTATCTTATTAGGTAAAATTTGATTATTTTACTTTTTATTTTCAAAAATTTTATACATTGTATTTTAAATTTGTCTGTGATATTACTGTTTTTTTTAATCAGTTTACTTTTGGTAATTTTTTTTATTATACAAAAAGATTTAACATTTGTTTTGGAATTTTATTGAAACTATTGTATATATAACACAAATACCTGCTAACTTTTTATGTGCCATATGTGCACATTTCGGAAAATCATTCCTTATCAGTAACATTAAGGGCCGAAAAGTTTGATAGATAAAAAACATAAGCCAAAAAGTTGAAAATTAATGAATAAAAAGTTCAAAAATTATATGAATCCAAATTCAGCTAAGGAATGCTTTACATGAGGGAACAGACCTTAGTTTTAAATAAATTTCAACAATTAAGGCGGCTGTTAATTTTGCTTATTCGTATATTTTCTGACAGCACGAAGTACTGTCTACTGAGTTATGGATACCCTCGGGGAGTTTTACTCCACCAGCAGCGGTAATCGCTCAGGAGTAGTAAATATATAACAAATACCTGTTAAATTTTGATGTGCCATATGTGCACATTTCGGAAAATCATTCCTCATCAGTGACACTAAGGGCCGAAAAGTTTGATAGATAAAAACCATAAGCCAAAACGTTGAAAAATAATTAATAAAAAGTTCCAAAATTATATGAATCCAAATCCAGCTAAGGAATGCTTGACATGAGGGAACAGACCTTAGTTTTAAATAAATTTCAAAAATTAAGGCGGCTGTTAATTTTGCTTATTCGTATATTTTCTGACAGCAAGAAGTACTGTCTACTGAGTTATGGATACCCTCGGGGAGTTTTACTCCACCAGCAGCGGTAATCGCTCAGGAGTAGTAAATATATAACAAATACCTGTTAAATTTTGATGTGCCATATGAGCACATTTCGGAAAATCATTCCTCATCAGTGACACTAAGGGCCCAAAAGTTTGATAGATAAAAACCATAAGCCAAAAAGTTCAAAAATAATTAATAAAAAGTTCCAAAATTATATGAATCCAAATCCAGCTAAGGAATGCTTTACATGAGGGAACAGACCTTAGTTTTAAATAAATTTAAAAATTAAGGCGGCTGTAAATTTTGCTAAATGGTACATTTTCTGACAGCACGAAGTACTGTCTACTGAGTTATGGATACCCTCGGGGAGTTTTATTCCACCAGCAGCGGTACCCGCTCAGGGGTAGTAAATATATAACAAATACTTGCTAAATTTTGATGTGCCATATGTGCACATTTTGGAAAATCATTTCTCATCAGTGACACTAAGGGCCGAATGTATCTTTTACATTTTTCTAGCAGCAAAATTGCTAATGCGGTTTAAAACAGTAATTCACTCGCTCAAAACGATTATATCAATATTACGAATTATCTCCAGTTCCCTCCATTGATTATCATCATCAACATCATTATTATAATCATTATCATCAAAGCCGTAATCATTAAAAGTAACAAACGGTTACTTGAAAATGTTTCGAAAAAGCAATAATATGTGAAAATATACATGTACTTACGACTGTTGAAAGTATCTTTGACGTTACGCAGCTATATATAGATATACCTACAAGATGTATGAAGGTGCTTACGTTATAATAACCTTGAACCCAGAGAATTAACTAAATGATTTATTTATCAGATAACGCTATATAGTGACCTATTATTGTTATTTCATTTAAATACATATAGTACCTTATATATAACACAAATACCTGTTTAATTTTGATGTGCTATATATGTACATTTCGGAAAAATGATACATGTTACTTATACAATTTATTACCTAATGCTACATTTACGAATATGGAAAGTCATTTTAAAATTTCACTTGTATCAATACAATTTGCCACGTGTAGAATTTCAGAGATGCTTTTGTTATATTGATGCTGTGACATAAAGTTCGGGGTTGTCTGTAAAATTTTGTCGAATAACAACACAATATCAATTTTAAGTTAAAGATTTATGATTGGCAATAGGAAATGTAACCGATATCAAATTATTGCAAACAATATAAACACTCATTGAGACCAGGAACGTAAGCATTAGTGGAATAATGGATATAAAGACCAACTTGATCTAAAAGAGATAAATCAAATGCATCTTATTGTCACCAATAATAAATAAAACTGTAACTAAACAACTTCCAATAGACAACTGTTAACGCAACCAAGAACTCAAACCAAATCAATACGGGAACCAGGTAAGAAAAGACGACATATTGTGATGTTTATAGCGATGTTATACGTACTTACTTGTAATAATTAGATCAAACAAAAAATATCTGCTTTTGTTCACATCACAATCTCAAAAACAAGGCAAAAATTATAAAAAAAAAACCTGTAAAACAAGTTTACCACGTTCACTTCCACAAAGAAAAGTAAGACTGAGTGTAAAAATTGTTAGCAATTCCTGTCCAGCTAGCTACACCCAAGTTTAAAATAAAAGTATAAGTTGGGATACAGTGACTACATACTTATCAACAATATTGTGATGACGGCCATAAAACTTTTTAAGGGCCCTGATTAGCCTAGGCTTGCAATATCCTAGTGTCAACAATTTAATTGTAAGTAATTTGCTTCGTTGCAGAAAGTCCCCATAGTGGGAACAAGCTCTACCGTATCGTATTAACTGTGAAACATATACACCATACGCAGGAGAAGCAGGGATATTCCTGCAAAGAAACGGAAAGTTGACAATAGAAAAAATGAAGTCATCACATTTGTCGTATAGTTTAAGACGTAACTTTTCATGGGTGTCATAATTGAGGTATAAGTCCAAATATGAAGCAGAACATGTAGAATCTGTCGTGTCTTTTATTTCAAGCTCACTTGGATAGATGATATTCACATATTCTCCAAATTTGTAATTATTTAGAGGAAGAACGTCATCCATATATCTGTATGTGTAGTTGAATGATTTAGCGACAGCCTTTTCTCCAGATTTGACAAGGTTCTGTAAAAATTCTGATTCAAATGAATAAAGAAAAAAATCAGCAAGCAAAGGTGTACAGTTTGTGCCCATTGGTATACCGATTGTTTGTTGAAAGATAATATTGCCAAACACAACAAATATGTTGTCTATCAAAAACTCTAACATTTTGTTGATGGTATCTTTAGTATATTTTTGTTTGCAGTCTGTATGGTGTTTTACAAAATAACCAGAATCCCTGTTGAGCACTAGATATTTATATCTTTGTTTACCGTTTTTGTAAAAGAATGAAAAGTGAATGATTTGTTTAAGACGTTCTTTCAATTTAGAATGAGGGATAGTGGTGTAAAGGGTAGAAAAATCAAAAGTTTGTATACTTTTTACCGAAGATAGAGTATTAGAAACAAAATGGTCAAGTAGTTCTTTAGAATTTTTAAGAATCAACATTTGGTTGATGCCAGATGTAGAATAGACTTTTTCCGAATAAGTCTGAAGGCCATCATTGACGACTGTCAATGGAGTAGGAAACCTTTTTAGCCCAGGTTGTAAGAATGCTAATGTTTTACACCTGTTCAACAGAACTACACGTAACAAGGGAAATCATGGGCATCGAAGTTACAATAAACCCAATATCCATGATGTTAGTTTTTTTTAATCTTTTACCATTCATTCAGAAACCTTTCGGATAACACCATATTCGAACCAAACTGTACCACTTTCCCGTCTAAATCAGTTACAAGAAGAATGCATATTCAAAACAACCACAGATTTTAATACACCAGAGTTTAAACTCAACGCTATCATTATGGATATTGTATTTAAAAGGTTATTTAAACCTGCTAAGGAACACAATATACAGGACGACAACCGTCGCCAATTTCTTAAATTACATTATGCAAACAAAGGCATAGATGCTATTAATATTTCTAGTATACTACTTAATAAAGTAGTAAAATCTTAAGTCCCTACTTATTTCAAATATAACTCGCCATCTCTAATTTCCTACTCCTACAATAATCCATTGCATCCAAAATTTTAAACTATAAACAAACTTTGCAGTGCCTAAACTTTCATAACTTTACTCCACCTACCTGCTCTTGCTCAGCGTCCCCATATATTTTTAAACCAGCTGGGCATGTAGTAACAGGTGATATCAATATAATTGAGAATACTAAATTAAGATGTCTTCTTTCAAAGGCCCTAAATATAGGGATGCTCAACCTTTTACTTGGGGACAGAATTTCAAAATTATTATGGATTCTGTTGAAGAGTATGTTAGAGGTTGGGTTAAATTAGAAGACGTAGAGCTTGATACGTTATCCGACTGGATAAGGCCAATTAGAAATTTCGTCAAGTTAAGGATTGCCAAACTTAAACGGTCTATGGGTTCTAAACCTTCTTTTTTTCAGGGACCTTGAGGTTTCTGCAATCCTTACTGACATACATAATAGGTAGGTTGTTGTCCCGGCTGATAAAGCTCCTAACAACATTATTTTCGTTTGTAAGAAATTCTATGTTGAATATCTTATAAATGAGCTTGGTTTAGAAAGTATATCGGAGAATCCTACTTATACCAAAACTAATAGGGGAGTTCTTGAGTCTTTTCGTATCAATTATTTTCAACTGTTTGGCTTATATACATTTTATGTATCAAACTTTTCGGTCTTAGTGTCACTGATGAGGAATTAATTTCCGAAATGTGTACATCTGGCACATCAAAATTTAACTGGTATGTGTTTTACATATCTACTACCCCTGAGCGGGTACCGATGCTGGTGGAGTAAAACTCCCCGAGGGTATCCAAAACTCAGTAGACAGTACTTTGTGCTGTCAGAAAATGTACCATTTAGCAAAATTTTCAGTGGTCTAAAATTTGAGATTTATTTAAAACTAAG
Organism: Tegillarca granosa; assembly: GCA_029721355.1. NCBI lineage: Eukaryota > Metazoa > Mollusca > Bivalvia > Arcoida > Arcidae > Tegillarca > Tegillarca granosa. The sequence continues at coordinate 2,762,961 of CM056600.1, forward strand.
GTTTGTTCCCACATGCAGGGCATTCCTTAGCTGGATTTGGGTTTATATAATTTTGAAACTATAGATTCATTATTTTCAACTATTTGGCTAATATATATATTTTATGTATCAAACTTTTCGGTCTTAGTGTCACTGATGAGGAATTAATAACCGAAATGTGCACATCTGGCACATCAAAATTTCACTGGTATGTGTATAACATATTTACTACCCCTAAGCAGGTACCGCTGCTGGTGGAGTAAAACTCCCCGAGGGTATCCATAACTCAGTAGACAGTACTTTGTTCTGTTAGAAAATGTACCATTTAGCAAAATTTTCAGTGGTCTAAAATTTGAGATTTATTTAAAAGTTAAAACTAAGGTTTGTTCCCACATGCAGGGCATTCCTTAGCTGGATTTGGGTTTATATAATTTTGAAACTTTAGATTCATTTTTTTCAACTGTTTGGCTTATATATATTTTATTTATCAAATTTTTCGGTCTTAGTGTCACTGATGAGGAATTTATTTCCGAAGTGTGCACATCTGGCACATCAAAATTTAACTGGTATGTGTATTAGATATTTAATTTTAAGAAGAACTTGACCTGTCTTACTTGTATTGGATTCCAAAACTTCACAAAATTACATACAACGAAAGATATATAGCAGGTTCCTCTAAATGTACTACTAAATCATTATCAGTAATTCTAACACAAATTTTAACAGTCGTCAAAGATGGCCTTCAGACTTATTCAGATAAAGTCTATTTTACATCTGGCATCAAGCAAATGTGGAATCTCAAAAATTCTAAAGAACTACTTGACCATTTTGTTCCTAATACTCTATCTTCGGTAAAAGGTATACAAACTTTTGATTTTTCTACCCTTTACACCACTATCCCTCATTCTAAATTGAAAGAACGTCTAAAACAAATCATTCACTTTTCATTCTTTTACGAAAACGGTAAAACAAAGATATAAATATCTAGTGCTCAACAGGGATTCTGAACACCATACAGACTGCAAACAAAAATATACTGAAGATACCATCAACAAAATGTTAGAGTTTTTGATAGACAACATTTTTGTTGTGTTTGGCAATATTATCTTTCAACAAACAATCGGTATACCAATGGGCACAAACTGTGCACCTTTGCTTGCTGATTTTTTTTCTTTATTCATATGAATATTAAGAATTTTTACAGAACCTTGTCAAATCTGGAGAAAAGACTGTCGCTAAATCATTCAACTACACATACAGATATAGATGACGTTCTATCTCTAAATAATCACAAATTTGGAGAATATGTGAATATCATCTATCTAAGTGAGCTTGAAATAAAAGACACGACAGATTCTCCATGTTCTGCTTCATATTTGGACTTATACCTCAATTATGACACTCACGAAAGGTTACATCTGAAGCTATACGACAAACGTGAAAACTTCAATTTTTCTATTGTCAACTTTCCGTTTCTTTGCAGGAATATCCCTGCTTCTACTGCGTATGGTGTATATGTTTCACAGTTAATACGATACGGTAGTTTTATGGTCGCCATCACAATATTGTTGATAAGTATGTAGTAACTATATCCCAACTTATACCGGATATATTTGACTTACCATAGTTCTTTGTTTCTTTCATTCTCAAAATTGACTTGCACGTGACGGGTGAAGCTAGCTAGGCAGGAGGTGCTTAGCCTTCCGGAGCACATGGCCTCACTTCCTTGATGGAAGTTAACGTGTTAAACATATTTTGCCAGTTTGCAAAGTTTTTACTTTGTTTTTTTTTTTGGATTGTGATATGAACAAGGACTGGTATGTTTTTTTAATTATTACGAATACATACATCCATACAGAGCGAAAAAGAAGAAAACAACATTAATCACAGAGAAGGATAAATAAGAACACGACCTGAATGACAGACAACTTTGAATTGCATGATAAAACAGACAACTTTGAAAAGAGTGAGTTAAAATGCATGATGAAACAGACAACATTGAAAAGAGTGGGTAAAAATGCATGAAAAAACAGACCGAACGAAATAAAGAATACAACAATAGTACTTAACAGACCAATGCAAAGGAAAAGAGAACACAAAATTCTTTACAGACATAGCATAAAAAAAGTTAAAACGTAAGACCATGACCTGAATTACAGACACAACTAGAAAAGTAATGAAGTCCAAAGTCCAAAACAAAACGATAAAACATAAAAGCCATATTTTTACAAAACAATGAATCAACCCTTACATGTAGATGTTTGTAAAAACCATTTACTGTTGAAGTCGCTGTGTTCTAAGAGAATTGTGCATAAATTTTGACCCCAGTCCTAATGAAGAATCGCTATATATATTTGCTGCTGTTATTCAGCATCTTTACACTGAGTAAAATGTTGTTGCAAATGTAATATCTTTTTGCTTATACGACATAACAAGAACCATAACTGTTGTTGTAGGCTTTATCATTTAAGCAAACAATCCTCAAAACAGCAGTATTTTCCTTCCTACAAATTTATTGTATTAAAAACGACGAGGAAAGGCATACCATTTTCAGTTACGACTAAGCCAAAGTAATTAAATAATAATAATAATAATAATAATAATAATAATAATAATAATAACACTTAAAAATGGATATCTGCTGTCATAAATACAGTGATACTTACACTCAGACGAGAAATTGTTTTGTTTTGATTGATTTCAATACCTTAAAAAATATAACATTGTTAAATACTGCAAAAATATATGTCTTCCAGGAAGATCCTTTGAAAAATCCGACTGACACACGTGTGAAAAAATTTGAGGAAAATGTATCACAAAAAACTGCTTTATTTGATGTGCCATATGTGCACATTTCGGAAAATATTTTCTCATCAGTGACAATAAGGGCCAAAAAGTTTGATAAATAAAAACATAAACCAAACAGTTGCAAAATAATGAATCTAAAGTTCCAAAATTATATGAATCCAAATCCAGCTAAGGAACACTTTACATGAGGGAACAAACCCTAGTTTTGAATAAATTTCAAAAATTAAGACGGCTGAAAACTTTGCTACATGGTTAAGTTTCTGACAGCACAAAGTACGGCCTACTGAGTTATGGATACTCTTGGGGTAAAGGATTTAATGTGGTTCATTAACTACATCTGTTGTAACGAAGAACATTGACCCCGGGTTCATTTTTCAACGTTGAATATGGCGACCAAAGGTGTTAAAATGTTGAAAAATTAGTCTCGTCTTGGAATTTTGATCATTAAATCGGGTTTGATGTCAATAACACAAAACACATACTGGTGGATTGATTTTAAAATCTAGAATTAATTTAATTAATACATAGATAATCTGTATTTGTTCTTGTGCTGTCAGAAAATGTACCTTGTAGAAAAAGTTTCGGCTGTCTTTAAATTTATGAAAAACTAAGGGGTTAGTTCCCTCATGCATTCCTTAGTTGGATTTTGATTCATATAATTTTGGAACTTTGGATTCATTAATGTTTTAAATGTTTTTAATTATGTTTTATTATCTATCAACTTTTTCGGCCCCTAGTTTCAATTATAAGGAATGGATTCCAAAATGTGCACACATCAAAATTTAACCGGTATTTTTCATTGAATAATTATATAAACATTCTATATGATCAAAATCTATATCTTCAATTCCAAACAGACAATCTTTACAAAACACGAAGTATTTTCAAGATTATTTGACAAACCCTTAAAATATGCAATTAATTTATTTAAAGTAAATGTATTGTCGCAATGTTTTGTGTAATATATGTCTTAAAACTACAGTTAGAATACTAGTATAAATGGCTGAACGATATATTTTATTAGTTCAGGAACATGTTTATAGGTATTTGCCAGGCTAATAGGCCAACAACACTCCGGGTTTTTAATTTTCTTAAATTCATAATTTAATAGTATTTAGGAATTGTGATAGGCTTCATAAATAATATAAATATATTTAATACATACTCAAGTCATGAGTACTCAATGACAGTACATGTATATTCATCACCAATTTTTTGTCTGTGTCTGGTTCTGTTTATATATATATATATATATATGGTTCACCATCCACATGAGTTATCCGAATTAATAACGGCATCTTTTTATAAATTACATCATTTAATCTTTGAAACATTTCCGCCGTTTTAAGATGTAATTTTAATAATTTTACAATATTTTTAAAAAATCAACTAAAAACTTCTTTTGTCTAGATACTACTGAAGTAAAACAAAACTTTTTCGAGGCCAAAGCCTAATACACATTTAATGCTTATGACTTATCAAAACTGCATTTCATAAACATATTTTGCTATAAATTTGCAAATTTCAGTTTGTTTTAGAAATACGGGTGTGTAAATGAACCCGTTTAAAAGACTGCAAAAGCAAGAATTTGTATTTATTAAATAAAACATTTATTCTCCTCACCTTAATGGATTCAAAAGAATTATATTGATTAAGTGGAAATAATGTTATTTGACAAAAAAAAAAAAAAAAAAAAAAAAAAAAAACATATGCATATATAAAAGTTTAAACGTCAAAGTGAGATTTTAATCATTGGTTATCCAAACATGGTTGGTCAGTTATTCGTCAAAGCGAGATTCATAACGATTGGTTATCCCAATATGGTTGGTGAGTTATTCGTTAATGCGAGATTTATAACGATTGGTTATCCCAATGTGGCCAGTACAAGGTCTTTATTCGTTCTAGTAACTTTATTATATTTTGACATTCTGTTTCAATCACTTTTTTCATTGGATAGTTCATTGGTACATAAACAATCTGTGTCAGCATTCCAAATAAGGCACAATCGATCTAAAATAAAAAAGGATAATTTAAATATAAATGACTCTATGAACTTTTAATCAGACCGGAAATGGATGGAAAAAGACTTTGGTCAATAACACGTTCTGCTAAAATGTTTTCTACAGAGGCCATCCTTATTTTTCGTTTTACAATATGCCATGGAATAAATTACACTTGTCATTGCATACACAAATCATATATAATTTTCATCTTAATAATACACACCTCGTATTTACTGTATAACAATAATATTTCAATCCCTGTGTAATATATAGACGGTTCTGAAAAATGTTAAAAAAAACCAAACAGAATAATAAATCAATGAATAGCTATTCATCCCTCGTTTGTTTGAAGACGTTTTAAGTCTTATCTGTCTTTTTGCTATAAAATCTTTAATAAAATTACTGGATTAATATTTTACTGTAATGTACATTGTAGCAATGTATAGCTTAAATGATACCCAACCATAGCTTAAATAAAAATCATGATTTTGATATTACGACTAGACAGGCAAGATTAAAAGCCCTAACTGATTATAAAAGTTTTGACAGGCCCGAACCATCCCACTGATATTTACAACCAATGGTCTGAGTAGTACCTAATGAAAAACTCAACTTGTTATATAGTAGTTCAACTATTACAAAGAGATATTATGTGTAATTTGTTACAAAACGTGCCAAGGTTGGGTTGTCTCCCATAAAGAACTTTTTATCTTCCAGATAATCCGAAATGGCACGAATGTCATCACATCCAATTTTGTATATTTCTTCATTGCTATGTCTCCCAATTCCTTGACTATGTGCTCTTTCAGAAAACTGTAAAAAAAAATAGGTTAAATATTATAACTTGAGAAATTGATTATGATATAACAATGTTAACAAATATAAACCTACAAACAACCGATATAACAAAATACCAAACTTTTCATTTCTTTTTAGACCGTCCAAAATATGTTTTCGTTGACATTCAACACTGTAGCGGTGATATTTGTTTTGGTTTTAAGATATGAATAGACAGGCTATATATTTGAAACAATGATTTTGTCATAGATACGATAGTGAATGTGAAAGACACAGACTAATATACGTTGTCTTAAAATAAATCGAACATTCTAAGTTGGTTTAATTGCAAGTTGTTTTAGAGACAAATGCAGACAAACAGTAAGAACAGGCATTATAGAAACAATTCATTCTTAACTGATTAAACAGATTTAATGTTTAGAGTTTTAACTTGAACAAAAGAGAAGTCTATTATATTAAGACTCTTTAAGAGATATGCTAGATGCTGGGTACCAATAAACAAAGAGACTATGTAAGATTTTCATCATACATTATTTTTTAAAGTTTCGTATGATTTTGCAAATACTCTTTAAATAATTAAATAATACAAGAATTTCACGGATTTAAATGTCCCACCTGGTTAGTTTTTGATCGAGTAGAAATTACATTACTTTAACATAAACTTTAACATTTTGACACACCGCCGCCGACACCGGAAAACTAACACCTAAGTCTCGCCGTATGGCGGTGTCAGGCTCGACAAAAATGAAAATAAGAATGCCAGACAATTACAAAGATAATATATTTTAAGTTGAAAACATTATGAACACGAAACAATAAAAGTTTATGATAAAAAAATCCAAACAAAATTTGTTTTTACACACTATAGAAAAAATTATAACTGATGTCGATGCTGACATTTTCTTATTTTTATACACACTACAGTAAAACGTCTTATGATACTGACATTTTCTAAACGATTTCTTATAAGAAGAAAAGGATTTGCTGTATTCTTTGAGTCAAAATGGAGTTAAAAAATCAGAAAATTCTGGACTGTTGTCCAACACAAGGATGATACAATAAGAGTTTAAGTATTCGAATACATTTATCCAAAGAGTTCAAACCATTTCAGTATTCAACTTTACAACAATGGCAAAGTTTCTTATTTAAATAATTATAAATGTAGAAAATAGTTAGGATTGTTTCACGATTAACAATACTAAATTACTCCATTTCACTTATTATCAAAGAAACTGAAAGGTCGTCACTATTGATAAAAAAAACCTGAGAAGTCATGTTATTTGTACTTAAGCCAACCACTGGATAGCATTATATAAAATGAAGAATTTTTGTTTTATTAGACAGAGTCAATTTCAAATGAAGTTTATAGATAGTTTTGAAGCAGAATCTGCGACAGTCAGGACACAACAAGCTCTGAAAGTCATCATTTGGTTGTATTTTTTCAATGAAAATATCGATAAAAGGAAAGAAAAAGATAAGGTTTTAAAACGACCTCGATACAAAGTGTTACTAAAACATCAATCATAAACTTTATTTTCTCTGTGTGGAAAAGGAAATGCTCATGTAGTTAGGTAGACTTCAAATAGCGTGGATATTGACAAAAACATGCCTAGAAAAAAATCCATGGCTGATGATTGGACAAGCTGAAGCTATTAGCCGAGACTAGTTCAGAGTTCACTTAAGTTGTTTAGAATTTTTTCTAGAATGATAGACGAACTGATAAAAATTAAAGTTTTACGCAGTAATAGTCTCTCTATGCGATCGGAACTAATCACGGCGTTACACTATATAGACATTAAAGAACTATTTTCTGCCTACAGATATAATAGTGTTTGTCTCTATGTGCTACTGACAATAATGTATCGTCTACTCACTCCTTTTTTCATGAACTTTGGAAAACTTTCCTTCATTTCTTCACTTAATCTTATATGATGCATATACTCGTCATCAATATGATCTACATATCTGTACCAAAATATAGTCCTGGAAAACAATTAATAGTCATAAGTTCATGGACATCAGAAATTAAGGTTTATGTACAGTTGAAGAACCAAGTTTGTATAATAACGTCTAGTATTGAATGTCTACCTGGACTCCGGTAACGGGATAATAGTATATCACTGATGAAGTAAAGTTTGTGTGTTTGTTCATTTGAAAAGCTGGTTTAAAATTAGGATTCTCTGGTTTACTACATTACCAAAGCCATACAACCGTTACATAATCAACTATGTTTAGTAAGGTAATTAATTTTCGCCATAATAAATTCTCCAGATATTTGAGTGTGATTTGACTTATAATATGTTCAGAACTTAGATATTTTTGGAACTTTAATTTAGTGGCTAATGTTTTATTCTGTCAAACTTTTCGTCCCATAGTGTCACTGATGTGGAATTATTTTCCGAAATGTGCTCATATGACACATCAAAATTTAACAGGTGTTTGTGTTATATATAATTATATATAATTAAAACATAAAACCTACTGTATTTATTTCTGATACTTCGACTTATATCGAGGTAGTCGGTTAATTGAAAAAATCAAACTTAAAAAAGTAAATTAATGACTTGAGTAAAGAGAAGTGACATACATTCTTGTATACGACTCTGCGGCTACCAAAGTAACATCAATACCTACACGGAGAAAACGGCTCAGCGGCTACTAAAGTAACATCAATACCTAGACGGAGAAAACGGCTCAGCGGCTACCAAAGTAACATCAATACCTACACGGAGAAAACGGCTCAGCGGCTACTAAAGTAACATCAATACCTAGACGGAGAAAACGGCTCAGCGGCTACCAAAGTAACATCAATACCTAGACGGAGAAAACGGTGCTTTAGATGAGATAATTTGGAGTTAGACACCACTAAATAGAAACTTCAGTGAAAGCCGTGATTACAAACTGCAATATTTTAATTTTACGGATTATTTACCCGCCTTTGACTTCTTTTGTATATCGTGAACCGGAATCAACTAACACTGAGTAAATCCGAGTCACTTGACGGTATCTAGACAGACTAGTATAAATAGTTGTTGTGTTCGCAAGAAATTACAAACGTATACATGTTTTTTTTTTTTTTTTTTTTTTTAAATATTTCTGGGATACCGTTGAAGCAAGGACACACTCGGGTATAGTTATTAAGATATAATACCAAGCCAGGTTTTCTTCAATCATTTTCAGGAATGCCCGTGCCACGCCTTTTTCTGATTTAGACAGTCCTGGGTAGGGGTCAATACCGAAGTGATCGCTGATATAATCTATACCGAAGTTAGAATCAGGTATTTCTTTCTCATTTATCATAATGAACGGGCTTTGTCCTTTAGAAGACACTCCAAAATAGTCTATCACCTAAAAGGAATATAGGTTATCACTTTAACGGATATAAAAACAACAAAAAATAAACTGATACACTTGACTAAAGTTTAAGCAATAAAAACAATAAAAATAAAAGGAACAAAAAAAGGTAAACACGTCAATAATTAGACCTAAAACAAAGTTGAATTTTCTCTACATTTAAAATTAGGGTCACATTTGTTAAGTAGATGATATTTCTGGCTCGGCCCGATAGTTAGAAGTAGGCTTAACATAAGAATATCAAGGTTGACAGAAGAGATGTAAAAAACACAAAACTAAACCAAAATCAGACTTTTCATAAAAACCGCTTTTAAATGGGAATCATTCCATGTCATAACCCATTTTGCTTGCATTTAAAAATTTTCATAAACTTGTCATGTTGAAGTTGTTCATTCAAAAACAACACCCATATAATCACAAGAAAAGAAAAACCCCCGCAACAGTAGAGGATTCAGATAAAATAAAAAATTTAACAGTAAAAACAAAAGTTCTTTTTATGCATACAAATGTTGTTGGTTCATTGTTTTACAGAATAAGGCTTATTCCCAACCATTTGTTTTGAAGTATAAAATAGTTGAGTTTTTTCTGTAAGTACATTCACAATACCACTCTATTTTTACTTCAGCACCAATCTTAAAACGGGAATTTTTATAGAAGGTTTTAATGCGTGTCTGCAGTTTTTTACTTGTCTGTTAGAAACCTGTATTCTATCGTGTTTTAGGTTGCTATCACCCAATACATGTTTTTAAAAATTTCCCTCTTCTATAAGGTACAAAAAACTAAAATACTGTTTCTCTAATAGAATTTCACATTCATTCAGACAGTCAAAACGGTAAATTTAAGAGAAATTCAAATCATTGCCACCATAACCTTTACACTAGAGAAAAGTTATGTATACTTATACTAGTATTAAAATGATTTTAGATAAAGTCTGTGAAAATGTGTTAAAAATAAATCATTGTAAATATATCTATTACATGTATATACATACATTAACAGTGTGTTTACCTACGTAATAAATGATTGCCTTTACATAACTAGCAGTTATACTCTACCTCGTGTTTTATGTTGTTAATCCTAAACCATGTTTCCATTTTCATAGCAAACGGGGACAGATTCGGTATATGCTTGGCAAATTGTCTTGGTCGCACGTGCAGATAAACGACATCTTTCTTCCACTCTGGATTCCAAGTCGCCATAACTTCAACAACAAAATTTAAAATGTGCCCTAGATTTTAAACCGTAACGATATCACAATATATACATATTGTATAACGAATATAAATCTATTCCGATCTTGAACATAAGTCAACCACATCTTCCGCAGTGCGTAGCCAGTGTAAAACAACCTCCACCTGATTTAGAAACATTTAAAAGTGGTGTAGCAAAGTTGTTATAGAGGCCATTATAAATAATAAAGGTTCAATTATAATTTTATACACGGAAACCTTACTACGGTCGATGACCATGTTAATGCTTACGTTTACGTCAAAATGCCATATAGCCCCCAATATTTTGAAAGAGTAAGACACGAGTTAAATTTGATCACAAAATAAAGTAAAAAACGGGATCCAGTAATGTTCAACCTTAGAACTTTGCCACAAACACATCTGAAAAAGCTGGAAGGAACTAATAACTGGACATGCAATATTATGGTCAGTTCATAGGTCATGGTTTCAAACCCCGGCTGGGTATTACATAAGACTTTAAAATTTGAAAAACTGCTCCCTCGCTTGGTGAACGTCTTTAAGAGAACAAAGTATCGACTGGTTTAATCAATGCCAGGATCGTGTAAGTGGGGAAGCGTTGTGCTTAGTTGCGATGTGTCGACTTAACAAAAAGCTGTCCCGAGTGCCCGTTAGTACAAGACAGACCATAGCAAACTTAAACATCTCACACATACACTAACTTGTTCTTCGATTATTCCTGAGAGGTTATTAAAACTAGCTTTTGTCGCGAATTGTTGTAAAAATTGCTGATGCTACAACATTACAACAACAATTCACTGATGACCTGCGTTAACAAAGTGATTATAATTTCTCTGATATTAAAAAAAGAAAACAACTTTTTTATGTTTTTGAAGTTTTTAGTATTAAGGTGAGAAGTCTCAAATGGAAAGTGTAAAACTATGAGACTTGAAGTTTGTTGTATATGAGTCTTTGTTAGTTACATGTATATACATGTATGTAAGTTGTAGAGCTAAAACAGAGAACTAGAATATACGAAGACGAACAATAATTAACCACTTTATTTCTAATCTAATTCATCACAGAGAGAGAGAGAGAGGAGAGAGAGAGAGAGAGAGAGAGAGAGAGAGAGAGAGAGAGAGAGAGAGAGAGAGGTCAACTTCACCGACACAATACTTGATGGCGAGGTAAAGAAAGTAAATAAAAATCTGATTTAGAAACTAACTTCGTATCCAAGCACAAAAAATAATTGTCTGCTCATGTGAGAAACGTTTATAAGACAGCTTTATATTACCAAGTTCATTTGAACTAGAATATCTTGCTATTAACAGCAAAATTCATAAATTGATGTATAACATACAAAGAATGCGGAGCCCAAACCACCAAAAGGAAAGTTATTGTATGTTAAGTGAGGGGTTCGGTAGTTAACAGTAAAACAATAAGGTGAAGAAGGTTAATTGTGTTATTGCTGAAAAAAAACAACGACATTTTGCAGCTGAAAACAAACATGTCTACTTACCTATATATATTACATTTTGTTTTATATTGTTTTTTCTCTATCTGTTGTTGTGCGACAAACCATATTAACAAAATAAAAACCCCTTTCAAAACAAAACTTAACAAAACAATAAATAAATAAATAAATAAATAAATAAATAAATAAATAAATAAATAAATAAATAAAAATGAAAAAAAAAAAAAAATAATAAATCCTTTTAAAACAGAACATACTGAAAACCAACTTTTTTTTTATACGCCCGTCAAAGACGGGGCGTATTATGGGATCACCCTTGGCGGGCGGGCGGGCGGATGGGCGGGCGGGCGTACTGGCGGCGGGTTTGTCCGGCCCATAACTCTGACATCTATGATCAGAATGACTTGAAACTTGGTATGCTTACTTACCAGGATGATGCCAAGTGCAGTGCACAGGAACCGTAACTCTAGCTTCCTTAATTTTTGAGTTATTCCCCTTTGAATGCTGTTAGCATGTTTGTCGGGATCATAACTTTGACATCTATGGTCAGAATGACTTGAAACTTGGTATGCTTACTTACCAGGATGATGCCAAGTGCAGTGCACAGGAACCGTAACTCTAGCTTCCTTAATTTTTGAGTTATTCCCCTTTGTGTGCTGCCAGAGTACACGGCGGGTTTGTCTGGCCCATAACTCTGACATCTATGGTCAGAATGACTTGAAACTTGGTATGCTTACTTACCAAGATGATCCGAAGTGCAGTGCTCAGGAACCGTAACTCTAGCTTCCTTAATTTATTCTACCAGGGAGCAGATACACATAGAGTTGGAGGCTGAAGAACTTGCTGTCTTTGAAACAACCCAGTATACTAGAGATTACCTCAATTTTGTGATGAAGGTTACAAGAACATGATGGTAAAATTATATAAATGGTGTGGCTGGTGGTAAGTCTTTTTTGTTACTGAAAATAATACCAAAATCTCAATAATTACTATTGTTTTTTATTGTACTTTATGACTTGTGCACTGCATTTTGTATCATTGTGATGAATAATTGAATTGACTTATTGATTATGAACAGCTCATATGAACTGTATAAGTCCCTTTACAGTTCATAATAAACAAAATATCCACATAAATGACTTGCAGATTTGACGGGCGTATCATGCTCTGCCATGCGGAACTCTTGTTTTTTTTACTGTTTAGAGAGATATTTGGTTCACATTTTAAATAAACTACCACTATAGAATCAATGGAACCATTTTGAGAATAAACCAAATATTTTGCTGGAATATTTTTACACAGTTGTTAATGATAAATGAATTTATCTGAGATGGTTGAGTGCTTCCTCATAATCAATACGTAATTTTTTAATTAGACCTTGTGCCTTTCGAAGGATTATAAGACTTCTTGTTTTTTAATCTCTCAAGCAGATGTTTTACCATTTGGATTTCTCACATAGTTCAACATAGCAGAAATAAAATGCTTTGATTTTATTTTTTACTTATTTTCTTGAATCATTCATTTAACAGTTGATCTTATTTAAACAATTCAATAATTGTTGTGCTTCAAGAAACAAATACACTGGTTGACAAAATTTGAAAAACTGCACGAAAGTATGATTTGAAAGTCAAGTTTGGTGTGGTTAAACAAATACATTAGGAAGGTACAAGGAAACCTTCGGTTGAATTCGAACAATTCCGCTCGTGGTAATTGATAGAGAATACAATACTCGCCATTCCAAGGTTAATTGTATAACTTGGTTCCAGTTGAACAGAAGGTATTGAAGCATGATTTTTCATCTAATCAACCCATAATTACAGGAGCAGAAACTTGAGAAATTCCTGATTCATGTAGCACGTTGCAAGCAGTTACGTTATTTCGAAGAAGCATGCAAAGTCGATCTAAAGAAAATATAAAATTGCAGATTTTTAAAAATTTTTCAACGTATGTACTAACGGAGAAAACTACTGAAATGTTGTTAATACACTGAACAATGTACAAAATCTATCCATGGTAACATCAGGGTTTGTAATACTAGACACAGTGCAAAGAAGTAGTGAAATTTGACCAGTGCCAGTTCCGTCAAACTGCCTAATACAAGCTCAGACTTGAAACAAACAGCGGAAATGTGAAATTTTTAACTGTCGAGATAACATTTGCGTCACATTTTCCCAACTGTTTTTGAAGTAGTTATCAAGAAAAAGAAGTCATCAACAAGCTACAGATTAACTCACGCTGAATGAAAGATTCTGAAAATGAACTTATCAGAACGCACAACAGAAATTTCAGTCAAAACAATTATCATCCACTGTTTGATTGAAAATGTTCATCAAGTTATGATGAGGTTTTTAATATGATAGTAAATGTCCTCTATCACTATTACTAGCTCTGTAGTTTAATTGATATTATAAAGTATAAAATAAAATGAAATTTAAAAGATCTTAAATGTTTTCTATTTAATATACTGTTGGCAAGAGACAAACTATTACTATTGGGAAGAATCAGTAAAAACGTCACTCAGAATAAGTTTCTACTCGCCAGAGGACAAGAGTAATCATGGTCTTATTCTCAATTACTAAGTGTAATGACTTAATTCAAACAACCCATAAGTGCATAAGTAAGCTGATTGATCTCAAGACAAGATTGTGTCTGTTTTGATTCCCGGAATAATCCCAGAGGATATTACTCATTATCAATAGTTCAAAGAACTTCCTAGACGTATGGAATACTCCACTGACTCTTTATATTCTATATAACGTTTAATTCAGTTTTCGGATTATGATGTATGGACGAATTGTTGTTCTGTGTGCTGATTACAAACAAGAACTCAAAAATCCGTCCAAAAATTTGAAATTTTAAACAAAAAACCTGAATAACGTCCTTGAAAAAAAAGAAATAACATTACTAGATATTGCCCTTACAATATATAAATCATTTTAATGGTTTCAATTTTAATAAGTATGACGATTAAAATATGATTTTGTTTTTCCGTCAATCGATAACACACACACACACACACACACACACACACACACACACACACACACACACACACACTTTCTTTCTAACAAGTGTAAGGTTAGGACTTGTGTTTTCTGGCGTATTAATAACGTTGATAAAACTGAGTAAGATGTAATTTTTAAATTTTTCAATTGATATAAATGTACGTAAATGTTTCAAAAAGAGAAGGCATATTTGTCATTGTATGATTATATTATAGCTATATGTACGCCCAGAACAAACTCCTAATTTTGTTTGGGGAAAAAAAATCAACTAAAATTTTGGCACTCAGAGGTGAAATTTCTATTTTCTTTTCACTTTGTTGGAATTGTATATATTCTTTACGATTAAAAAATAGAGTTTTATGTAATCATGCAGTCTTTTTTAATTCTCTTCTTTTAAAAATTTAAGTGTTTGAAAGAAAAACGTAACATCAATATTAAAATAAAGAAACATTTTTATAATTTCAAATTCAAAATTTTTTTGGCTATTGTCCGAAACGGAATAAATTCAAATTCATCGCATATTATCTCCGATCATTTTCTCAAATTTCCAAAGGGTTCATGATAACAATCATATCAATTAAGTTAATGGACTTTATCGAGATTTCAAAATATCAAACTGTATTTGATATTCTCATCACCGATTCACTTTAATCATTTTGATGGATAGAATCCATTTCAATCGTTTATTTTTCGCAGTTGTCCGAAAATATAAAGCAACGTATATATTTATTGCCTTTAATCTCCTTTCCGCTCTTAGCCGATATGCAAGAACATGTTCCGATTACCGAGAGTAAAACTCGACGTCATATCAACTGTAATAAACACAACTGAAATCTTCAAGTTTTTTTTTAATTTTCGAAATTTTTACACATAATCAAAACTGATTAACAAATTAGCTTTAAAGTAAAAAAAATTCTAACACATATTCCTGAATCCCCATTCTCTCGGAATTGTTTTCGTAAAGTTAAGGCTGTTAAATATTACCAACGCGATTTAACATCTTGATAATTGATTCCATTTTAGATTTATGATATATAAACAAACTTCCAGAACTCTTGAAGGTTATCAGAACCTTTTATTCGGGTGATCTCAAAGCGCCAAATTACGAATCGCAGCGTATTTCTCGATCTGATTTCGAGTTCCAGTCGGCATAGGTAAGATTATATGCTGTGAGTAGTCCCCTTACATCCTTTACTTTCGGTTTCGCACGATTATATACCGCGATTAATCACCTTGCATCTGATGTGACAAGTATTATAATCTCGTAGAGGTATGTTTGACACACCGTAAGCAGTGAAGTTACATATGATGAAACTAATATAGCTGTCATATTCCACTGTTTTAATTTAATCATAATAATACATCCAAAAAGTGGTTCAATATGTGATGATATCTTGGGTTTTTAGTTTGCATTTGAAAATTAGGAAATTATTTTTGTGTACCAGCGATAATTTACCGTGATACGCGACTTTTTACTGTGATATATCGGAAGTAACTGTTTTTATTAGGAAGTGAAGTACATTTTTGTATACTGTAACGAATTGCAATGTTACAATGCGTGTATAATTAATAAACAAAGTACGTTTTCCTTCTACATGATTTAGTTTGATTCAAATTAAAGCTAATTCTTCTCCATTAATCTCTACTGTATCTGCTTGCATTGCGCCGAGTCTCAGTTGATACGAATGTTTTTATTGATTTTAGGGAAATAGCAGATGTATAACCCTGTAATACAGGTGTGTTTGAACATATAAAACAATAAACTACTAACAATATGTACATATAAACGATAGGGATTCTTAGAAAACCTCGTACGTATTTCTGACTCAGAATTTTGATATACTTCGCTGGTTAAAACAGTAGCGAACATACGGTGTTTACTTTATTTTTATCACATGACGTTGATTCGGCATGGCCCATAGCGCTGACATATATTTTAATCGTTCCACTCAATAATCACACAAGGTAATATAATAACCGGAAGGACAATTTTACCCGGTTAAAAATATACCTTAAAGTCGTTTTTTATCGATACATAGTGAAAATGTAATGCACACAAATAATGTGGATCCATATATAGGATAGTAGTAACAGGACTATTTCCATAGTTGTCAGTAACTTATCTGATGTCCAATGCGTTAGTAGTATAATAGTCAATTCATATATATATGGATCTAAAATGCTTCATTGACATCGGCCATGTTTTAAAGTAAGAGATGTCAATTACTGTAGCGAGGATTTGACAAGAAAAAATGTGATCATTACCTGGGAATATAAACGATTTATGACCACCTCTGATATTGCGTAATGTCATGATCACTTATAATGACCACTGGTGACTTTTGTCCACTAATGGTTTACAAATCCCGATATTTGATTTTATATGTATTGTAGTTGTATAATTCACGTTGATATTTAAGGAGTTTGAAAGATGTGGCGGTGAAAGTCATTTATCGTAATGAGTGGATTAAAGATCTTAAGATTTATCTTATTTTATACAGGTAAGTGTTGACTTTTATATTATTTAATTATATATAACTATACTTATATAAGTATTCAGGATGTTGTGACATACCACACCCTGTAGGCATAAGTACCAAAGTATGTCAAATTGTGGTTATTATGCACATGGAACTGACTCAAGAGTTTAATATAGAAATACGAAATGCATTCTAAAATTCCTGTATTTGTTACTACATTAACTGCACCTTAAATTTGTATATATTTGTGAGTGTGCAGTGGAGCTAATGGAAAGAGTGGGAAAAGACATTGGTAAATACTTAAATAAAATGATGTACCACAAAGAAAAATAAATAGCAACAGAGGAATGAAGCAAAGTAATAAAGACAAGAATTAAAATAAAGTAACGCAGGCTCGCGCGCGCGCGTGTGTGTGTGTGGACTTTATGTAAAAAAAAACTTTGAGCTGTGGACGGGCACTGGTTATAACAACATGAAGTTTATCGGGGTGGTTTAGGTACTTTTGGTGAACCCAAAAAGTAGACACCGCTAAGTTTGTTGTTTTAGTACACATCCAACATCTGAATCCCCCCATCAAACTAAGTAACACAGTTAAAGCAACGACCTTGCTCAATAATGAGTCAGTTCAAATTCCTTATTATTATTATATTATCTGTACTTGGTATTTTGGTAATTATTTTAAAATAATTCAGTACAGGAAAATCATGTGTAAATTTTATAAAGTTAGAATTTGATGTTTATATATGTGTTGTTTTACACGAACTGTTGATAAATACCCATTTGTCTGACCTACTAAACTTGAGATAACAACAGTATTGCTTTATCGATCATATATATCAGAATTTGTTTAGTCATCAAGCATAATGTCATAGAAAGATGAGGCTAATTAATGTAGAGTGTCTTATAATTCTGTGTGTGTGTGTGTGTGTGTGTGTGTGTGTGTGTGTGTGTGTGAGAGAGAGAGAGAGAGAGAGAGAGAGAGAGAGAGAGAGAGAGAGAGAGAGAGAGAGAGATAGAGAGAGAGAGAGAGAGAGATGCATTGCTTCCTTGTTTAACGGAAACAGGAAATTTGCATTTGATGATATATCCGGTATTTTTTTTAATTCATGCAAATTTTAGTAGGAGTATGATTCTGTCATACATCTTAAAAAAAATGTATATATAAAGGCTTGATTTGACACTATAAGGTACGAGTTTAGAGTAAATACAGATTCCTAGATTCCTAATCATGGAGCTAATTATACAATAGAAGAAAAATGTAACTGAATTTTTTATTTGACAAGTCAGCGTAACTTAAAGCACGACACAATACAAGTAAATAAATTGAAAGAAAACTAAATTACTTTAATAGACATGCATTGATCATCTAGTTAAAACTCCTAACTTCGGATCGGCACTGAATTAAACGCGGTTAAACATGTAGTACAGTTGTTGGTCCTCATCCGTCCTTCTTATTTCGTACCAGTGGTAAATTTTGATTATAATTCAGTTTACAAACATTTTACAGACAGAATTAGTCTTAACAGTTGAGATCAATTACACAGATATGTTTAATATTTGCGGATTCTACAACTTGTATTTAAATTGTTATATAATAATGTTTAAGTACATGAAGCAACGAATCACAATTATCCTTCTGGATATTTCCAGTCTTTCAAAATTCGAAATACACTCTAAAATACGAAAATAATTTAACACCATTTATAATGAACGCATTGCGTGCCACGCACGTGTAAAGAACGACTTTAAGACTTTTAAACGAAAAATATTCGTTATTTTGAAAGTTTAATCATTCAATAAAAGTATGGCTTTGTTTAACTTGGTCCTTATGTGATCAATTGATTATTACATAAAACTATAAGCTTTGATTCATGTATAAGGATGATGTTGATGTAATATAGATTTTTTATCATCAATTCCAATATGTGTACTGTTCGTGTTAGTACACCTAACCAAGAAAAACAAACAATAAAATAAGGATATTATCAACAGCGGATTATTAGCTTCTCCTTGCAGACTGTCACGCTAGCTTTGCAGCTTCTGAATCTAGAACTTGTAGTACAACTGAAATATCGCAGAAATATACAGAAGGTCTTGCTATACATAAATGCAACTTCAAACCATATGACGAGATCTAAATAGGCAAGTGATAGTGTAGTTCTAATTCCCGGTGTCATGTATGTTAGCTTTATATATAAATTTGTCATAATTTTTCTACCACACAAGGTAGCTATAAATGTAGTATATGGAGAGTGGAGTGGAGTAATGGTGTTTTACGCCCCAGTCAAGAATCTTTCACTTATTTCGAGGCGGTAAGGTCTGGGATGGTGGAGGAAACCGGAGTGCCCGGAGAAAACCACCGACCTTCGGCAAACGAACTGACAAACTTTCTCACACTAGGATCTGTCCCGAGTGGGATTCGAACCCAGGCGTCGAGAGGCGCTTTGATCCGTAAGCGCGCTTTAGACCACACTCGACCACCTGTAGTATATGGCATGACAGCCATTAAAAACTGGACAAACCAGATAATTCAATTAAAATAAAAAATATTAGGTGTATTTGCTACAAAACGTTTTTTTATCGAAAAGACCACGTAATGCATATTTCAACACCATAGAAGAAATAATAAATAAATAGATAAATAAATAAATGAATAAATAAATAAATGAACAAAAGTGTTTATTGATTTCAAACTTATGTTTTATATATGCTTTTGTGACAGTTTTCACAATTGTTAATGTTCAATATTTGCTCCTCTTTTAAGTTTCATTCCCATTTGGTATACTTTAGATACCTCAAAAAAGAGTTACTTCCCTTTGTTAAATACAACTCCCAGTGCTTTAAGCTAATTTTACGTTTGCACGTTTTTCTTTTAAATGTTAATTGTTAAATTGTAATTCCTATGCATACTTTTAATCTCGAACTTCTAAGAATTATGATTTGATCAGATTTATATATAGAAACAATATTGCTCCATTATATTATTAAAAACATTGACTGTGGATATATAAATATTACTACGTATGTATGTATATTGTAACTATTTATTTATCCTGAAGTTTTTAAATGAATTGAAAAGATGACTTTATAATACTAGTATTTGAATCCATTACTCAGTGGGCAGTACTGTGTGCTGTCAGAAAATATACCATTTAGCAAAAGTTTCAGTCGTCTTAATTTTTGAAATTTATTTAAAACTAAGGTCTGTTCCCTAATGCAAAACATTCCTTAGCTGGATTTGGATTTACTTATTTTCGGAACTTTAGATTCATTAATCTTCAACTGTTTGGTGTATGTTATTTAATCTATCAAACTTTTCGGCCCCTAGTGTCACTGATGAGGAATGATTTTCCGAAATGTGCACATCTAGCACATCAAAATTTAGCAGGTATTTGTTATATATTGTTCATTTTGTTACCTTTATTTTATATTTACCTAACACTTGTTATAGTATATGTAAAATATTAAACATATTTACTTTTTATCTGGTAAACACATTTTACATATAAAATCTATTATAAGATAAAACCAAAATAACTAGAGTCAATAAAGTATTAAAAATGGCAATTTCATTTCACCCTCAATTTCTCACAATGAATTGCCAAGAAAGAATCCAAAATATTTCGTTTTGGGTCAGTTAAGTCAATTTTTGATAACTAATGATTGAATTCAAACAAACACAATGTCAGAAAGGTTACTTTAAAAAAAAAAACGCCATCCTGTTTAGTTGAATGAGATATATATATATATATATATATATATATATATATATATATATATATATATATATATATATATATATATGTTAGTGTTATCACAGTCAAATAAAACAAAGTTAATAGGGAGAGTATTTCACTTATATCGAGCCGTCAGCAGTTCTGTCTGCTTTGAGGAGTGTAAAGCTATTTGATAAGCTAATGTCATCGTTAGAACAAGGTCTTCCCATGTCGTCTTCTAGAAGTCATTGGAGAAGTAGATGAAAAACGTTGCTTTTTGATGGGCACAATAAACATTAAATGTAAAAAACATATGTATTGAATCACATAATTTAAATGTACTTATAAAGCTGTTACATTTGCAGAACACCATCCTTACTCTTCCTTACTTGAGCAATAACTTGCACATACATCTCTGTTTGTTAAAATTTTCTTCCTTAATGCTATTCGGTCCTTTATTTTTTAGTTTACGCTTTTATTTCTAATTTTATTTCCTGGTTTGACAAAGTTATGTCTTTATGTTACAAAATTGTCATGTGAAACTTTTTTGTTTCTCATCAGAATTTATAGTAGCACATGGCAGAATCCCGAGCCATCTGTCAAGTCAACGTTGTAAGCAGCTGCTTTGTCTTACATTATCAGAATACATTGTCGAATTGTGTAACAAAATATACGTATTGTGTAGAAGCAAAATACCACCAATTAATGTTATTTTGGGGAAAATATAAATAAATAAATGAATGAATAAATGAATGTTGAATGAATGAATGAATGATTAAATAAATAAATAAATAAATAAATAAATAAATAAATTAAAAACTGAGGAGCCGTAGATATTGCGTTATTCTGTAACAAAGTTATGTAACAGTTTGGTTAATACCATTAAGGGATTGAAAGGCCTATGATAACGTATTTCTGGACTACTGATCCTTATATAACCGACATAATGCTAATTACTATATGGACCACCTTTCTCCCCTAATGATGGTCAATAACTAACATCGTAGTTGATGGAAGCAATATCCAAATGTAACTTACCATCGTGAAGGCAGAAAGTTCGGCCTAATTACTGAAGTACAAACACTATCATTGTCATTTTATTAGTTCTTTGGTATTACTGAAATTAGATATAATATCTCCACGATAATAGGCACCATGTTTAAAATTGAACCACATTATTTAAACCTGTTGCACTAGTTCGAGGAAAACCAAGGTCGTTTTAAGTTCTTTAACTTAGGTGTCGTATCATGAAACAAATCTTTGGTTTAGACATTAATATGACTTGTTTAACTTACATTCGAAAACAATTAGAATAATTAATCCTTATTGGCAATTTAGCTTGGTCAAATTACGATACAAGTTGACGTTAATATATAGGAAAGCTATAGAAAAAAATCTACATTTGATAATTTTGTTTTAGTTTACGCTAACTTTAGTTCAATCATTCTATCCTCGTTATTTAAATCTCTCTCTCTCTCTCTCTCTCTCTCTCTCTCTCTCTCTCTCTCTCTTTTGTTACTCTACTTTGTAAAAGCAGTTAATCTCGAGTTTAAGACCCAATTTCATTTTTAAAATCTCTCTTTTTGCGCTCCGCTGTAGGCACCGTTTAAAGCTCCCATATCCAATTATCTCGTATGTTAAAAATAGACTGTCAGTGTTTTATAATTGATCAATTCTCTTCCTTGCCTTGATTAAAAAGAAATTGAAATCAAATAAAGCATAAACCGATTAATGGAAATCTCGTCCTTGTTTCAGATAAAATCTTATTCAGCAATCACGTCTTTGTTTTATAGAATTTATGTCTACTTTTGTTACCTTATAAGTGAGAAATGTATGAGTTACGTCCTTTCCAATTACCATTTATTAATACAATTAGCGATTTTGTTTGTTACAAGGCTGTTGTGTGGTTGGTTTTTACAAAGTCGATATAGAATCTCTATTAGATTTGGTTAGCAATAATAAAATGCTGGATGTGTAATCTCTAAATTTTAACAAACATGACATTTGTGAACAAATTTAACCAATTTTGTTAAAAGAAATTAATAAAGAAGAATTTACCAACAAAATATGTTATATAATAGTATAATAGGAAATGTTTGTTCTAATCGCCGGAAATAATATAACAATATAAGTAGAAGTTATCAATTATATCTTTAAAAATGCCAATAACAGGTGCTTTTTCGAAGATCATGTACCGTGTAATTCTATAATTTTATAATTTTCAACAAAACTTAAATGATCGCCAAATTGAGAGATAGGTAAGATTTTGCACAATAGATAATAATACTATTTGTAGTTCACTGCTTTTATTCCCATAAAATTGCCAATTGTATCGTTCGCGATATTTCGAACAGACGTGACTCATTGATAACCAAAAAGGGAGATAATACTCTCCAGTACCCGTGTGAAGTAGAAAGTTTTTATCAATGGTCTCAATATTAATGTCTGTAAATTGTAACGCCATGTGATTGTAATATTGTAGTTTGGTTACATTATTTATCGACATTTACATATTTCAGCTAAGATCTAATATGTCTGAATATCGACAATGACATATTACAGCTATATTCTAATATATCTGCATACGGACAGTATCATATTACAACTATATTCTGATATATCTGTCTATCGACAATACCATATCACAACTATATTCTAATATGTCTGCCTATCTACAGCTATATTGTTATCTGAATATCGACAATGACATATTACAGCCATTTTTGATATGTAGGCATATCGACAATGACATTTTACACGGTTATATTTTTATCTGATCGACAATGTCATATAACAGTTGAATTCCAATATGTCTGAATATCGATAATGACATATTACAGTTGTATTCTATTTGAATATTGACAATGGCATTACAGATGTATTCTAATATGTCTGAATATCGACGATGGCATATTACAGCTATATTCTAATATGTCTACATATCGACGATGGCATATTACAGCTATATTCTAATATGTCTACATATCGACAATGACATATTACAGCTATATTCTAATATGTCTACATATCGACAATGTCATATAACAGCTATATTCTAATATGTCTACATATCGACAATGACATATTACAGCTATATTCTAATATGTCTACATATCGACAATGACATATTACAGCTATATTCTAATATGTCTACATATCGACGATGGCATATTACAGCTATATTCTAATATGTCTACATATCGACAATGTCATATAACAGCTATATTCTAATATGTCTACATATCGACAATGACATATTACAGCTATATTCTAATATGTCTACATATCGACAATGACATATTACAGCTATATATTTTAATATGTCTGCATATCAACAATGATATATTTCAGCTACATTCTAATATGTCTGCATATCGACAATGACATATTACAGCTATATTCTAATATGTCTGCATATCGACGATGACATATAACAGCTATATTCTAATATGTCTACATATTGACAATGAAATACTACAGCTATATTCAAATATGTCTGCATATCGACAATGTCATATAACAGCTATATTCTAATATGTCTACATATCGACAATGAAATATTAAAGCTATATTCTAATATGTCTACATATCGACAATGACATATTACAGCTATATTCTAATATGTCTGCATATCGACAATGACATATTACAGCTATATTCTAATATGTCTACATATCGACAATGACATATTACAGCTATATTCTAATATGTCTGCATATCGACAATGACATATTACACCTATATTCTAATATGTCTGCATATCGACAATGACATATTACAGCTATATTCTAATATGTCTACATATCGACAATGAAATATTAAAGCTATATTCTAATATGTCTACATATCGACAATGACATATTACAGCTATATTCTAATATGTCTGCATATCGACAATGAAATATTACAGCTATATTCTAATATGTCTGCATATCGACAATGAAATATTACAGCTATATTCTAATATGTCTACATATCGACAATGAAATATTAAAGCTATATTCTAATATGTCTACATATCGACAATGAAATATTACAGCTATATTCTAATATGTCTGCATATCGACAATGAAATATTACAGCTATATTCTAATATGTCTAGATATCGACAATGTCATATAACAGCTATATTCTAATATGTCTACATATCGACAATGACATATTACAGCTATATTCTAATATGTCTACATATCGACAATGACATATTACAGCTATATTCTAATATGTCTACATATCGACAATGACATATTACAGCTATATTCTAATATGTCTACATATCGACAATGACATATTACAGCTATATTCTAATATGTCTACATATCGACAATGAAATAATACGGTTGAATTCTTATATGTCTGAATATCGATAAAGACATATTACAGCTATATTCTAATATGTCTACATATCGACAATGACATATTACAGCTATATTCTAATATGTCTACATATCGACAATGACATATTACAGCTATATTCTAATATGTCTACATATCGACAATGACATATTACAGCTATATTCTAATATGTCTGCATATCGACAATGAAATATTACAGCTATATTCTAATATGTCTACATATCGACAATGACATAATACAGCTATATTCTAATATGTCTACATATCGACAATGACATATTACAGCTATATTCTAATATGTCTGTATATCGACAATGAAATATTACAGCTATATTCTAATATGTCTACATATCGACAATGACATATTACAGCTATATTCTAATATGTCTACATATCGACAATGACATATTACAGCT
Organism: Tegillarca granosa; assembly: GCA_029721355.1. Classification (NCBI taxonomy): domain Eukaryota; kingdom Metazoa; phylum Mollusca; class Bivalvia; order Arcoida; family Arcidae; genus Tegillarca; species Tegillarca granosa. Next base: position 2,788,537 of record CM056600.1, read on the forward strand.
ATATTCAAATATGTCTACATATCGACAATGACATATTACAGCTTATTCTAATATGTCTACATATCGACAATGACATATTACAGCTATATTCTAATATGTCTACATATCGACAATGACATATTACAGCTATATTCTAATATGTCTACATATCGACAATGACATATTACAGCTATATTCTAATATGTCTACATATCGACAATGACATATTACAGCTATATTCTAATATGTCTACATATCGACAATGACATATTACAGCTATATTCTAATATGTCTACATATCGACAATGAAATATTACGGTTGAATTCTTATATGTCTGAATATCGATAAAGACATATTACAGCTATATTCTAATATGTCTACATATCGACAATGACATATTACAGCTATATTTTAATATGTCTACATATCGACAATGACATATTACAGCTATATTCTAATATGTCTACATATCGACAATGACATATCGCATACAGCTTAATTAATATGTCTGCATATCGACAATGACATATACAGCTATATTCTAATATGTCTACATATCGACAATGACATATTACAGCTATATTCTGATATGTCTACATATCGACAATGACATATACAGCTATATTCTATTATGTCTACATATCGCACAATGACATATTACAGCTATATTCTAATATGTCTACATATCGACAATGACATATTACAGCTATATTCTAATATGTCTACATATCGACAATGACATATTACAGCTATATTCTAATATGTCTACATATCGACAATGAAATATTACGGTTGAATTCTTATATGTCTGAATATCGATAAAGACATATTACAGCTATATTCTAATATGTCTAATATCGACAATGACATATTACAGCTATATTCTAATATGTCTACATATCGACCAATGACATATTACAGCTATATTCTAATATGTCTACATATCGACAATGACATATTACAGCTATATCTAATATGTCTACATATCGACAATGACATATTACAGCTATATTCTAATATGTCTACATATCGACAATGAAATATTACGGTTGAATTCTTATATGGTCTGAATATCGATAAAGACATATTACAGCTATATTCTAATATATCTAAATATCGACAATGACATATTACAGCTATATTCTAATATATCTAAATATCGACAATGACATATTACAGCTATATTCTAATATGTCGGTATAATCGACAGTGACATTTTACAGCTATATTCTAATATGTCTACATATCGACAATGACATATAACAGCTATATTTTAATATGTCAATATATATCGACAGTGACATATTACAGCTATGTTCTAATATGTCTACATATCGACAATGACATATTACAGCTATATTCTAATATGTCGGTATATCGACAGCGACATATTACAGCTATATTCTAATATGTCTACATATCGACAATGACATATTGCAGCTATATTCTAATATGTCGGTATATCGTCAGTGACATACAACAGCTATATTCTGATATGTCTACATATCGACAATGTCATATAACAGCTGTATATCCAAATATGTCTACATATCGACAATGTCATATTACAGCTATATTCTAATATATCTAAATATCGACAATGACATATTACACCTATATTCTAATATGTCTAGATATCGACAATGTCATATAACAGCTATATTCTAATATGTCTACATATCGACAATGTCATATAACAGCTATATTCTAATATGTTTGCATATCGACAATGACATATTACAGCTATATTCTTATATGTCTGCATATCGACAATGACATATTACTGCAATATTATTTTCTGAATATACAATGATATATTATAACTTTAATCTAACACGTTGTTATTATAACAATAACAATGATAATTATTATAATTATTATTATTTAACCATATCAGTGTATGGCGATAGTTCATTTCGTTAGATGTAGCAGATTTTAACTTTGTTATACATGTGTGTGTGTGTGTATATATATATATATATATATATATATATATATATATATATATATATATATATATATATATATATATAATGCAAATAAAAACCACACAGGTATGTCTTATACAACATATACAAAAACCTTTTGGAAGTAGTAAACATTATTCAAAGCAGTTACCAATTATATCTGAGATGTGTTATAAAGAAATACCTTCCTGGAGTACCTGTCATATAATTTGTTTCAAAGTTACAACAAATCACAAAGTTTGCCGTATGAAAAATTCCAATTAGTACAACAGATACAGTAATTTCCTTTGACATTTTTTTTGTCGGCAACGCTTCCTTCAATGTTCATAGTCTCTTTTGCTAAAGCTTACTGGACACCGTCTGTGGCAGAATTGTTAGGTTAACTCAAAAAATAAAAAAAACCCACTTGATTTCGACTAGGATGATGTAATTGAAAAAAAAAAAACATTTCAGATCAATTCCAGAGTTTTTAATTTTCGAGGAAAAAGTTTCTTTTTGTAATCTTGAGATCCGCTTTGTAATACTTCTTTCTGGAAGACTCGATAGCTATTATTTAGTAGAGATTCAAGATAGGAGTTGTTAAAAATGTCATGAATATTTAAGTTCTAAAGCAACTTTTTATGTTACCAACGTAAAGCATTTTATACCCATCTGTTACACGATTACCTAATCGATAATCAACTACTTTACAATTAATATTGAGGCTTAAACTTAGTCATTAAAACTTCTTCTTGAAATCCTATAGATAGCAATTAAACATGATTTATATCTTCACTGTTTGAAATTGAGGACTCGCGGAGGGTACTCATTTAAAACTTCCTTTTTATGCTTACTGCATCTTGTTAAACAATTTTTGTACAAAACTGAGGTATTTTATCTTGTCAACTTTGAATAGCACATTTAACTAATACTACATGTGTTTTTATAGAGTTGTTACGGAGGACATTGGTGACCGACTTGTCTACAGCAAATAACAGCGTCCATCACCGCCAATTTCAGTCAGACAGTCAGACAAATCCTTGTTTTAGCTATAGAGTCCATCCACCACCCAGTCTGTAATCCCAGTCAAACTAATCCTTGATTTAGACAGATTTTAACCAAGCTTGGTTGTGTTTTACATGTTTTGTTTGGTTATCTCTATCACACAGAACAGACCGCCTCGAATAAAGCATTCTTGAATTGGGCATTAGACACGGTTACTTCACACCAAAATCAAACATGAAAGTATATCCGCTATCGAGGTAGGAAAATGTATAGAAAATTAAAGCTTATAATAAACAATTCGTATAAAACCTAGACGGGTGAATGAATGTTTGTAGAATGATTTGTAAAATATAACAAGTGTAGATTTGTAAACTATTGACTTTGGACGGGCACCGGACATAAAGACACTGTTATATCATGGTTGCCCCTTGTTGTAATCTAAACTGCGTAGTGTATAATTCTCTGCACATTGCCCTCAGCGCATTGCAAAGGTAAAAAACTGCCACTTCACCTATAGCTGGTGACGTCTCGATATTAGTGAAATGATCTTGACTTGGACGTGATACCCCATTAAATCAATCAATCAATCAACATAATAATATATAATGCAGGATTTGTAAATATATGAATAGGCTTTTTGAAAATATACGAATTGCTTGAGGGAACATCTGCGATTACATACAGCATATGATTTCAGAACTGGTTGTATATCGGATTTAATCAATTTTCTTGACATGATATATAATAAAATTCCTCATCCCTTATTTGTCGAAAAGATATTGAGTATGAAATACTAGCTGGTCATTATTCCGAGTTTTAGGCATAATATTCTGTGATGTGACTATATCAATAGCATTGATTAACGACGAGCTATTGTGTTTCTCATATACCTTACACTGCCTTTATTCAATAAGAGATCAAATGAAGTTGCTCCGATCCCTTACATTGCCTCATCAATTAAAGACCAAACTTGTTGTAATTTCTTAGAAAACATGTTAGATGAATAATAGGGATACGAACAGTAATGAACTGGCGCTCATCTCGAACGACTTAAACATCACAATTATGGCAATTGGGTTCCTTGTTATCTCTCTCAGATTACATCTGTCTTGATGCTATCCCAATATTTGATATCATGCTATAGATATTAGGTTAAAATAAATGAATACACTTTAGTTTATATGACTATATTGATCAGTGGAGTTACCCATTAGAATGTAAATAAAGTCCGATATAAAAGTGTTAAATACTGGACTTCAATCTGTCTTGTTGAGGGATAAAACATTTATATCTGCGGTTTCAGAGCTGATTTTACTCCCTAAAACTAACAAACGAACAAAACTAATAAATATGCCACGATTTCTCATCTAGATCTTATTGAATCTTACATTAAGTACGTTTTTTTATTTACTATATTCCAGAACGTTAGTCTATATCTAGTATGTTGTTATAGTATTGTCATATACCATTTTTGAATGTATTTTATGATTAAATTCAAAAATGGTATATGACAGCATAAACAATTTGTTTATGCTTTGCTACTGGAAAGTGGAATTTTGCAATTTGTTGTCTTTATCAAGTTCAACAAATCTTACCAAGTTTTACAAATATTTGTTTTTTTTTTGAAGTTTTTATGTTTCATTAAGTATGGATTCTCTAACTTAATAATGAATCGTAATTTTCTTTAATGTCCTTACTGAAGAATTGTTCCAAGAGAGTATTACTTCAATGTTGATTACAATGTGATCTGCAGGTTGATACGTGAAATATTTCGTGAATGACTGTCAGAATTGAGTAAAAGGTTAGCAATCATTATCTCTGTTTGTAGATCTGTCATGTACGAGTTTTAAATTTCATGAAAATAATTCATTCAAAAGTATTGTCATGTACCACTTTTGAATAGATTATTTAAAATTCAAAAGTGGTACGTGACCAATCAGCTTTGTTACAAATCATTGAACATAAATAAATAAATAAATAAATAAATAAATAAATAATTAATAATAAATCAATCAATCAATCAATCAATCAATAAATAAATAAATCAATAAATAAATGAATAAGAAAAACCCACAAGGCAATACTTTGGTTAGATACCATGCCTGTCAAATTTTATGTCGGAAGTTCTTGAGATTCTCGATATTTAGGTGCTTGACTATTTAGGCTAATTGAATTTCCAAGTGGATTTGCAGCTACCAATTCCTTTTTTCACTTATATGAGTGTTTTTTAATTGTTATAACTAATACAATCGGTTTTATTGTATGTATTTTAATAAAGAATTTGAACAAAGCATTTGTAATAGTCGTATATATATGAGAACATTTCCTCATCCTGATTCATTCTTGCAGAAAATAGCATTTGCATAATAACAAATCAGTTTTGTAGCGAGATTAGAATGAATTTCACCTTAAGTAATTAACACTCAAAGAATTCACCAAATGATTGAATTTCTACAAGGAAATGGTCATTTGTAATATGACTTTACAGATCTAATATACAACTTAGTCTGGGATAATGCGTCACCTCACTAATACGAATAGTCTCTTAATTTACATTTTTAGTCCAAGCTGTCATCTTTTTCTGAGTCTTATTTGTGACGAACATGTCGATGATGAAGTCTGAATTACATAGACGAATATCAACAGTACTGCAGGGGTTAACAAGCAGTCAGAAGGAAAATTCATAGTTTGTTCAATTTGTCTCCGAGCGGCGTTTGTTACATGGTTTCTATTTGTGGTACACCTCATATGTAACATTGCTGATTTTTAATCTCTGATACGAGCAGTTCCTAATAAATTGTTGAAGCGTAAAAAATACGGAGTAAAATGAAATCGTATTTTAATATTTTCATCTTACAATTTTTTATTTTAGATATTGATTTTGTAGAGTTAAAACTCGGTGTGGGTTTTTTCACTTATAATTTTCTTTATGAAAAGTTTAAATTCGTATAAATATTGGACTTGATACTTCCTGATCACAAAACAATTGTTGTTCTGGTCATACAGATGTTTTAAACTTATCTATGCAATGACGTTTTTTAGAAGAATTTATAAGATTGGAATCAATCCCATAATACTTTTTTGATTTTCATTTATGAACACCAATGGGTTGACGGGAGGTTGAGTGGAAGATAATAGGATTGAACAAAAAAGAATCATTAATAAAAATACATTTAACCTTAACTGGATCATTATGTAAATATCAATAGTCATTTGCTTGTTTAGTAAAAAACTCAAAAGCAATCATATTTGTTATATTTATCTCAATCTAAAAACAGTGACAAATTAATTTGCTAAAGGATCTCATTGATTTCAAGACATATTTACTCAATCAGGAAAATCTATTTTCTTATAGGACAATATTGATAGAATAAAGCAAATGATGTTGAACCTGTATTTACTGACATTATATCTCATTTACTCTGTCCAGACATCAATGTTGCATTAGAGTAAAGAGGTCATTGATGTCTATAAGATAATATGAGTTTTAGAAGATTAAAATATATAAAACAATTCTGCTTAAACGCAAGACAGAGAGAGAGAGAGAGAGAGAGAGAGAGAGAGAGAGAGAGAGAGAGAGAGAGAGAGAGAGAGAGAGAGAGAGAGAGAGAGATATTTGCAAAAATCTCTTTTCAAGCACAAAATGATGAAGAATCTATTTGAATTCATGCAATAGTTTAATGACCGGAGAAACGTCCTATATCTATCTATTTTTAAGTCTACATTTCTGACATAGACGCGTATTTTTGTGCTAGTAGTCTGTTTCTGTCAGATACAAAGTCTTTACTGTTTCTCTGGTATGATTTGGTTTACAAATATAAGTAGTTTGATAATATATTAGATGTTTAGATAAAAAATATTTAATTGAGTGAAATGGGTCAAACATGTACAATTAGATAAGAGTGAAAATAATGGAGTTTTTTGTAACTCCGTGACAGTTTGTGTCATGCATGTACAATGAGGCGAGAATAAAAATAAGGAAGATTTTTGTAATTTTGTGACAGTCTGAACTTTAAGTGACCTTTAATATGTTGTTAAATCCTTTTTACTTTCTCACTAATTCAAGGTTCATTTTGTTTCCACTTTATAGTTTTTAAACAGAAACAAAGTGACAAAACATGTCAGATTGTCACGACTTTTTTTTATAAATCTGAATCAAAGCACGATTATAAAATTCTTGAAATGTAAAATATGTCAAGTTCGTGTCAATTTAGTAAAGTTAAATGTACAATTATGTTGTTGATGCTATTCGACTTTTAAATTGTGTGAAAAATTAAACCTTTCAATAAATGTCTTCCGACGGATTTAGGGCTAAGCATTCGCGAAAAATACCCTTGGTGACTGAATGAGAAATCTTTATACAATTAAAGAACAAGTGACTATCTCAGACAATAAAAAGCAGGGGATAGATGATTGGTTTTCCTTGCATTATTGACAAATGTTGAATTGTTTAATCTTAGAAAGTATCCGCTTAACAAAATACTCCCCAAGAAACAATTGTGGTTGCTACAAATCTTAGATTTAATTTATTTACTATTTACGACACACACCTGCTTATCTCTTACTCAATAACCAAAATCTATTGCAAAATATATGAGAAAATTCTGGTTACGCTCAGATATGCAAAACATTTATTAAGACGAACTTCCGGTCATGTTCAGATGTTAGGGACCTAGGTTGTCCGGAATTCTAGAGCCTCAGTTTTTACTTATCATGCCTCTCACCGATATATTTCACCCGATACATGTCTTATTGTTAAAATATTCTTTGTGATTATCCCCAGGCACTCCGGTTTGCTTTACATTCCGAAACTGATTAACAACTAAAAGTCCCCTGCACTCATCATAACATACCTGCATATTATTTTGTGTTTAACAGCATTTTATTACCTATAGTTTTTCCGACAGTAAGTCTATTTTTACATCAGTATTCGTATTATTGATTATTTTGATAGTACTATTACTTATGTATAATTGAACGATACCATTATATATATTGTTAATATAATGGAATAAATATACTAAGTAAATGTATTGTAATGCAGAAGAAATGCCCAGTTATCATGTACTAAATGTATTGCGCAATCCATATCTACATGTTAAATATTTCATAAAATAGCAGAAAGCATATGATGTATTACGTCTGTCATAGATGTCTAGATATCTATACAATACATTAAACTGTTTGTGATTTGTATGAATTTCAAGAAGACATAACAACAGTTGGAACATAAAAATTCACTTTATTCAATAATTCTTGTCTGAAAGACAAAGACACAGTTCTAGAAACTACATCAAGACATAAAATAATAATAATAAAAAAAAATAACACTCATCATTTTAACCCATTTGACCAAAGGTCATAAGAGCTTAAGGTATAGCATATCGTGTGTATGTGTTTGTTTAGTTGCGTCGTTAAACCACATTTCGATTTCTTATTTAAAACGACTAGACATATTTTATTAAAACTTGATCAGACGTTTATGTATGGGCCAGTGCAAGTCAGATTATTCCCAAGCCGCTACATTGCTACCAAAATTAGGTAATTGTGGTCTAGAGTTATTCAAATCTTTTAAAAGAAAAGGGAAAGAAATCTTATGTGAAATTTGACCTTTAATAAAAAGTTTTGCTATACAGTTTCTTTCTTTTTTTTTCTTTCTTTTTTTTAAAATTTGATGTTATGCAATCTACCAAATTTAAAAAAATGTTAATTTTAGTTTAGAACTAAAATTGTTGAACGAGACAATTTCATCAGGCAAGGGTATCAGGCCTCTTGGTTATGTTATCGTGTCAATACATTTATTGAATGCCATATGCAAATTGAATTTTTTGGTTGTCGGGTATATTAGCAGTTCCTGTTTCCTGCTTTGGTTGTCGGTAATATTATCAGTTCCTATTTCCTGATTTAGTTGTCGGGTATATTATCAGTTCCTGTTTCCTGATTTGGTTGTCTAGTAAATTTGCAGTAGGCGTTTCCTGCTTTGGTTGTAGGGTATATCTTCAGTATCTGTTTCCTGCTTTGGTTGTCTAGTAAATTTGCAGTACGCGTTTCCTGCTTTGGTTGTAGGGTATATCTTCAGTATCTGTTTCCTGCTTTGGTTGTCTAGTAAATTTGCAGTACGCGTTTCCTGCTTTGGTTTTAGGGTATATCTTCAGTTTCTGTTTCCTGCTTTGGTTGTCTAGTAAATTTACAGTACGCGTTTCCTGCTTTGTTGTAAGGTATATCTTCAGTTTCTGTTTCCTGCTTTGGTTGTCTAGTAAATTTGCAGTACGCGTTTCCTGCTTTGGTTGTAGGGTATATCTTCAGTTTCTGTTTCCTGCTTTGGTTGTTTAGTAAATTTACAGTACGCGTTTCCTGCTTTGGTTGTAGGGTATATCTTCAGTATCTGTTTCCTGCTTTGATTGACTTTTAACTTTGTGTAACACTGTTGTCTAATATTTGTTCTAAAACTTTTGCAATAAAATATATCTAATTTATGGTTTAATTTTATTTTCAGTATTTGGAGCTTTCATCATTTACGGCCAAATTCTTGACACTACTCCTGTATCAATAAAAGTTGTTGCTGGGAAAAACTTAGTTCTTCCCTGTCATGTTGAAGATATTGGAACCTACAAGGTAAAGTACGGTATAAAGACCGTTATGTCAGGAAATACATTAAGCTTTTTGGCATCATTATGGATTGTTTGCATGTTTGTTACAAATAATGTTATAACAGAACCGTACAGTACATCGTGTAACAAAACTATAATACATAAAGAAACATATTTATTGTCAGTAATGTCATGTCGTGTTACGACAAAACTTGTTGAAGTTTGAAGGTTTTATATTGTTATGAATTTCATGAAACGTTTGTGTAACAGTTTTATAAACAAAGTCGATCAATTGAATAAAAAACTTTAACATATTTAAAAACAAAACACATGTAAAAATTGAAGTTTATACAACATATGAACTTAAAAAAGCAATGAAATACGTAGTAACAAACACAACATGAAAAGGCAGAATAAGCACATTTTAACTAATGATGATAAACATTCCTTTCAGACAGTCCCTTTAGATTGTTGTAATGTAAAAATAGTTAAGTACATTAGGAGTCTTCAAGTGAATTGTATCCAAACCATTCCATTGATTATACTCTCGAAGGACAATAAATCGAACATTTTATATTCGAAATCAAATTTTCAAATTTAATAAATTTAATAATCTGATTTTACAAAACAATTTTAAAACATCGTCATTTTAAAATGTTTATTATTGGTAAGACTTTTCCTGTTGTTGTTTTTTCATGAATGAAAAAATTGGCTTCTCTATGATATAGAAATGCACGGATCTGACCTTTGACGACATGACGTGCAATCCTATTTTTTGATGCAGATGGAAACAGTATTTGATTCGCTATTTTTTTTATCTTAAATATATTATAAACTGAATGAAATACGTGACATAATTTTTATTTTTTTTATGGAAAAATGAAAGACTTGGACATAGTTATGCGTGCAAAATATCTAATTCGTTTAAGGATGAGTCTCAATAAGCCGAGCCATCTGCAAATAAGAAAAAATGTCAAGAAACAAGGTTGCACCTTTGGGAGACCTCTAAACGCAACGTTGACTTGAGGCCACAGTCAAATAAATCTTTGCCTAACGCGCCTTTTAATTTGTGCTTGAAAATTATGAAATGTGTTTTAATAGAAGTATTATGTTATTAACACTTATCGATATTAGTTAGATTTAAAAGGATTTTAGGTACTAAGTCTCTTGAAGTACGACGGAATAAAGGCATCTCAAAATTGTTACTAGGCAAAGAAAACTAAATGTGAAAATGTGTCACTGGTCATTTTTTCAACTGCTTTACCGGTAATTGTAAAGAGAAAAATTTTCAATTCATGATTTTCGAGTATAAATTAATGCAGCAACTACATTAAAATGATAATAGTTTCATGTTTTTAATGAATTTCAATGTTGTTTTGTTTACTTAAAACTTCTATAGGAAGCACGCGGTTATTGACAATTGGTTTGGTAATAGATCGTAACGTTGTTACATAAACTAGTTTCAATAATGTGTTCAGATGAGAAATACATAATTTAATTTTGTTATTTGTTTATAAAATTTATTCACTGCGTTTAGATGAAAAAACATATTGTAAAGAAGGAAATAACTACAAATTATATTAAACAAATAAAAAGAGACGATATAAAAGGTTCGAACCATGGGCTAGATGTGATATCTCGAAGAGGTAAGACGTCTTACCACGCAGCCAGCGTAAACGATGTGTACATCGTATGCTAGATATTAAGTATGTATATTGTTTGAGGAGATCAAGGGGTAGTGCGTTTTATCTCTATCCCTAAATTTCAATACCAGCGCATCCATCTGCATCAAACAAAAATTTATGAAGCAGGAGATAAAATATAGAAGTTTTGGTAGTCAAAAATATATTTGATGGAGAGGATTACGCTCTTTGTAAAGGAGCATGCGGAATGCAGTATTCTGAAATGTATGTTTTAACACGTTATGTAATGATTATATCCAAGTTTAATCATTCAAAACCGTTTCGTTAATGGTACTGTCTTTTTTTGATGTTTCAAGTTTAAATATCATAGTTTTTGATTTCTATAGGCGGATGTCACGGTTTATTGAGGACCGACCTTTTGTCAATAAAAACAAAACTTAATGTTATGATCTTTGTATGGAGTAAACAAACAGACTAACCAGAGGCCATACTTCAACGGCTTACAAAATGTTCTTGGAAAAAATTCCCCTTAATTTTTTTTTTAAAAAAAAGTGATATAAATCTTACTCCTTAACCAAAGTTATTTGTTTTACAAGTGAAAACATTCGAAATTGATAGCGCCGCTGTTAATAAAAATACAAAAAATAAAAAATAAGGTTTATAATTATCGATACATCATTGTATATATAAATTGCTTGTAGTTTCGAAGTTGTATATAACACTATTCAATAATTATACAGCAATCTTTCTTACAGCAAATCTCGTTATCTTTTTCATCAAAAAACCAGCTTTATATGTAAATAAGAAATCTATTTATGTTAGTTAATTTACAGGATTGATCTAAAGTTTCTTCCTGATTATATTGGTGCTGTAAACAAGGATTTGTCACCAAGTAACGCTACATAAAACACAAACAAAATCGATCCACCATACAAAATCAATCCTTACATGCATTCAAACAGATTTAAAACGATAGAAAACAATGTTTCAATTATGTAACATCATTGGCCTACGACCTTTTGTCTTATTTGAAATACAATTGTTCATGATTTGCAACATATAAATGTTGTTTTATGCATAACAGAGATTTAAAACATAGAAGTAATAATACTCCGGTATTTGTATTCTTTGTAGTAAACAAATACAGTTTATCAAAACTTGGAACATTTTACTTTTTTAAAGTCCCTGCTTTGTCGGTAACTACTTATGGCAATTAAATAACCATTAACAAAGCGAGTTATGTTTAAATAATAAATATGAAATGTCTATTTGATTTTTTTATTTTGTAATATATATATTTATTTACCGATATGATCTTTGCGTCATGAATATATATATATATATATATATATATATATATATATATATATATATATATATATATATATATATATATTATATATGATCTTGGCGTCATAATTGTTCACTATTTACAGGCTCATGTTGTCTGCCTTTACCCTGACACACCTTCTGGATATGAGGTCGACACAATGCCGTCTTTCTTTTTTAGTTTATAATTTCCATCTGCTGTGTTATATTTTTAATGATATCCTTTTGCCAAATTTTAAATATTTTATTTCTCAATTTGATGTAAAATATTTAAATTTTATCTATTTGCCAAATGTCGGATTATTGAAATGAAAATGAAAATTTTGAAATAAAGAAATAAGACAACTATAAGAGCTTTAGTATCCCTGCAGTACGAAATTAAAATCAACAGTTGTATTGTTTCTATGTTTGAAGAGAGATTGATTATTATTATGCTGTCATTGCTATAAAAAGCAAAAAGTGCTAAATGACCATTTACGATTTGTATATCAACTGATTTAGTTCAAATGTGATATATAACGAGTAAGAGATAACCATTTAACAAATGTCCTAGTTACAGACTTGTCTCACATTTATAATTAGTATATAACAAGTGGAGTATGCAAATAAGCTGCTATAAATAGCTGATTCTATAAAAATCTTCTTCTCTGAAACTACAGGGCAAATTGGAACCATTCGGTATGGAAGGTTCCTAGGTGGAGCAGTTTTAGGATATAAAAAAACAGCTTCTTAAGGTATCCAAGAAGGCCTCCGTTGTTATAAAGTGAGATGCAACTTGTCCAACAGTTGAACGATTTCTTGCCCTATTGGGCCTCTTGTTATTATTATTATTATTAATGCTTTATCCTAGACCATTGTATTCAGACACAATTTTTTTTTAAAATATTTATTCTAGGTGATATTTTCTAGAAATAATGAAATTCTGTATTATGGAGAAACATCACACGTGAGTGATGAACGTTTAACAATGCTCAATCCTTATGACTCGGACTGGAATTTACATATTAAAGGTGTCAAGTTTAGTGATCAAGGCGTATATCACTGTAGAATAATGACCACACCACAACAGATAAAGACGTTAAACGTTACAGTGGAAGGTAATTTATAAATTAGAAAGAAAGAAAGGAAGAAAGAAAGGAAGAAAGAAAGAAAGAAAAAAATGAATGAAAAATAACTGTTAAACAATGTTTGGCTTTGAAAATTAAGAAATTGAATTTTTAAAAAAAATTCTTAAGTCTTTGAAATTGATTTAAATACAAAGGAATTTCACAATATTTATAATAAGAAATAAACTTTTCTTTCGCGATAAAAGCTAAAAGTTTGATAAAATTATAGAAAGAGATATGACTAAAATAGGAATGAATAAATAAATAAATATGCTGAAACAATTTTATCTGTTAATATTTGAATATATAAAAAGATTTTGAGATCTAACAATATAATATATCGTTTATTTTTGTCTACAGTGGATATTGTATAGACGATACACACGTTATAGTTTAATTGTTCGTCTTAAGTAATATTTTCTCTTTTTCTGTTTTTGTAGTATCCTCTAAAATTATACATACTCAGTCATCAAACGATTTAAAAGTTCCAGAACACGAAAATGTAACGCTTGTATGTGTAGCTTCCGGCGTGCCTTCACCAAAATTTCAGTGGTATTTCCGAAAATTTACAGAAACAAAAATGGGTGAACGTAAGTTACTTCATCAGCGGAATAGTTATTATATGTTATTTTAAAAATTCTTAAATCGCCGCGCTGTGTACTGCTTTGTCTAAGAATGCGTGGAGATTAACGAGTAAAGGTCGTTGTATGCGTAATAAAAATTAGTCTTTATATCTGTAAGAATGAATTGTTTCCTCCGTATTTGTTCTTTAACTGTCTTAGACTCAAATATCGCCTTCCCGTGGCGATCCATTGTAACTGAGCTATCATGAACCTAGAATAGACCGTTGGGGGTCTCGGAACAGGAATGTAGTGGTTAGTGGGACATGTCATGACACTCATCATCCCCGCCTTATGTAAATAGTGGCGTAGTGGAAAATGTCATGACACTCATCATCCCCGCCTTATGTAAATACTGGCGTAGTGGAACATGTCATGACACTCATCATCCCCGCCTTATGTAAATACTGGCGTAGTGGAAAATGTCAAGACACTCATCATCCCCGCCTTATGTAAATACTGGCGTAGTAGAACATGTCATGACACTCATCATCCCCGCCTTATGTAAATACTGGCGTATTGGAACATGTCAAGACACTCATCATCCCCGCCTTATGTAAATATGGCGTAGTGGAACATGTCAAGACACTCATCATCCCCGCCTTATGTAAAAACTGGCGTAGTGGAACAAGTCAAGACACTCATCATCCCCGCCTTATGTAAATACTGGCGTATTGGAACATGTCAAGACACTCATCATCCCCGCCTTATGTAAATACTGGCGTAGTGGAACATGTCATGACACTCATCATCCCCGCCTTATGTAAATACTGGCGAGTAATATACGTTTTGTATTCGAGATTTTATGAGATACACAACGTAATTTAATTTGAGTAGAGATCTAGAAGTAATTCTTAATGGAAGATAGACATTGTCCCCTTTTTATACAACATGTGAAGGTAGACCTTGCCCCTTTTTATACATATGTAAAAGTAGACCGTGTCCGTTTTTATACAACATGTGAAGGCAGACCTTGTCCTTTTTATGCAACATGTAAAAGTAGACCGTGTCCTTTTTTATACAACATGTGAAGGTAGACCTTGTCCCTTTTTAAACAACATTCGAAGGTAAACATTGTCCCCTTTAATACAACATGTGAAGGTAGACATTGTCCCCTTTTATACAACATACGAAGGTAGACATTGCCCCCTTTTTATATAACATGCAAAGGTAGACATTGTCCCCTTTTGATACAACATGTGAAAGAAGACCTTGTCCTTTTTTATAAAACATGTGAAAGTAGACAGTGTCCCCATTTTATACAACATGTGAAGGTAGACCTTGTCCCTTTTTTACAACATGTGAAGGTAGACATTGTCCCCTTTCTATACAGCATGCGAAGGTAGACATTGTCCCCATTTTATACAACATGTGAAGGTAGACCTTGTCTCCTTTTTATACAACACGTGAAGGTAGTCCTTGTCCCTTTTTATACAACATGTGAAGGTACACATTGTTTCCTTTTTATACAACATGTGAAGGTAGACAATGTCCCCATTTTATACAGCATGTGATGGTAGACATTATCCCCTTTTTATACGCCCGTCATATGACGGGACGTATTATGTTACGATGCTGTCCGTCCTGGCAGGCGGGCGTCTGTTAACAATTTGTATTCCGTTCAATAGAGACCACAAACATTTATGGATTCAAATGAAATTTGGTATACACCTTTACCATGGTAATACCTTGTGCAAGTTCGAATTACAACTTTTTCGGATTATTTTTGGAGGAGTTATGCCCCTTTTTTAACTTAGAAATTTTTGTATGTATGACCATGTGGTTTCTGATCATCAGAGCCTACAACTATTTATGGATTCAAATGAAATTTGGTATACACATTTACGATGTTATTATCTGGTGCAAGTTCGAATTACAACTTTTTCAGATTATTTTTGGAGGAGTTATGCCCCTTTTTTAACTTAAAACACCTTTTTATCATACTGCACAGATCACGACAACAGTTCAAATTATAATTAAGCTTTATAGATATAAATTATTTCAGGTTGGTTAAAAAAAAGGTTCTCAAAACATTTCAGACAAAAAATGTATTTGTTTCCTAAAATCTTCCTGCATGCAATGCTTAACACATGAAAACACTGCCATGACCTAACATTATATTTTAAACTTCTTCCTTCCTGGAAATGAATATGAATTATATAGCAGTCTACCACTATCCATTTAGCAATATATTTTTACATACATATATCCTAGTTGTACTTATACTTCTCAGTAAAGAATGGAACAATCTAGAGGATTAGTGACGAATTCATTCGGAACATCCTCTGGATGTGAAATGATAAAGGCGACAACTTTCTCTTTTTTAGCAGCATATATTTGCATCTTGGGGACCTTGAAAACTCCTCGATAGATTTTGCTAAAAATTTCTGAGGTTATGGAGTCTAATGCGATCTAGCTATCTAACTTGGTGAAATTTTTGGGAAAAATCGGTATCATACTTAATTTTGGGGTCAAACATGCAAAAAATGAATTTTTCCAAAAAACAATTACGTTTAACGCACTCCTGTTCAATAACAGTTCATTGTACGAAAAAGTCGTCCATTGACCGAAAAAAGTTTAAGATCTGACGGAAAAGACGGTATTTTTTCTATCTTTTACATAAAATCCACAATAACTGTTTAAAGTCGGCGCTATCATCCAAAAACAATTTAACGTACCAATTTGAATTCGTACCC
Organism: Tegillarca granosa; assembly: GCA_029721355.1. NCBI lineage: Eukaryota > Metazoa > Mollusca > Bivalvia > Arcoida > Arcidae > Tegillarca > Tegillarca granosa. The sequence continues at coordinate 2,805,452 of CM056600.1, forward strand.
ATATTAAAGTAACCAATTCTTTACCAAATTATTGGTAGGTTTGGCACTTATCCGTTAGGTCTGTGTCAAACTTTTGAGTGGCAAGTTCTGTGGATGAGCTCTACTGATAGAAATCCTTTAGATTGTTCCATTCTTTCCCGCGAAACCCCTAAAGGTGTCGCCACACTAGTAAATAGTACTACTCGATCAATATAACACGGGCGTATAATGCTACACTCGGCGGTGCTCTTGTTATACAACATGCGAAGGTAGACATTGTCCCCTTTTTAACCAACATGTGAAGGTAGACATTGTTTTCTTTTTATACAACATGTGAAGGTAGACATTGTCCCCTTTTTATACAACATGCGAAGGTAGACATTGTCCCCTTTTTATACAACATGTGAAGGTAGACCTCGTCCCTTTTTTATACATGTGAATGTAGACCTTGTCCCTTTTTATACAACACGTGAAGGTAGACATTGTTTCCTTTTTATACAGCAATGCAAATCTTTTATCAAGTCAAACAGAAAAATTCATCGGTCAATGTCCAAATCACAATCCCAAAGGCAAAGAAAAATATTTGAAAAATTGGCTTATAAAGTTGAACACGTGAGCATCCACTGGAAAAGTGAGGCCGGGTGCTCTGGAAGGATAAGAACCTCTGTCTATCTGTTTACACCTTCCATGTACGAAAACAATGTTTAAAATATAGAGATCACTGAACTTTGATCCAGAATATTAAATATATCCAGGATAATTTTGAATACAGTGACTTCATACCTATCAACAATATTGTGACGACGGCCTAACATACTTTTGGCTCATTAACATCCTTATTCTATTATTACATCCGGTTTCTAGTACCTGTTGGTCAATAAGAAAAAGATGTAGGACAATGGAAAACAATTACTTTAGACTTTTACACATTCAACCTTGCAATGTTTGATCTTCAAAATCTAAGAGTTTTGTTAAAGTATGCAGTAGTAACTGAATGAATTCGGGAATCTCGTATTTAAATTCCCCATGTCTAATGGAAGCATTGTTTACGCGTTGATTCCTTCTCTCTGTGACACAGCTGTTTTACTGAAACTGAATATCTTTTCATTATTGTTTGGCTAATGCTAATGTAATCAACACAAGAGTACATTGTAATCCACCACGTCCGTGAATCATTTTTCAAGATTTGATTGAAAATGTATCATTAAGATAAGTCTTGCTGGGGGAGGGTCTTTATTCCTGTACATTCTATTTGCAGTAAGGGTGTAGCCTGATTATTTCATTTTAATACCCATTGTCTGTTGATATATAAATCGGATAAGGTTATTATATATTTTTTAATTTTTCTTTAGACATTCTTGCTTACTCGCCTTGATTTACTAATTATTAATATCTTTTACACGTAAATATAACATTCTGCAAATACATCATTTCACAATGTGAAAAATCTAAATTTTTGTCATAATAAACAGCGTTTGAAAATAAATTAAAAAACTCAAATGTGTCTAGCTGAGCATGGTTGTCAACGATAAAATAGAACTAGACTAGAGATTCGGATAATATAGAAATAATTTTATGAGGATATTATTAAAATTTTACTGCATTTATACTTTGATTGATATCTGCTTGATACTGTCACAGTTATGTAGACTACAATATATAATACAAAAAAACCTGCTAACATTTCATTAGATAAAAAGTTCTGTGTAATAGAATTGATTTAATGCCAATAAGTTCTACATAATAAGGTGCTTCCTGGATGTGTTTTACTTCAATAAAAACAAACCTTTATTCTTCTTTTATATTGAAATAATACTGTTGTAAGAAGAGAATTTGTGTTATATTCGAGAAAATCTGAGATACATACATGTATATTACTGAATAAACATCTATTAGGTGAATGTTAAAGGAGAAAATTCTTATTTACTCTCTCTCTCTCTCTCTCTCTCTCTCTCTCTCTCTCTATATATATATATATATATATAATATATTAAAATACCTGCTAAATTTCGCTGTACCATATGTGCACATTTCGGAAAATACAGCTGAGGAATGTATTGCATGAGGGAACAATCCTTAGTTTTAAATAAATTACAAAAGAAAGATGGCTGAAAATTTTGCTAATTCATTTGGCAATTCATTTACAGTTTTATTCACAATAGCATTTTATATATGTATTTTATTCGAATGTCAAACCCAGCATATATTATATGTTTAATTTTACAGACATTGTAAACGGCGGAAGTGGAACTCTGTTAAGACGTCAGATAACACGTGATCAAGCTGGTATATATCAATGTTTAGCTTATAATGGGATCAAACCTGAAGACAAAAAAGACATAAGAGTTAAAGTAGAATGTAAATATCATTGTTTTATATGAATTCAGTTGTAATACATTCCAGTATCATAGATAAGTGCTTATTTGAATGTTTGTGTTTGCTTAAGATCTGACAATATAAACTCCTTTTAAAGGGAGGGGAATGACAATTTATTGAAATAAGCTTGAATTGTCTTTTCAACACACCAATAAACCCTCAAAATGCGATTCGTTTGAAAATCGATTTTATCACTACATTTCATTTCAAGAATAAATAAAACTCTCTAAAATCATTAATTGGACTTTGTACTAAAACAAAGCAATGTTGGTGCCTTTTGTTTTGAAATCTTTATCTCGAAACTCTTTGTTGAAATTAAATAGTTTCCCGGATATGAAACGAGAAATTCTATTGCATTCTTTATAAATTCAAATGTCAAGAAATAACTTATTCCATCAGTCAGAGGTTTGCATATTCAAAAGTTATTGAAATACACGTTAAAATAATAGAATTCTAAAGCAAGCGTTTCTTACTTAATTCTTCTTCATTTAAGTCCAGTATATTTATTTAATTTTTCAGTCCCACCAGAAGTAAACTTATTAAATCCAACTCAGAGCCAATTCCTTGGACGTGATACTGAATTGCACTGTGAAATAGCAGGTGAACCTTTAGAAGAAACAAAATGGATGCGAGGAAATGTAAAATTACCCTTTGAGTCATTTAAATACCGTCAGGCATTGTTACCCTCTAGAGATCATATAAAAGTACTAAGTCTAGAAATTAGAGGTTTAGACAAATCCGATTTTGGCGAATATAGTTGTTTTGCTTACAACAAATATGGAATGGCTAAAAAGTCTATGAAATTGGTTGGTAAGTAGAGTATAACTTTACAGAGTCGTTATAAATCTAAAACTGTGTAATTGAAGTAAATACCAACAAAAATGTGAAACAAATAAAATAGTTTTGAAATTAAAACTACACACTGATACACATATAAACGAAACATCTTCAAAGATTTTTGTCTTCATTTGTCTTCAGTTTTACTGAAAATTTTGATGTAACCTGGCACTGTGAAATTTAAATGCACATTTAGCGCATTTAATTGTTGTGACTCAGTCTAGTAAAACATATACTGAAACATGCCTGAATATTAAAAACAAAATAAAACATACTCACACTTTAATACGCAATCATCGAATTATCTAAAGATAAACATTCTGAAAATTCTTAATATCAATTATAAAAATGTGTATATACAAAAGAAGATTGGTATTGCAACTGAAAACGGACTTTATAACAGATTATGAAACCAAGAACACAACACAATGCGAGTTAATGATAAAACACGCCAAAAATACAATTAAGAATACGACGCAATGTGAGTTAATGATAAAACACGCCAAAAATACAACCAAGAACACAACACAATGCGAGTTAATGATAAAACAGCCTTACAAGACATTTCAGAACACGACACTAACAAGTTAATGTTTAACAGCCAAACAGTGAGACAACTAAGATTATGACACAGTACAAGTTAATGATAAACCACGCCAAAAATACAACCAAGAACATGACACAGTAAAGGTTAATGATAAAACACGCCAAATACAACCGAGAACACGACACATTGCGAGTTAATAATACACAGCCTTACAAGACATTTAAGACATGACATATTACAAGTTAATTGTAAAATACGCAAAGAAGACAATCAAGAACACAACATACCACAAGTTAAGGAAATAAAACATTTATTACGATACAACAATGGAAATGCCACAATTAAAGTTAATGATATATCAACCACCCGAACAAGACACACTAACAGGTAATGATAAACGCCCAAATAAGACAACCAAGAACACGACACATTATAAGTAAATGATAACCTAACCAAACAAGACAGTCAAGAACATGACACAATATCAAGTTAATTATAAAACACATAAACAAGAAAATTAAGAACATGGCACTCAAGTTTTTGAATAAAACACGCAAACGAGACGATCAAGAACACGACACATTACGAGTGCATGATAAAGTAACCAAATAAGACATCCAAAACATGACTCAACGCAAGTTAATGATAAAACACTCAAACGAGACAACCAAGAACATGACACAGTACAAGTTAATGATGAAACACCTAAACACGAAAATAAAGAACACGACACATTTCAAGTTAATGATAAAGATCTCTAACGATACAGCCAAGAATATGTTACAATGCAAGTTAATAATAAACTGGTCAAACAAGACAATCAAGAACATGACACATTACTAGTTAATGATAAAGCAGCCAAAGAAGACGGTCAAGTACTGACAAACAAATGGTCACTAATTATGAAAACCCTGACTAGAGAAGGACACTGAGTAAATGTTTCGTACTTATAGTACTATGCTAAAATACTATTCTGACCCCAATCTCCTCAGGGCCTTAAAGCCAGTCGTCTGTATATACACACAAATAAATATCAAAAATGAATCATTAAAGAACATTGTTACTAAAAATATTTTGTTTGACAACAGCCAACACTACCAGGAAAACACACTCAGGTTAGTGATGGACAGGCTAACCAAGACAAATCCATATTTTGACTTCCACAAATTACAAAAAACTATTGTTTTTATGACTGTAAATAGCTGAATGACACATTTCCTTAATTAATACTGCCAGATATTTTGTACATAATCATTTTTATAACATGGTTGTTATGCATCTATTAGACTTTTTAAGAACTGCTTTTTCAGTTTAGATGTTATTTTACTGTTATTCTTTTTCATCATGGAGAAAGTTGAAAATTGTTTTTAAAATGGATAAACACCATGTTTATAATATACCCAACCACCTTACTTTAACATACCGTTTATTATATTTAAGTTTTGTGCATTAATCATTTATTCAATCTCTTTGTTTTTTTTTTACAGAAAGTAAGTATATTGTTTATATTTTCCACAAAATAAATATAAACCTTCGCACACTTTGCTGAAGGTTTATTTATGTATTTGAATATTAAGTGGCTTTATTTATGTGACAACTAAGTGTGTCAAGCTTAAGGCAACCAATTTAAATGTTGATAAATATTTAATATATAGCACAAATACCAGTTGAATTTTGATGTGCCAGATGTGCACATTTCGGAAATTCATTCCTCATCAGTGACACTAAGACCGAAAAGTTTGATAATAAAAAACATAAGCCAAACAGTTGGAAATTAATGAATCTAAATTTAAAAAATCTAAATATTAAAAAACGTTATTGAGTTTTAGTGATTCACATTGTTTGTTCAGCACATGTGTAGAAACATATTTTGATTTGGCTTGAAATGTTGAAACAAGAAAAGAAATATTGTATCAATCAATCGAAAAAAATTAGCATCGGGAATTCTCGATTGGTTGTTCAATTCTGTAGATCTTGACTTTGCAGTATAATATTCTTTTTGTAGTTGTATAACAAGAGTGAAGTCTTATATGGTTGCTTTATCACATTTTTTAAATGTAATCTGCTTTTTGCACATTTAGGGGTAATACAGAATTCGAAATAAATTAATATTTTTCTTGCACACGAAAAAAGAGCTGTGTACACTTTTACTTTTAAATGTTAAATGAAGCTTGTCACACTAATTATTTTTAAATTGTCATTTTAAAGTTTTAATTAAAATATTTTATGGGTATTTTTGATCGCCTTTTAGCGTCCATACATAGGGAATATTTAATATTCTTACAAAATAAAGATATATATAGTTAGGCACAACGATATTTCAACAAACATTTTAACTTCCGTTTTCATTGCAACCAGAGTGCAGTTATCTTAAAGCATTCTCGTTTTAAGACCCAATAATCAGGTACTATAATTGAACATAATGCATTCCTCATCAATGAAACTAGGGACTGAAAAGTTTTTAAAGATAAAAAACATAAGTTGAAAATTATTGAATCCAAAGTTCCAAAATTATATGAGTACAAATCCAGCTAAGGAATGCTTTATATGAGGGAACAAAAATATGTTTAAAATAAATTTTAAAAATTAAGACGGCTAAAAGTTTTTCTAAATGCTATATTTTCTGACAACATTAAGTACTGCTTACTGAGTTATGGAGATCCTCGGGGAATTTAATTTAGTTTATGTTTCGTCATGTTGATTAAAATCACCTCTCATATATTTGGTAGTTTTCAAAAGCGGAAATGAAAAATAAGAATGGTTAAAGGGAAACCACTCTAAATTACAAATGAATATGAATATCCTTAACAATTATCATTATCATTATTTTTATTATTATTTACTGAGAAAAAAATTATATTCATATTTTTGCTAATTACATTTAATCTAGTTAAAATTCTTTTACTATGTATAAATTATATGTGAAAAAAACAAAAGTCCCATCTCTAGTCTTCTGCTTTAACTTATCAAACTATATACTGTAAATGTTTTAACAGAATGACAACTTAAAGTAACTGATACAGACTGTAAAAACACGTGTTGCTGTTGTTAAGGGGCAGCCATTGTTGTAAACAATAAATAGCGGTTCTTGTTGTATAGTCCCCCCCCCCCCCCGGGAGAATTAACCAATATGAATAACAATACTGAAAAATGTATTGAGTATCGTGAACAATAATTTCATAAACTTGAATTTAGGAATAATGTTTGATTTGAAAACTTTATTCTACTTTTAAGCTTTTGACTTCCCAGATGCAAAATTTCCGAATTTTGCTGAAAAACAGAGTTCTAAAATTCCTTCTTCGAACTCTAGAATTTCACAATCTCTTAGTATTGCTAGATATATACCTTTGTATTACACTTAATTGATGCAAAAATATCTTTTTATATGATATAATAGTTGTTGCTTGTAACATGTTTGAATAAAAATATTATCACAGAAGTGTGCTTCCATCTCGATATTACCTTGCATTACGTATTTATAATTTGCTTAAATAGTCATTGCACTTAATCCAATCTTTGACATTTTTTGTTTCTACTTTTAGATTTCTTCCATTTTTGTCATTTATTTAAAAAAAGAGATCTCAAATGAAAATACTATATTAATGTATTTTATCTTTTTCAAACAAATGCAGATGAAGTAATATTTTCTTATTACGATTGCCTTAACGTTTATTTGATGGAATATCTTAACCGGAGCTTAATCATATAATTATTGTTAAAAATGTAAAGATTATTTTCAAAGACAAAGTTGAGTAAAAATTGTGGTTTACACCCAAAGCAAGATTCTTTTACTTATGTGAAGGTCAGTTCTGTTTTGAAGGAAATATCGGAAAACATTGTGAAACCCACCGACTTTTTGCAAGCCAACCAACAAACTTAGGACCTGTACAAAAGTAATTTTTACCTAGGTGATGGAGAGATACATTAGTGTTCGAGTGAAAGTAGGTTCACTTGTTCTAAATAAAGATGCAAATTCAAAACGAATATTATCTGGAATTATATTCGATGTGTCAGTCTTGCATTTTCCTTTCAAGACAGTTTAAACCGTCTTCTCTATTTGAAGGACTTCGTTATTTAAATTTTCAGAATGAAACCGTTAGTCTTACTAAAATCTGTTCAAAATTTATTATAAGTTCCTAGTTTCAGGTAAAGCTTACTTTTTGTGCGATTTTATTTGTTTTTAGAAGCGAAGACCACCACAACTACATCAACTAGCACAACACCTTCTATTGTTTCAACAACATTATCATCCACCATTTTATCAACGACGACACGTTCTGTCCTGACGTCACCTTTGGTTGTTGACCGAAACGCTTCCGTTTCTGGAAATGATCCAAGCTATACGGTTTTACCTACAAAAAGTCCCATTGATCCGGAATCTCAAGGTATCACAATTTTTTTTCACTTTCAGCAATTAAACAACCGTGTCGTGCATGGACAAATTTTAACCATTGCGATTTAAATTTGTTACTTGTTGGGATATAACATATGCCTATAATAGTTACCCTGTTGATTAACAAACCTAAGATTTAAGTGAATTTCATAATTAAAATGTTTTAAATTTCGAGTTTTATGAAATAAAATTTTTAAAGTGAGAAATGTTGAATACAAAAAGAATTTAAAATGAAAATGAGGCAATTGAGGTTTTTAATCTATGTCTTTGCTTTATTTAAAATTCTTGTCATTTGCTGATTTTTGAATTCTTCATTTCATGCAAATTGAAAAATAAGTACATACCGAATTTACACTTTTGTCTTTGTTCGTAAAATAGCATGTAACTTTACGATATTTTCTTCTTCGATTTACAAACAATACTGTGTTTACATATAGAGGAATGTTGTTGTGTCGAACATTCATAGGCCTTTATAAAACCCATCAGAATACAAACAATACTGTGTTTACATATAGAGGAATGTTGTTGTGTCGAACATTCATAGGCCTTTATAAAACCCATCAGAAAATAAAAGCAAATGACGTTTTGCAATATTTTTATTGATAACTCATGAACTTTTGTTTAAAAAGGCATACTTTTTATTTTCAGGAACAGATTCTGGTTCTCGTGTATTTAATGTTACAACCGTTTACGTTATGGTAGCTTTGACGTGTAAACTTTTAACAATTTTGTGAGCAAATCAAAATAAACCAGAAAAGAAAACGGGTTTTAAGTAACAAACTTGTGTTAATTCCTACAAGCACAGAGAAAAGTAAGTAAACCTGTTGATAGAGATGGAACGTGCTGATAGAGATGAATTTTTCGTCATAAATTGCATTGTTTTATTGTTTTGTTATTTGTCTTGTATTTAACAATGAATACATATACACATTATTGTTGTATTAATTTATTTTTAAGTAATAATCCTACCTTGTATGTGCAATGTTTGTTATGAATTTTAAACGTGATCCGATATCATCATGGATGGTATTTTATGGTATAACCTAAATGTGCATGTAACATTTTATGGTTATTGCATGAGTATTTTGTTAAGTGTTCAAGCACTGAACTAAATGTATGCTCAGTTAAATCGACTTTCACCATCAAAGATTAATAATTATACATTTATGATTTAATGCAAAGATTTAAACAAGAAATCATTCTGAAACATTTTTGTTAGATTTTAAAGCAGTGCTTGATCTTTTAATTAGATCCAAAAATTACTGTATAAAAATTGGTTATTTTTGGCATCCAATAGTTCCATATTCCTTCTATTCTTAATTTTTATTTTGCACCTTGGCGGGTGTAGTTAGCTTAATACATGTATTTACATTTACAACTACAAACTAAAAACCCAATTTATTTTTAAACAGTTTGTTGTAGTATTGCAAAATATTACAAGGTAACACCGAAAAAGATTTTAACATACGCTTTTTTGTAATATTCTTTTTTATCTGTAAAAAAGAAATTGTTTTAATGTTATGCATATGGTAAACGACATTTTATTCAGACCATTAATGTATTTTTTGTTTTGTTGTGTATAGAAATATAAGTCTCTGTCATGTGAGCATCTCTCTGTTAATATATTAATCTGCGATACCACCAGTTAGTCACATCGATATGCCATGTTTATTTCTGATTCTGCTGTTTATTGTCATTTTACTACCTCTGTTATCGTTTTAATGTATGATTTTATTTGGGATTTGATCCGTTATGAGTCAATATAAGACATAAAAATATCCTTTTTGTTGTTTCAACAACAATTTAATAAGAATCTTAAGCTTACTTTAGATTTTAAAAATGCGTATATGTGTACCACTGATTATGTCATGTCCTGTTTCATTTGAACATTTCTATTTTTTGCTTTAAATTTATCCTTCATTGGCCGTTTCAAAATATACAATGTTCTGTATGCCAAGTAGTGGGCTTTTATTAGTTGTTTCCTCGATTTTGCATGCTAATGAAAACTGATAAATTACTTTTAAGAAGAAAACAAAAAAGAAATTAACAAAATAATAAAAAAAACATTATTAGTTTGTTTTTTTAAATGTATCGGATTAATTTCGTATTAATATATAACACTAGTTATTTGAAGAATTTATTGCTGTTTGTTTTGTTTGTGGTAACATAATGTAAAATTTGTATTGGCATTTTGTGGGTGTATTTAGACAGGAAAGAGACGTTAACATTTTTAAAAACCCGGCCTCACTTCTCTGGTAGAATGGCAATGTTTAACTGAATGAACTAGTTTTTTAAGTGTTTTTGCTTTTGGGATTTTGACATGAATTAATATGTCTTAAAACTTTAAAACAAATACACAAGAAGTTTATTATTCTTATAAAAATTGATGTACTTTGAATAACCTGTGGTAAACTATAATCCAGAAATCTGTTGTTGTAATGCTTTTATTGTTTGCAGTCTTGCCTTTTGTTTAACCAACAATGCTTGTAATAATATCAGTGAATGTTCATTTTCGGAAAATACGCGGTATACTCAGAACTAGTCATGAACATATGTATTTACTCCGATCTGAAAGGGTTGCATTATAGTCACTTAGGTTGTGTGAATCATGTCAAGTTTTTATCCGTCATTAGGTTTAGTTTCAGGTGTGTGTCATAAATTAATCATTGAAACTAAAGAATTTCACAAGAAGGTGATTTATATGGCTCAAGTGGTTTCTCCTAAAATATTTCATTTGACAATCTGGATGTTGGCTCAATATCCAATTTATATTTCTGCTGTTGTTCACAATTAAGTTTTTTTTTAATTTCATTTCGGTTGAACATATGACGGAAATATATAACCTACATTATTTTGTTACTAGAATATAATGACTTAATTTTACAAACAGTTAATAATATATAAATGTGTATTTTTGTCTCAAAAATTCCTAAATACATGTACATTAAGCCATCTGAGTTTCCTAGAACGCATGTGGATGCAAATTTACCGGACGTACTTCTCGATATTTAATATCCGGTCTTAGCAGGCATATGAATATCCATATGTTTAGTCAATATATAACACAAATTTTCAGTTAAATTTTGATGTGCCAGATGTGCACATTTCGGATATTCATTCCTCTCATCAGTGGCACTAAGACCGAAAAGTTTGATAGATAAAAAGCCTAAGCCAGACATTTAAAAATTAATTAATCTAAAGTTACAAAATCATATAAATCCAAATTTAGCTAAGGAATGGTTTATCCCTAATGAGGAATGATTTTTCGAAATGTGCACATCCGGCATATCAAAATTTAGTAGGTATTAGTTATATATTTACATGAGAGAACAAACCTTAGTTTTAAACAAATTTCAAAATTCAAGAATCCGTCAAATGAGCCGAATTTTATTACATGCAACAATTGTAGAGGGCATAGTTATCTCTCTTTTGGCAATTACGACAAAAACGGGGTAGTAATTTATCTTTTTACCACTGACGCGAAACAATGTACCTGACAATGAAATTTTTTAGTGTTTTATTTGAAATTTTTCTCTAAGATAACCCTTAGATTAGGACATTTACCAATTTTTGCACCATAAATATTATAAAGGATTTTGTTAAAAATGCTTGTATCTTATAAAAGATATTGTTGTTATTATGTTTGTAAGTTTTTAATTTGTATCAATGGCTAGCATTGTTCTGATGATGATGATAAAAAGACGAACCACTGTCGAGAGTACCGCTATGTCATGGGAAAAAGTAGTTCTGATACAGATTGACTACATACACTGATAAATTGAGAACACTGCTTTTTCATGATAGTCTATGGTATTTTAAATATTTGGAGATATTAAATTGGCTACTTATTTCTTTTATTATGATTTTGAGTTTTTTAAATAGTTGGTGCAGTTTGAATGTTACACTTGTATGAAACACCGTTTTCTTTGATGGATGAATGGTCATTTGGGAACATTGGAATTTTAAAATGATGCAAATCATCTCGCTGTCATTGAACATTTGCTATTATAATGTCTAATATATTTCCCCTAGTGTCACTGATGAGGAATGATTTTCCGAAATGTGCACATATGGCACATCAAAATTTAGCAGGTATTTGTGTTATATATATTAAGGTGACATTTTTTAGATAAATTGGAATTTATATTTTCATTCATTTGTTGTTGCACTAAATAATTTGGAGTGAGTTGGAGAAACCTCGATTTTATAAACATACAATTCCAAACTGATGATATGAATTACTACGAAAAATAGAAAGTAGCTCCCGAACAAATTCACGGGACCTTGTTTTAGGTAATTGTATTACTTACAGAATAAATAAAGTAAAACGAAAACAAATACCTGTTAGATAAAACAATATACTAGTAATGAAGCTCTGGCTTGTTTGGGAATAAAAAACAAATTTTGTTCAATAAAAATGCATTGAAATAAAATTACTTACATAATAAAAACTTATGTTTGTAAACCTTTTTTCCAGTTATCTCAATATCTTTGAGTTATACTACCGTTTTCAATATTTTTGTCGAGCCTGGCATGGCTTAGGTGTTATTTTTCCGGTGTCGGCGGCGGCGTGTCAAAATGTGAAAGTTTATGTTAAAGTAATTTATTTTCTACTCGATCAAAAACTAACCAGGCGCGACATGTAAATCCGTGGAATTCCTGTCCTTAATTTTCAATGACTTTTTTCCACACAAATATTAAACAATCTCTGTAAACATAATGTTGTGAAACAGTAGAGATTTGATCGAAGTATTTAAATCCGGATCGCATTATCAAAACAAGACTAGATTTATTTTAAAGTAAAGAAACTTACAAGTTTTAAATATATTTAACATATAGTTATCAAACAAATTTGTGATGGTGTTTTTAAATGTTTTATTTTTAAAAAAAGAATCTGAAGCATATAAAACGCTGTCGAGCTTTTTAAGCAAGACTAACATGTACCACTTAGTTACAAAGAAAATATGTCGTTTTATGAATATAATGTTATATGCAGAGGTAACCATCAAATGTGATGTTTATTGGAATGCTTAACAATTTAATTTACTGTGTTTTACTGTGTTTTCAGTATTACTTTTGTTTATCAATGCTTTGTGCCAAAGACTGTAGTTGTGGCTAATAATGTTATACTATATACAGTGTCAGTAGTATAAACTTCGATGTGATTATATTATCATGAATCGTTGGACTTTCTCAATCATGTCAATATTACTGAATTTCATTAGATGAAAACGATAACCTTTAATATAATTCCTGTAAATTTTGTATGTTATGTTTCAATAACTGCACATACTACTTTGCTGCTGTCACGGTATAAAAAGTATGTGTGTATAACCTAGATTTTAAGTTAAAGTGGTATGGATCTAGATGTAAAAATAAATTTCATTTTTTAAAGAAAAATGAAATGTTGTGTTATTTTTTCAAAGAAAAAGCTTCTTGTTTGTTTATTGGAGAAACAAAACGGGATATACCAAAATCGAAGATCTTAAATTCAAATGTCGACCGAAACTTAAAAATTTTTCGTCAAACACTATGAAAAGCTGAATTCATGGATTGTTTTTACAAAGACTTAGATACTTAAGATTTGTTTTGAACAGTTTTAAAGAATATCTAATTGTTTTTTACAAAGTATTTTGCTCCAAGGAAAATGAACAAAACGAGCAAGATATTGCTACGGCATGAAATGTATTCATGTAAAAGCCCCAGTCAAAATTCTTTTACTCAGAGGTAGTGGATCTGGGATGATAGAGAAAATGGGATATTCCGAAAAAAACAAACTACCAGACCTTCGACAAACCAAACGATCTAACAAACACTCCAACGATAGAATCTGCCCGAGCGGGATTCAACGCTAGGCGGTGAAAAGGGACTGTAATCGTTAATTGTCAGCTTTAGACAACTCGTTATCAAAGCCCCCGAGCCAGCCCTCCCACCGCCCCCACCCCGAAAGCAGTTTCCGATTTATAAAAATTGTTTCGTCTTTCACGTCACCAGAGTAAAACTTCCAGCTAAAATCATTTCAAAATCATTTTTACACATGAGATCACTTTCAATAATTTTATAAATATTTCCATATGTAATTCCATAGCTTGAGAAGTTAAGACCTTTTATAAGTACTTAATATTAACATCACATTAGAAACCATGTTGTTATTTCTAACTTAATTCCAGAGTCTGTTCAAAGTAGCGAATTTTGTAGCCACGCTTCCTCTTTTTATTTGTTTCTATTTTATTTTTTATCTATTTGTTTAGGTTGTTACGAATTCTTTGTTTTTATAACCAAGTATAATCAGAACAAAATAAATTTTAAACAGGGATGTGATGTGATGTCACAATTATTGAATTAAATGGATTTAAAACAGGGATGTGATGTGATGTCACAATTATTGAACAAAATTAATTTTAAACAGGATGTGATGTGATGTCACAATTATTGAAGTATTGAAAACACCTGACTTTCTTAGGGCGATAACGACGCTATGTGAATTGTCACGATATCGCAAGGAAATTATTTCAGTTAGAAATCATGTGCGGCATCAGACTAAAATTCATTTCAGGCGAATTCAAATACATATTAAATCCAACGTATACATCGAGTATAAATTTAAATATATAATCAAAACGTATCTCTAAAGTAACCATTATTCAAATAATCCATTTGTGTTCTATTGATAAGTACAGCGAGAGCAAATCGTAGCTCGCCTTGATCAGGACAAAAGTGCAAATTAATTTTTGCTATTCACAAAAACTCAAAGAACACAGAAAAATCAAATTTTAATAGGTTATGACATGATCAGTTCATTAGTATTATTAATTCTAATTTTGCCGCATTCATAAAGCAAATTACACAAATAAATATTGTAACAATTCTGCAATCAACATTTTTCCCATTATAAGCCGCTCATATTTATATAACATACAATAAAAATTAATGACAAAAAACAATGAAATATGTCTTAATTATTTAGCAAACTTAATTAAAGCCAATTTTATTTGTATATATTTAACAAAATGCCTGTTTAGTTTTAATATGCCATATATGCACATTTCGGAAATTTATTTCTCATCAGTGACACTAGGGGCTGAAAAAGTTGATATAAAATTAATAAATCCGAAGTTCCAAAAATTATACGAATTCAAATCAAGCAAGAGAATGCTTTACATGCGGGAACAAACCTTAATTCTAAATTAATTAAGACGACTAAAAATTTTGCTACATGGACATTTTCTGTCAGCACACAGTACTGCCTACAGAGGATACTTTAGCAGAGTTGTACTCCACCAGCAGCGGTATAATATAACAAGAGGCCCAATAGGGCCTGTATCGCTCACCAGGCACATCCTTATTTATTATTTGCTTTTTCTTTTTAAATATATTCAATCAGTAAAATGTAAACAAACTCACTAGCAATATCCTTATTTTCTTTTATTACAAGCACTATTAATCATAAAATTTCTTTCGATTGGCCATGTACTTTCAGAAGATTTGTGCTAAAATAAACCTTATTTGCATGTTACATAATTATTGCAAAAATGGAAAATTGTACAGAAAAACCCATTACATATGTTTTATCCCCAACATCTAGTTTCTATGTTATAAATTTCAACAAAATCCGTACATAAATAAACCCAAAATAGCCATTTTTTTATTTTTGCTATTTATAGTAATGGCAGCCATCTTGGATTTCCAACAGACATGTCGGATAAAATTTTGAATCTATACCACCTAAGGATCTTCCACATCCAATATCCTTTTAATTGGCCATGTACTTTCAGAGAAGAAGATTTTCAAAGATTTTGGCTAAAAATAAACTTTATTTGCATATTGCATAATTATTACACAAACAAAACTCGTACGGAAAAACCCGTTATATATGTTTTATCCCCAACATTCATTTTCTATGTTTCAAATTTCAACAAAATCGGTACATAAACCCAAAATGGCCATTTTTTTATTTTTGCTATTTAAAGTAACAGCAGCCATCTTGAATTTCGGAAAGATATGTCGGATACAATTTGAATCTATACCACACAATTTAAGTCTTCCTTTGCAGCTGTGACCATGACCTTTCAACATATGACCTTGAACCGTATATCAAAATGATTGTCATGTCAATACCTACAATATTCTAATATACATGCCTATACAAAAAGGATAATTAGCAATTTAAGTCTTCTTTTGCAGCTGTGACCTTGACCTTTCAACATATGAGCTTGAACCATATATCAAAATGATCGTCATATCAATACCTACAATATTCTGATATACATGCCTATACAAAAAGGATAATTAGCAATTTAAGTCTTCTTTTGCAGCTGTGACCTTGACCTTTCAACATATGACCTTGTATCATATATCAAAATGATCTTTGTCACAATACCAACAATATTCTAATATACATGCCTATACAAAAAGTCAATTGTTTTCAAGATAATAAGCAATTAAAGTCTTTTTTGCAGCTGTGACCTTGACCTTTCAACATATGACCTTGAACCATATATAAAAATGGTTGTCATGTCAATACCTACAATATTCTAATATACATGCCTATACAAAAAGTTAATATTTTTCAAGATAATTAGCAATTTAAATCTTTTTTTGCAGTTGTGTCCTTGACCTTTGAAACATATAACCTTGAATCATATATCAAAATGATCGTCATGTCAATACCTACAATATTCTAATATACATGCCTATACAAAAAGTTAAGAGTTTTCAAGATAATTAGCAATTTAAGTCTTTTTTGCAGCTGTGACCTTGACCTTTCAACATATGACCTTGTATCATATATCAAAATGTTCTTTGTCACAATACCAATAATATTCTAATATACATGCCTATACAAAAAGTCAATTGTTTTCAAGATAATAAGCAACTTTAAGTCTTCTTTTGCAGCTGTGACCTTGACCTTTCAACATATGACCTTGAACCATATATCAAAAGGGTTGTATGTCAATACCTACAATATTCTAATATACATGTCTATACAAAAAGTCAATTGTTTTCAAGATAATTAGCAATTTAAGTCTTCTTTTGCAGCTGTGACCTTGACCTTACAACATATGACCTTGTACCATATAATAAAATGATCCCCATGTCAATACCTACAATATTCTTATATACATGTCTATACAAAAAGTTGATAGTTTTCAAGATAATTAGCAATTTAAGTCTAATTTTGCAGCTGTGACCTTGACCTTTCAACATATGACCTTGTATCATATATCAAAATGATCTTTGTCACAATACCAACAATATTCTAATATACATGCCTATACAAAAAGTCAATTGTTTTCAAGATAATAAGCAATTAAAGTCTTTTTTTGCAGCTGTGACCTTGACCTTTCAACATATGACCTTGAACCATATATCAAAATGGTTGTCTATCAATACCTACAATATTCTAATATACATGCCTATACAAAAAGTTGATAGTTTTCAAGATATAGTGACAAAAATATAATTTTAAGCAATTTCCCCGCTTAGTACCTTATAATTTTCCCATTTTGAGCCCCATGGCTACCATTTGTGCAAATCTGAAACTAGATGACCTAAGGATGTTATAAATGAAATAACTAAGGTATATCTCTTGTACATTCAGAGGAGAAGATTTTTAAATTTTTTCACTATTTCCCCCCTTATGGGGCCCCAAGGGGACATAACTCTTTCATTTTTGCAAATCTGAAAGGGCTTCACCCAGGCATAATGGTTACCAAGTTTCATTAAATTTGGCCCAGTGGTTTTGGAGAAGAAGATTAAAATGTAAAGTTTACGGACGCACGCACGCACGCACGCACGCACGCACGCACGCACGCACGCACGCACGCACGCACATACACACGCCGCATCATACCATAAGCTCACGCTAGCTAAAGCTAGGTGAGCTAATAACGGAAATATAACATGAAAATGTTTAAGAATACAAAAAACGTTGACAATTCAAAACATATGTTGTAAAATGTAACAAAGATTTTTACAATTTTCTTCATGTTCGCACCTGTTTTAAGTCAGATTTACATCTTCAATCTTTTAAATCTGTTTCACAGTTGTTTATTAGGTGTGAGCGGATCACAAAAAGCAAGGTCAATCTAAACTCTGTACTTGCTAGATTAATATAGTGATGAACTTTAAGAATTGCAATAGAAGATTACACTCATGCTAATGTGTTGAGTTTTCTTCGAGATAGAAGATAAACCCCTTCGTTTTTTATGATGATGATGGGGACTTTATCGGCTAAGGTTTTAAAGAGGGTTTCAAGAGTTATTGCTTTCGTATTAGAATAAAGTTATTCGTTTTTCTCAGGACAACGCTCTTCTTTGTGTACAAATGGGTTTCGTGTATGTTCATGAAATTTAGAATCATCATCATAATCATCATAGACATTTGTACAGTTTGTAGTTTTTTAGGTTTAATTTCCCTCACTACAGATGAGATTTTATCTTTGATGACTTCGGAATCCTCGCATCAGTTTTGGCTTGCTCACTCCGGCCTTTTGCCACAACAGATTATGCTTTTGATTTTAAATTCATACGAAGGAACTTAAGCTGTGCTGTAGAAATTAATTTAACCATGTCTTGAATTTAACTCTGCAGCCAATTCTTCCCACTCCGTATACTTTTTTAAATAATTTTAGCACCACTTGTACTCTTTATAATGTCTTTATCGCTTCCTTTTAATTTTATTGGCGTGTATTTCTCCAATTCACTTAAATTGGGTCTTTCCTGCTAGATATTATCTAAAGTTACATCTCGATTTTAAGATCAGGTAAATCCTGCTGTATTTTTAGCGTAAAACACAATTAAGACATGTGAGATTTCTACTCACAAATGAATTTAATCACCCATTTTTCTAAGCTAGGTTTACACAGTAGTTTTTTCTTACTCGAGACACTGGTGTGAATATGATTCATTCATGTAATTGAAGAGCGACACCTGACTGGAAATAAAAAATTTAGAGCTTAGGAGAAGATGGCACCTACCATGGGGACATATTCACATTTGTCCCACATAAGTGTGTTTGTTTAATGTTGTTAGGAAGATAAATGTTGGGATAGTGTTTTTAAGTTTGTTCTAAAAAAACTGTTTTCAGACAAAATAATGATTTTGTACTTAATTTAATTCTATACTAATTGCACTCTAACCGTTAATTATTTTAAATACTTTTTGATTTTTTTTAATTTTTAAGTCATAATTAAAGCTTTTAAGAATTTTTTGTCTCTTATTTAAAAGTAGTTACTGATGTTATTTGTTTAAACACTTAGGTATATGAAAGCAATTCCTTCTGTATATGATAGATTTAATACAAAATAAGCCGATGACTATGAACATAAAAGTACTCTTATAATCGTTACAATAATATATATATATATAATCGTTACAATAATATATATATATATTCGTTACAATAATATATATATATATATATATATATATATATATATATATATATATATATATATATATATATATATATATATATATCTTTATATATATATATATATATATATATATTTACTTTTAAACAACATTTCGCAATTTATGATAGAATTGCCACTTCCAAAATCTTGTTTATACCCAGTAAACCACAACAAATTGAAAGTTAATTCTTATATTTACAATACTAATGTTTGACATTTGTACTAAGAATTTGCACAAGGTCAATTATTTTAGTATTACAAAATACTGTTTTTCATTTTTTATTCGCTGGTTTTTGTCAGTGAACGGAACAGCACCATTCATTCTTTCAGAGCGTTTAGCTCCGCCCACTTTGACGTCACATAAACCAACCACAAAGCAGTGCTGAAACTTCAAAAGCAAGGTTTTATTCATTTTTATTAATAACACTTGCATAATATCGCATTCAGTTCAACATTAAAATCCGGGATTTTTTTATTTTTATCAACGTTGCTAAAAATAAATTTGTTATGGAAAATGAAAGGGGAACTCCCGAATTGACTTTTCACTTTATATGTATTCTTGCGCGACTTGACGAGAGGTTGACAGGTGATGCTAGTTTACTGAAATGTAAACATTATTCGTGTCAAACAGTTTATATAAGAAAAAAATCAGCAATTGTAAATATTCTCAAATAACTTACCGATGCTAGGTATATATTACTGTACGTAATTTTGTAACGCAGTTGGAATGTAAGGTTTCCTTCATTCCATTAAAAGATAAAAGCTAAATGAAATACTCATTTTGAAATTTTATAATTAAATGTGCTGTTAGAAGAACCATGGTTGTAATGTTTTGAATACAAGTTCAATCAATTAAAGAAAAAGTATTAATTGTTATAAAATTACAGAATAAAGAATTATATCAATTCTAGACATTTTAACTCAAAGAACGCGTAGAAAAATGAAAATTAAACATGAATTTCAATAAAAAAAAAGATTAAAGTTTATTTATATATATACAAGGAAAAACCATTAGTAAATGATATAAACAGTAATATATTGATAAGATATAACGATTTTAATTTCTGGCGTCACAAACATTACTTATTAAAAATGATTGAATAATAAATAATGTCAAATATATATTCATGAATCAAGCAGATGGTATAGCAGGTCAGTCAGTGATATTCATTATGTAGTTTATATGTTGATACATGAAGCATCCTCAAACTCAAAATGAAAAAAAATGTCTAAACAAATGATCCCACAGGTTTTTATATAAAATTATATAATTACATAGTCATATTTCATAGAAAAACATAACGCTCCAAATTTTGATTATTATGCATGACATTATGTTAAAAATTACTTGTAAGAGTTGGGCAATATATAGGCATGTTCGGCGACCTGAATGCAAATTAAGCTAACGAATGTGGAGTGTGTATTAACATTAATTATAAGCAGTGCTGTGTTTGCGTTGAGGCAAGAAAAGCTTCTCTGCCTCGGGACACAAAACAGATTGTCTTATAAGTTTATCTTATCTCTTCGGTATTGTTTTACACGATTTTCCGTCGTGTATACCCAAGATTATTCTAATGTTTCGCCGTGATGTGATAAATGACATTACAAGTACTCACAAATTATGCTCTTAAATGCTCCTTTAACGAGTAACAAAATACCTTCTTTCAAAAACAAAACATGCTTTTGTCTAAAAGGAAATAATAAATGAATTTATTTTTTTTTTACTGAATTGCAACTGCTGCTCTTCTAAACAGATTCTATTGCCGAATTTAGATTTCAAATAAGTTGAAATACTGACAAATAATCAAATTTTTCAGTATTGGATTCGATCTACTCATTATAACATGTTTTAACCAAGTATCATTTTGACCGTCTTTTACATTACATCAAATATATTGTCGTGGTGGTATAACAAGTAATTTAAAGTCCTCGCATACAAATGGCATTGAAATTTTTTTTTTCGGAGTAGCATTTATATTTTTTCTTGTTCTATGTCAAATTTTAGTCTACATAACGGTTATATATTATATAACACTGATGTCTTTCGTGAAACATATCTTCCAATTATCTCCCTTCGAGTAAAGATATATAACACTTGCGTGCGATAACATTCCTGTATCATTAATTTTTACGCATGTTGAAGTAGATTTGTAGTAATAGTTAAAGGAAAACATAATCATCCCGTGCCAATTTCAGTGCCAGACTCCAGACAATCATGATAAATCAAGCTTCACAGCAATACATTTAATAACCGTGAAAACGCTATCATTCTGGATTAGATTTTGAACAGATAAGTATTAATGGACGTCACGAACATGAAGTGTGTTGTAATTGGATTATTATGAAACACAATGCTATTGATATTGAGCAAGTCAAGAAAGAATTATCACACCTAGATACAGCATTATCGCTGAGTGCAATCCTTCCCGGATCTGAAAATAGAATTTAAAAAAGTGTAGCTAAAAATCATATACTACACAACAACCAAAATACCATGAAATAAAGAGACCTTAATTGAAACACTACATAATTAAATATAACCCTTTCACTCAAAATCTCGACTTTGAATAGACGTTAGATGTTAAAATAAAATGGTTCCAGTTTTGTGGTTAAAGTACTACTGAAAGTTTTAAAACGTTATTATTTCAAGGCTTGCCTGAAATAAGATGTTTACCAAGATCACCCCTACTCTTCTACCATCCAAGAACTGAACATCTGGATATAAGTAAATTTAATCTTAACTGGACCATACGATACCACCTGAAGTAGTAGTGTATAACAAGGGTAACATATATCATTCCGCTTACATGTAAATGATTGCATGAACCATCGACATTATCCATACAGAATCGTTAAACACTGTTTAATCACTAGAATTTGTCTGAACTTTATCATTCAAACACATAAAACATCTTAATAATATGTTATGAAGTAAAAAAAAAAGCAATTACGTACTTATCGAAATACATCAGATAAATACATATTTGAATGCATTTGTTTTTTATAAAATTCCCATGGGACACTGCATCTTATGGCTAAATGATACCTTGCCTTTCGGTTCAAATGTTTTTGTACTATCACTCTTAAATAAAGCCAGAACACCAGAAAACGTTGGCAGCGTGTATCTGGCACACTGTTTAAATATCATTCACTTCCGTGATTTAATATTTCTACTTTTCACAATAAATGATCTCTCGACCTTACCTCCCGGAATGTTATACGATATATCTCCTATATCTCCGGCGTAGTGTGAGTTACCTGATGATGTAACTTTGGTTGGTTTGGTACTTTTAACAGTTACACCATTACTTTGATAAAGTGGTGGAAATTCTACCATAGAAGTTGTTTTCTCTTGTTTGTTAATTTGTTCATGTTTTGATTCTGGAAATAAAAATTGTGAACGAAGTCTGAAAAATAATCTGACAACTAAAAGTAGGCCACAATATTATTTCTGAATGTATTTGGCAATTTTTATTATAGAATGATGACAAAGAGTTCAGATATCGCATATTCAATAATCAAATACAAACATACCGGTCAGTGTCCAAATCACAATCCCAAAAGCAAAGTAAAAACATTTAAACTTCCACCAAGGGAAGTGAGTCCGGTTGCTCCGGAAGAGTAGGTAATCCTGTCTATCTAGCTACACAAGGTACGTGCGACAACGAATTTTAAAATGACTCATCAACAATATTGTGTTGACGACCATAAATCTTTTAAAGGGCCTTAATTAGCCTAGGCTTGCAATATCCTTGAGTCAATAATTTTATTGTAAGCAGATTGCTTCGTTGTAGAAAGTCCCCATAGTGAGAAAAAGAATGACTAGTGAATGATTTGTTTTAGACGTTCTTTCAATTTAGAATGAGGGATAGTGGTGTAAAGTGTAGAAAAATCAAAAGGTTTAATAATTTTTACGATTTTACGATTCTCTGATAAACTATCTTAACCATACTCCTTAATAAGACAATCGACTTAGAATTTCTTACAAACAAAAATAATGTTGTTACAAGCTTTATCAGCTGGAACAACAGCGTACTTGTTATGTATGTCTGTAAGGATTTCAGACATCTCAGGGTCTCTGAGCACTAGAGAAGGTTTAGTACCCATTGACCATTTAAGTTTGGCAATTCTTGTCTTTATGAACTTATTTAAACTAAATTCTGTCTCCAATTAAGAGGTTAAGCCTCATTGTAACCAGAACCTTTTAAAGAAGGCATCTAAATTTAGTATTCCTATTTATATTGAGATCACCAGTTACTAGATGCCCAGCTGGTTCATAAATATAGGGGTAAACTGACAAGAGCAGGTAGGTGGAGTAAAGTTATTAAAGTTTTAACACTGAAAAGTTTGTTTATAGTTTAATATTTTGGACGCAATGTTTTTATACTTTAGTATTTTGAACGCAATGTGTTTATAGTTTAATATTTTAGACTCAATGTGTTTATACTTTAATATTTTGAACGCAATGTGTTTATACTTTAATATTTTGGACGCAATGTGTTTATACTTTAATATTTTGAACGCAATGTGTTTATACTTTAATATTTTAGACGCAATGTGTTTATACTTTAATATTTTGAACGCAATGTGTTTATAGTTTTATATTTTAGACGCATTGTGTTTATACTTTAATATTTTGGAAGCAATGTGTTTATACTTAAATATTTTGAACGCAATGTGTTTATACTTTAATATTTTGGACGCAATGTGTTTATAGTTTAATATTTTGGACGCAATGTGTTTATAGTTTAATATTTTGAACGCAACGTGTTTATAGTTTAATATTTTTGACGCAATGTGTTTATAGTTTAATATTTTGGACGCAATGTGTTTATAGTTTAATATTTTGAACGCAATGTGTTTATAGTTTAATATTTTGGACGTAATGTGTTTATAGTTTAATATTTTGAACGCAATGTTTTTATTGTAGGAGTAGGAAACTAGAGATAGCAAGTTATATTTAAAATAAGTAGGGACTTTAGACTGTACGTGTCTATATAGTACTATATTAGAAATATTCATAGCGTCAATGCACTAGTATAATTAAAGAAATTAACGACGGGCGCCGTTCTGTATATCATGTATTTAAGATCTGAGGAATTTTAGCAAAAACAAGACAAAAATATTAATACCGAGAGATTAATGAATTCAAAATATTATAATCTAAACATTATTGAAGTTTTTCAAAACAGTCAGTATAACTAACTTATGTGCTCAGTAAAATGTCCTTGCTGTATTTGCTAACATATGTTACTCACCATATAAAACCATCCTTTCACTGTCAATTCCAAGATTATTAGTAGCTTCACAAAAATATTCTCCAAAGTCCTCATCTTGTATATCCATAATCCTGAGATTTAGGGAATGCGTGTGAGGTCCGTCTTCATATAGGTCTATTCTATACTTGTAAGACTTGTTGGATATAGGCTGTCTTTGTTTACCTCTTCTCCAAATAGCAGTAGCCAGAGGAGAAGCCGATATATTGCATCCTAATATTGTCTCCTTTGTTACATACTGTCCCATTTTCTTTGATAGCAATTCAACTTCCGGTGGAACTGTAAATTTTGGAAAACGAACCATGTTAAAATCAAATCCAATGTTTGAATTTTTTTACAATGATGTAACTCAATCCAAATGAGATAAATTTTAAAGAAAATACGATTAACGGATATAAAACAGACCCATCATAAATTATTTATAGCGCTCTAAATATTAAACGGACCCATCATAAAATATTTAAAGAGCTCTAAATATTAAACGGACCCATCATAAAATATTTAAAGAGCTCTATATTATTCCACTTATATCGTTTAATTATTTTTTAGGTGTTCTATATAAAAAAAGCACTCTTGCGCATCTTGAAGATAAAAATAAACATAATCTAAGCAATGAATTTTAGCTAAGACTGTTATATGTTATCGATAGAAAAATAATATATAATATGTTTATTCCGATTTTTTAATTTATTTTAGAAATTATAAGTTACACGATTTTATGCAAAAAAATTATTTTTACAGGTAAACTGTTTAAACAACTGAATAACATAATGCGGGATTAAATAGGACCAACACATAACCGTATAGCTTTAGTGGCATCCTGTCAACGATAACTTCCGATGTTATCTATCCGAGTTGATGGTGAGAGTTTTATAAAATTTATTCTTCAATTCTAAGTAGATTTTATTTTGGAATGTTTCATACATTCTATATAAAAGTTTTAATAGGAATCGTTATAATCGTTGTTATTGATATCTGTATGTATTGTGATATAAATAAAACTTACATATAACTTCAACAGGGATTTCTTTTGAAACATCGTCACCAATTCCATTATCTGCTACACATTCGTAAATACCGTCACAGTATCTTGATATATTATGAATTATTAAGATTTCACCCGGTGTTCCTAAAGCTATGACAAAAGTAAACAGTCTATAAGAAGATGCACCCATAAACATGTATAGATTGGAATGTGTTTTATTTTAAATATATAAGCACCTGTGCACAAAATGTCTAAAACGTGTTCTTTCTGTAGTATAGCACACGTATTCGTTTAAACCACACTAAAAATCCTTGTCGGAGATAGTTTGAATTTTTGTCATTTCGCCTTGACCTTGTGTTAACATACATAGCTTCATTTATTTTAATAAAAATTACGCATGTATTTCCAGATCGATAAATTACAATTATTAAAAAACCCATATTAAAACATGGACTCGACAAGTCTCGGTGTCGATTTTCAAAATATGCGAAGCGGTACATTTTAAAAACTTAGATTATCAGTTGACTGAACCAGCAAAAAGTTACAGTGAATTTTTGTATTTACGATATATTCTTCTTTTCGGAAACTAAATTGCCAAATCTGTTGAATGAAATAAATTTCAATTTTTCAAAAAAGAATTTTTATGGCGAACGTTACGGGGGCAAAAACATAAAACAACTTATCAGTGATATTGAACCCCGCCCGTTCTATAGACCACTGCGGTAGCTCAGTTGGTAGAGTGCTCGCTCCGTAAGTTGGAGGTCGTGGGTTCGAACCCCGATCGGGTCTGACCCAGGACTTGAAAGTGGGTAGTGACTGTTCTTTCGCCAAGCACTCGACATTAAGAAATGAAAGTAACGGTTCTTTCAGATGGAAACCTAACTTAAACGAGGTCCCGTGTCAGGCAGGCGTGGCACGATAAAGAACGCTGCTGTATAATGCCATCAGCGCAACGCAAAGGAAAAATTTCTGCACTTTCGCCTATAGCTGGCGACGTCTCGATATACATGTAAGTCAGATTTTCTTGACTGGGACGTTAACTCAACTCCGCCCGTTCTACGTTCTGTCTAGAAGAAACAAATAGGTCATAAATCATAAATAATATGTAAAAAATATTATTTTTAAATTTTATATATCATTTGAAAAATTGTTTTAAAAAAGGAAATATCTAAATCCATACGTGGTTTTGTGCGAAAAAAGAGCGGTTGGGCAATAACCAGAATTTGGTTATTGAATTCATAAGCGATGTAAAATACTTATGTTAAAAAACATTTCGGAAAAGTTTTCAATAGGGTTCAAAATTGATTTTTTAAAATTATTATTTTGAATAGAGTTACCTAATTGTGTCAAAATATAAAATATGAAAAAAGGCATTACAAAATAGTTTCAGAGCTATTTGTTAAACAAGTTGAAACGAACTTGCAAGACAGAAAATAAAATATCTAAAAAAATATATGTTGCATTTTGTTGTGCCATATGTGCACATTCCAGAAAATAATTCCTCACCAGTGACAAAAATTAGCGGAACAATGGCCAGGCACTAAATATGACAAATTTGTATAATACGATAATGGTCTCATTGTTATTATCCTTTTTTATTTCTTACTTCATTTCTGTTTTTCTGTATACATTTATCGTCAAAACTTTTTATTGTTTCATTTTAAACATTTGACAACATATTTGTTGTGGTTGGCAGTATAATTTACCAACATACCATCGGTATACCAATGAGCACAAATTGTGCACCTCTGCTTGTTCGGTTTTTTTTATTCATATGAATGAGGATTTTTTCAGAACCTTGTCAAATCTGGAGAGAAGACTATCGCTAAATTTAATATTCAACTCCACATACAATTATATAAATTACTTTCTGTTTCTTAATAATCCAAAATTTGGAGGATATATGAATGCCATCTATCCTAGTGAGCTTGAAATAAAAAAAACGACTAATTCTCCATGTTCTGTTCATAATTGGACTTATACCTCAATTATGACACCCATGAAAGGTTACATCAGAAGCAATACGATAAACGTGGTGACTTTTCTATTGTCAAGCTTCCGTTTCTTTGCAGTTATATTTCTGCTTCTCCAGCGTATGGTGTATATGTTTCACAGTTAATACGGTATTGTAGAGCTTGTTCCCACTACGGGGTCTTTATACAACGAAGCAAGCTGCTTACAATTAAATTGTTGACGCAAGAATATTGCAAGCCTAGGCTCATCAAGGCCCTTAAAAAGTTTAATGGTCGTAATCAAAATATTCTTGAAGTCGCAGTTTACAAACTTATACTGGATATATTTGACTTAACATAGTTCCATATTCCTTTCATTCTAATTTGTTTTACACGTGCTGAGTTAAGCTAGCTAGACAAGAGATGCTTACCCTTCCGGAGCACCCGGACGCACCTGCTTGATGAGAGTTCACGCGTATTACTTAATTGGCCAGTTTTTTTTAAAATTTTTTTGAAAAATAGACAAGCTACTCACATAGATAAAAGTTAACAATTGTCAACAAATTTAAAGAGAAACAATTTTATCTTACCAAAAAAAAAAAGGTCTTAAATACTTGTATACTGTTACAAAGTAACTCCTAATAAAGGACGTTTCACTTGTGTCTTAGGATAGTTATCCATATGTAATAATATTGGGGATTTCAAACTGCTATAGCTGTTTTAATTTGTCACTGATACAGGTCGAAATTGTTAGATTTACAATATAATACATACACATATATATTTAAAACCCGTTACAGGTATTCTTTAGGTAATTACGGAGTAGCATCTGCATTTCTAATATAATATAATACATATATTATTTCATAAAATTGCAATACAGCCCACAATTAAAATTGAAAAAAAGTGAAGCAGAATTCGAAAATGACAGTATTTCTTACAAAATAGAACGAATAGTAAAGAAGCCGTTACAACTAGAAAAGAGATATGTAATAGACAAAGTTTAGTAGAACTAATTGTTACGTCTAATTTCTGAACATAAGACCTAGGTCTTAACTTACGTTCTTTGTGTTCGCGTTTGTACTTGGTTTTTCTAAACCATCTTATTTTAGGTTGAGGTACTCCCGTTGCGTTACAATGTAGTTGTACTGTTGTCCCTTCTCTAGCTACTTTTCTGGAACTAGACCATGACTCAATTATATCAGGAGGCACTGAAAAATAAAAATATCTACTTTTAAACTAAGTTTTCTCTAAAATGCATAATACTGCCTCCTTGCATGGCGCTCGGCATTTAAAGGACAGAATATCGACTGGTTTACCTGGTGTCAGGATGATGTGATTTGGGGAGTGGTATGCTTGTCTGAAGTGAACTTACTGTGTAAACTAGCACATTAAAGTCGTCTTTAGTATACGCTTATACAATAAAATCTTCGCACATTTTACCCATTAAAGAACTCCTCCTTACATAAATCCTGAAAAATTAAGTAGTTTTTCCCCCACTCAATAGTTCAAAAGTTGCTGATCCAATGTATAACTATTTCTTATCTATCTAGATATTAGACTTTTTTGGTGATATATATATATATATATATATATATATATATATATATATATATATATATATATATATATATATATATATATATATATATATATATCTATCTCGATGAAATAGTCCAATACTTAAAAAGAAGTTTAAAAGCGTAAATCATTGTTTTAAAATTCAAACTTGTTTAGCAAAGCTCATAAACAGTGTTTTAATTCTCATACAAACCAGCAATTGTAAGATAGATCCGTTTTATTTTGACTGGTCTGGTGTTTAGGACACATGTATACATCCCTCGATCATCATATCTCACTTTTCTAATGTGTAAATTCCAATCCGGTACACTTGGACGTTCTATACTAAGTCGAGAATCATCCATTGTTCTTCTGTCTCCTTTCGATATCAATATTTTCTTTGGATTCATCCAAGCAATCTTAGTAAAATTCAAAATTCAAAAATATCATTTTAATTTAATGGTAGTAAACATGTTTAAACTAAATTGTCATTTTAAAAGGCGCTTTTTAAAAAATAGTTAGCATTTGTTTGCATGTGTTTAGAGGAGCTTCAAGAAATGATGATGATGGTGTGATGATGATGATGATAATCTTGCCGCGGAATGCAAGGTCATCTATTGAAGATACCTTAATGACAGATTAGATGAACATCCCAAAGTAAAGAAAATTAAAAGCTTTCAAAGGGGCCAACTAAATGAACATTCCAATAAAACCGGAAGTGTTAAGCTTTTACACTAGATGAATATATCTAACAAAACCAGAGGTGATAACATTTTTTGCAGTGATCTTCTAGGTGGATTTCGGTATCAAAACCGGGGATGGTGAGATTTTATAGTGAGCAACTACATGAACACCTTAAATGAAACTGGAGATAGTAAGATAAACATGTGTATAAAAAGAATGTTCGTCCAGAATAGCATGTTTAACCAGTCCGCATTTATTTCAGCTAAACAATTTGAAATGATGCAAACATTAAAAATGAGAATATTTACCTCATATTGTTCCACCAAGTTCTTTGCCCCGCACGGTAAAATGGCTGTAGTCCCTTCAATAGCCGTTACGTTTACTGGGGAATCGTTAAAAATCGGTTTTGTTAATGTATCACTGTTACCGTTCTGTATTACTGCCAGTACAACTAAAACATAAGATTATACAACATTAACTAATTGATTATCAGTTAATATTTTTACTTATGCTGAAAAGTGAAAATTTTCATCCAAGTGACATATATATATATTACTATTCATCCTGTTTTAAGACCTTTTTTCGTCCACATCTGCGTTGAGGAACAAGTATTTGTTTTATCTACCAATAAATATGTATAATTAAATTTCTAAATTCGGTACGTATAGCAATACAAATTAAAGCTGCATTAAGTTTCCCAAGGAAAAAAATTAAAAGGGTGCTGATTTAAATAATGGTGATCCTAATCAACAATGTTACATTTGGTTCAACGATAAAAGCTCGAATAAATACAGAACAATAATTTCCCAGCGATATGTAGCATGTGGGATCTAATATTAGAACATGGTTACGTCATAAAAAACCGGGTCATTTAAAAACAATTTACAAACCGGTGAAATACGATAAATTAAACATAGAACCTCAATGAATTTGTCATTTGTGCCTTAGTAAGGGATACATAGCACCATTGCGAATACATCTAGATACTAATGACGGACAATTAATACAATTTGTCAGGTTACTGGAGTTTCCGTACATCCGTGCGCATGCTCCCGGCTCATAATTAACTCATCGATAAACATTGACCAACCGGTTAGATGATTCCGTTTATTTACAGCTAAAAGGAATGAATTTTTTAGAAAATGAATCTCACGGATCGTGATAAGTTGTCTTTTTTTCAAAAAAAAAAAAAAAAAAAAAAAAAAAAAAAAAAAAAAAAAAAATTCAGAGAATTGAAAAACTTAATGCAGCTTTAACATTAACGTAAACTCACGCGATCGTTTTTTACGTTATACTCAAATAAACTGCCCAGGTGCCCGTACGAAGTCAGTTTTGGATGTAGACACTCTCTAAATATTTATTGGACTTTTTATGTTTTAACGTTGTATCGTATTTTTGTTTGTAATTTTAATTGCCAATACAGGTACAAATTTTTCAGCTTCAAATTCCTATTTTCCGTTATTTAGTAATTTACGGATGAGAATAAGCATTAAAACATAGATAAATAAAAGAATATCCAGAATAAAATGAATGTTTACGTTTGCTATTTAAAATTCTATATTTATAAATGTGGTGATTGTGTGCATGATAAATATGATAAAACAACAACAACAACAGCAACAACAATCAAACAACAACAACAAACAAACAAACAACAACAACAAAAATCTTTTTTTTAAGAAAGAGTTTTACAAATATGTGGCTGTATACTTCGATTATAATGTCCCAAAATCTGGAGACAGAAAAATATTTCTAGGATACCCGAATATAAATTTTGCTTATTGATACATAGTTAAGGTTATCAGAACCACAATGTTCTGTCAAACATTGAGACTCTGATGAGGTTAAACACAGTGTAATATACGTCACATAAAGAGAAATAATAAACATTGACGGTGGTAGAAATACGAACAATGTTGTCATTAATATTTAAGGAAGACAATAAAACAGTCAATTATTTCTTCTACAACAATTTGTGTGGATATAAATTTCCTCTTACAAAGTGCATTAAATTTCTTATACCTTCCAAGTACTACCGGTCAATAAAAATCCCGACTTCTGTCTGATCTAATGAAGGATGCTTGGATTGCATGATACAACTAACACATTTCTAATGGATTTTCAGACTTGTCAATTTATGATCGAATTGAATCCGGCCGTTACTCTTCTTCCATAATTATTTGGTGTTAATTGTTTGTAATTCCATTTCTTACCGTAGACCTCAATCTTTATTTTCTTTGATTCTTTTATCTTATTTATTGCCAGAAGACACAATTAGAGAGGTGAAGCATTGAGAAATAAAACAAGGAAGCTTGTCTTGAGCGGCAAAGCGTGTAATGTGACATTTTTTGATAAAAAGTATTTTTCGCCTTTGTCTTAGTTCAACTGATTTCTTTAAACAAAAACGAAAAGCACACCAAACTTTTTCTATATTTAGTTTACCGTTTCACCTGCACAATCAATTTATTTATTTGTTTTAATTTGTTAACAATTACGGAATGCGGTGCTTTGATTTTTTGAATATCTATGTAGTTTTTGCTGTACATGTCATGGCTAAATGACCAAATTGCACTAAAATTGGTCATATTTAAAGACGAACCTTAAAAAGTATGCAATTTGTAAAAAGTGATTTGATACAATTTTTTATTTAATTTTATCCGAAAACACAATATCCTATACAACACAATATGTTATATGATGGCATTGTATCTGAGGCAAATCTGGTTTTATTCAAGTAACATTTTGTATCTTCATTGTGTTAGGTTAAACGTTTAGTTGAAATATCATTATCCAAGAAAACATCAATGATACTTGTAGAAGAAAAGGCAAACAAAGTTGGTGAAGAACGATGTAAAAAACTTTAAAATTGCCAATAATACGACTTAAATAGTCCGATATCTATTATTAAAAGTATGAAAATATCACTCCAACATTCGAAAATATGACGGCAAAAATTTGATCGCAAAGGATTTTATATTATTTTATCAAAAATATGATTTCATAATGTGAAGTTATGACTGCAAGCTTAAAACTGTATCAAAATTATTCATACAAGCCATAAATGATTATAAAGGTATGACCTTAACAAATAAAACTATATCACCAAAAATACTAGTTCAATACTAAAATTTTACAAGCAATCGTGTTAATGCAAACTTTTTGAAATTTTCAAAAATATGATTACAAACATTTGAAATTATGTAATAAAAATTTAGCAGCAACAATTGAAACTTTAAAACCACTGTCCAGAATATAATTAGTCTCAATTTTGATTGTATGATTTTTATTCAACAGAATGTAAAAACTAAAGTTTCGATATTTGAAATCAGTTTGCATATCTTATAATACTCGATAACATTAGATGTAATCTCTACAATCTATAAATGTTTTACACAATCTCGGTTGATTCACTACGCCTATTCCCTGATTTAATATAAATAGATAAATGGTTTTTTTTTCATAAAACATATTGTGTTTGAAGTTGTTTTACATTTATTGAAAAAAGAAATAGGTAAAACATTTAATGAGCATCTTGGTATTCAGAATATTAGATTATGATGCTTTTCAAAAGCTTATATAGTATATGTTTGAGTTTTCGGTAACCATAGTAATTCATGTCTCGGTAGGTTATGATAATTTGAAAAAATACGGTGCAGTCCGTGGGTAATTAAGCAAAAAGACATCAAAAATTGGCTTTTTAAAAAATTCACATCATCATCTCTTCGAGTTGGATTCGAGTCTTTACTTATTGGCTCGATACTAATATAATGGACTAAGTTGTCTGTGATATTTATATGCTACTTTGCAAGCGAGAGTACAAGAATTGCTAAAGTCTTTGGCATTCTAAAAGTCACCGCAAGTACTTACTAGTATGAAATAGGTGAGGAATACTTTCACATACTTACGCATTACATGAACATGTGCTTAGAATGATACTTAGGAATTGTAATCTTAATATCCTTATTCATATAAATCAGACCTAGGTTTTAATTGGCTAAAGAATCCACGGATGTTTTAATAAATGACCATAATACGCCATAGACAAGGTCACTCGACTTGCTAATGAATAGAATACAATTAAATACACATACGGATCCAAAAAATATACATACTCCTATATTTGTCTTACTTAAAGCGACAAAATATATTTTAATGTGTTAATGTTTTCAAGCAACTAAAACCTATAAACAATCTGAAAAGGCCTAGAAGATGAAACTTTTTACAATGAAGCATTTTACTAAGTGAAACAAATTGTCTGAATTCAATATGCGTCTGATTATAGCTGATTTTGTTTGACTCGCAGACTAAATATGTAACATATTTTCATAACTGTAAAAATAGCAAATCTACGTATTTCAGATAAGCTGGATGGTTGGGTAGATGTTATGATCTTTAACTAAGCAAAAGCAATTCAACTGCTATTCGTAAAGAAGGAGAAGTTTATCAATCGCTAAAGATAATTTTAAAAACTAGATTTTACACGTGTGCTTTATGGTCTGTCTTGTACTTGCATACACTCAGGGTGATTTATAATGAATAACTCACAGATTCAGTATGCCAAAGACAAGCAAACCGCCCCCCAGTCACATATTCCTGACGTTGGGTTCACCAGTCGATACTCTGTCCTCTTTACGCCAAGCGACAGAGGAGGAAGGAGCATCTCAAAAGAATTGTCAATATCTTAGTGGCTTTACTGTCATGTCCATCATTGTCAATAATCTTGTGGCTTTATTGTCATGTCCATCATTGTCAACATATTTGTGGCCTTAATGTCATGTTCATCATTGTCAACATTTTTGTGGCTGTATTGTAATGTCCATCATTGTCTACATCTTTGTGGCTTTATTGTCATGTCCATCATTGTCAACATCTTTGTGGCTGTATTGTCACGCCCATCATTGACAACATCTTTGTAGCTGTATTTTCATGTCCATCATTGTAAACGTCATGTTCATCATTGTCAACATCTTAGTGGCTTTATTATCATTTCCATCATTGTCAACATCTTTGTGGCTGTATTGTCATGTCCATCATTGTCAACAACCTTCTGGCTTTATTGTCATATCCATCATTGTCAACAACTTTGTGGCTTTATTGTCATGTCCACCATTGTCAACATCTTTGTAGCTTTATTGTCATGTCCACCATTGTCAACATCTTTGTGGCTGTATTGTCACGCCCATCATTGACAACATCTTTGTAGCTGTATTGTCTAGCCCATCATTGTCAACATCTTTGTAGCTTTATTGTCATGTCCACCATTGTCAACATCTTTGTGGCTGTATTGTCTAGCCCATCATTGTCAACATCTTTGTAGCTGTATTGTCATGTCCATCATTGTAAACTTCATGTTCATCATTGTCAACATCTTTGTGGGTGTATTGTCATGTTCATCATTGTCAACATTTTAGTGGCTTTATTGTCATGTCCATCATTGCCAACAACTTTGTGGCTGTAGTGTCATGTCCATCATTGTCAACATCTTTGTGGCTTTAATGTCATGTCCATCATTGCAACATCTTTTTGGCTGTATTGTCATGATAATCATTGTCTACAACTTTGTGGCTTTATTGTCATGTCCACCATTGTCAACATCTTTGTGGCTTTATTGTCACGCCCATCATTGTCAACATCTTTGTAGCTGTATTGTCATGTCCATCATTGTAAACATCTTTGTGGCTGTATTGTCATGTCCATCATTGTCAACATCTTTGTGGCTTTATTGCCATGTCCATCATTGTCAACGTCATGTCCATCATTGTCAACATCTTTGTGGCTTTATTGTCATGTCATCATTGACAATATCTGAGTGGCTTTATTGTCATGTTCATCATTGTCAACATATTTGTGGCTTTATTGTCATGTCCATCATTGTCAACATTTTGTTGCTTCATCGTCATGTCCATCATTGTCAACATCTTTATGGCTTTATTGTCATGTCCATCATTGTCAACATCTTTGTAGCTGTATTGTCATGTCCATCATTGTCAACGCCATGTTTATCATTGTCAACATCTTTTGGCTGTATTGTCACGTCCATCATTGTCAACATCTTTGTGGCTTTATTGTCACGTCCATCATTGTCAACATCTTAGGGGCTTTATTGTTATGTCCATCATTGACAATATCTTATTGGGTTTATTGTCATGTCCATCATTGTCAACATTTTTTTGGCTTTATCGTCATGTCCATCATTGTCAACATTTTTTTTGGCTTTATTGTCATGTCCATCATTGTTAACATCTTTGTGTTTTATTGTCATGTCCATCATTGTCAACATCTTTGTGGCTGTATTGTCATGTCCATCATTGTCAACAACTTTGTGGCTTTATTGTCATGTACATCATTGTAAATATCTTGTTTTGCGCTACCTGTGAAAAAAAAAGAACAACAACATCCCAATAGTGGTATCTATAAGACAGCATTACCAACGTTTCTTGTACTATTTTTCTATCGTCGTATCTGTACTCTATTTTACTATGCTATCTGCTTTTAAAACAACTTCCATTGAACTAAACAATTCATTTACTAATTCAAAGAGGTTGCAGACAAAAAAACCAAACATGAATGAAAAGCAACATTCCAAATTTGAAAAGTTATTTTATCATCTATCGGTAGAGAATTGTTTTACCTACAGTATACCATTCCTTTACAGCATTTCTTCAATAAAAAATAGTACCGTTTGTATAAATAAAAATAAGATTGCGTGAAAAGAAAAAAACATGCATAATTTTGCATTGTCTCAAGATTTTCAAATTCTTTACAAAAATTTGTTTTAACATCAATTGAATAATTGAACAAACAAATCAAATTTTGATAATATTCTGAGTTAATAATTGTAATAGAGTCGGTAAATTTATTATGTAATTTTGCGGAGGAGTGATGGCGATTTAAGTCCTAGTCACGATTATTCTACAAAATCGAAGAGACAAGTTCTTTAATCGAGGAGTGCTGAAAATATAGGAACCGAAAACCAGCGAGATGATAAACTTTCTCACAAAGATTGTTCCAGGGGGTATTCGATTTTCGACGATAAGAGGTTTGAGTTGGTAAACGGTGCCTTACGACTCATCAGTTAATCGAGGTAGTACAAAGACTTCTAGTTTATAACTTATTTAATTAAATATAAGGCATACCAGATATTTTCTGTTAAATCAAAAAAATATATTGATATCAAGATAAATTATCCATTTGTCAGTACATATCCAATCATTTACGATGTATAATTCCCCAACTTGGCAAAAAAAG
The DNA here is from genome assembly GCA_029721355.1 of Tegillarca granosa. Lineage (NCBI taxonomy): Eukaryota > Metazoa > Mollusca > Bivalvia > Arcoida > Arcidae > Tegillarca > Tegillarca granosa. The sequence goes on from CM056600.1 coordinate 2,842,705, forward strand.
GTCCTAAGTACATAAAAAATTTGAATTTTGAAAACAACCAATTTGATCTTACTTCACTTAAAAAACCAATAAACAGCTTTATGTCGTGTATCACGCAGATCAAGACGTATAAGGGATAACAATTAGTTCAAGGATTTCTTTTTTGTTAAATTCAATTATTTAATGTTGATAGAGACAGTCTCACGCAAGTTTAATTTTGTGTGAGGTAACAAAGAAAAAACTGTATTGTTTGTACTGTCTGCTGTTTTGATATATGTCAAGGAAGTAAGGTCGATTTTCCCAGAAACAACTGGCGGTTAAAATACAAATGTTTGATTCACTTTAGTAAAGAATGTTAGATTGATTTCCGAATGAATTAAAATTACCAAAATAATTCGCATTGTTGTCGTTTATGGACTTTCTGTTGAATATACATTCTCGGGAGGTCTCTTTATTGTATTCATTATTCTACATTTGTTCTGCTTTATACAATTTACTTTTTTCATTCTCTGTCTAAAGTATGTGTTCAGAACTATTAACATCTGTCACTATAAATACATGCTACATTTCAAAAAGTGTCATATTAGTGCGCATGCGAATTTCTCCGGACTTCATAGATAAATTGATAAAAAAAGTCTAGATTAAATGTTTTGGATTCTGATGACATACCATTTAAAGTGAACATGAACTTTGTTAAAATTATAAATTGTTTACTAAAGAGAAAAAAAGGTACAATGAAAGTTAATTTCAGAACAATAAGTACATGTTGTTCAATTAAAACAATCAGTTGACTTTCAGAACAGAAAGGTACGTGTTGTCCAATTAAAACAATTAGTTGACTTTCAGAACAGAAAGGTACATGTTGTTTAATTAATTAGAACAATCGGTTGACTATCAGAACAGAATGGTGCACGTTGTTCAATTAAAACAATTAGTTGACTTTCAGAACAGAAAGGTACATGTTGTTGAATTAAAACCATCAGTTGACTTTCAGAACATAAACATAATTAAAACAATCGGTTGACTTTCAAAACAGAAAGGTACATGTTGTTTAATTAAAACAATCAGTTGACTTTCAGAACAGAGAGGTACATGTTGTTTAATTAAAGCAATCAGTTGACTTTTGGAACAAAAAGTACGTGTTGTTTAATTTAAAAAATCAGCTGACTTTCAGGACAGAGAGGTACATGTTGTTTAATTAAAACAATGAGTTGACTTTCAGAACAGAGGGGTACATGTTGTTTAATTAAAACAATTAGTTGACTTTCAGAACAGAGAGGTACATGTTGTTCAATGAAAACAATTTGTTGACTTTCAGAACAGAGTGGATGTTGTTCAATTAAAACAATCAGTTGACTTTCAGAACAGAAAGGTACATGTTGTTCAATGAAAACAATCGGTTGACCTCAATACAGAAAGGTGCATGTCGTTCAATAAAAACAATCTGATAGGCTTGTCCATTTGAGCACAAACATATAAAAACAATATGAAATAATTGAGAACAAACAAAAATCGAGTTTTAAAATTATAGAATAATGATTTTCAACAATGTCACACAACATATCCGATAATCTGATCCACCTGGATATTGTTATCTACCAGACAGAGTTCTTATTAATCACATTCCAGTAATATATGTGTGTTTAAAGAACACAGTTTAATTTTAAATTAAATTTTCAGGGTAAAAAATAATTGAGAAAGTGTAAACACATTAACTAAACTACAAAATCGATATTTTCCCCCCAAGTAATTCTATATTTTTTATTGGTTTAAAAATTTAAACCTGTTTTGTTACATAAAGAATAGAGGAAATTTAGTAAGGATACATGTATTAAATTCAGTTTTGACATCAGGTTGTTTAAAGTTAGATTCATTTAAACTTTGACCACGTGAAAGTACAAATCATTGCATCAAAAAACGTTGGAAGTTTAATTATTCAGAAAATAATTACCAAATTGAAAGTCTGGTTTGTGTATTTTTGTCAAATTTCAAAGTTTTACCTATTTACAAAGCGATTTTAAAATACATTGATGCTGTACATAGCCATTGTGATTATTTAATCAATTAATTTGAAAAATTGAAATGAAATAAAGAACATTCTAACATCTGTAAATCTATCATGCAAGGCCGTTTAAAGATAATATGTGTGGACGCATCTACGACAATCAGATTGCTAGAATCTACATTACCTAAAACTGATACGAATGGAAATCATTATTTAAGATTGTCAAGGTTCATGGTCGCCTATTTTCAACGACGACTATTTACAATATTATACACATGTATTTGTGAAATATAAATAATAAATTTTACGACGATATTTAATAGTTTGTTTTTTGTTTTGTTTTGTTTTTGTTTTTGTTTTTTTAAGCCTCTAATATGTTTGAATTCAAAACGGATTTAATTATTTTATTATTATTATTATTTTGTGAAAAAAAAAAAAATTAACAACCAAAGATCTAAATCGAAAGAATGTTCTTTATTTTATTTCAATTTAAATCATTCGAAGCAATTTTTAAATTTCAACATCATATAAATTTATAAATGTAAACAAATTTTATATTGAATTACATATATATATATATATATATATATATATATATATATATATATATATATATATATATATATATATATATATATATAAACCATTATACATAACATGGAGACTGTTTTATTAAATACTTTAATGACAGGAATATTAGATACCAAGAGTTATGATGTCTTCGCGTTTATTCGTTTATTATGCGGTTACGGAATGTTTTCTTAATGAGTGTTATTTGTTTTATTCCTGTAAACAATGAAAGAAATATAATTCAAAATTTACTTATAAGATGATTCAATATTTATTTTACATATTTATGATATATATTTGACATCAATGAATGTAGAAATAACTGTTTTATTTAAATGTATCTTGATGCATCAGAACATTTGGCGCTACTGTATATGGATGATACTATATATCTGGTTTCGGGCATTTGCGTTTGCAATAGACTATTTTCCGTTTCTTCGAAGGGTTTTCTTATTCGGTTTTTACTCATTTATTGCAGCTATTAACAAATGTATAATTCTAACAACAAAAAAAAAAAAAAAAAAAAAAAAAAAAAAAAAAAAAAAAAAAAAAGATCCAAGAGTTCCTTTACAACTTGACTGCTTCCCTACCAATGACCTTACCGTTGTTTCAGAAGTAATTTTAGTAGGGCCTGTCGCTAACTAAAGTAATGCGCTGAAAAAATAGATAATTGCTAATCCTAACATAGTATGTGTTTGTATTAATTTATTTGAAATTTGTATGTTTTACTTATATTTGTTCGACATGATCGGGTATTCCGAAACCAGGGCTTTTTTTATCGAATTTCTTAACATCTGATTTAGGCGATAAAACAGACAAGAAAGGTCGATGTTTTTTTTTTTTTAATTTTTAGCTTTAATAAAATTAAATGTTCCGATTTAAAAGCAGTCTTTTTTAACAAATTGTTTTGACAAGAAAGGTACACTTTAATAATCAAAGATTATGTGACAATCAATGGTCGAAATTTGTTGAATAGATATGTAATATTGATTCTGTGGTTTAGAAACGTTAAACTTACGTGTTGTTTTTTAAATATGATCATAAACTATAATACATTATACTAAATCCAACAACTTTTATCTGACAAGATGACGCATGAAACAGCAACCAAGAAAAATATGCAATAATTTTTATTTTTCAAAGTAAATGTTGTTTACTTTTGTTTTCCTAGTTACTTTACCTTTGCAGATTCTATGCTTTTTTATGTTTGATTTTCATCAATTTTGAAATACAAAGAATTAATAAGGATTCCATACAATGTCTGTCTTAGAACATGAATGAAAATCCCCATGAGTTTTATGTTATCTGGCAGTAAAATCGTTTATATATAACCTTCTGAACACGAGTTTAGCAAAACATTCCCGCAAAACTAATAAAGTACATACCCTGTTATATCAATAAAATCATATATATATAAATAAGCATTAAATATTGTTTTATAAGTTCTAACACTGTCTGACTTCTGAACAATTCTCATTAATAATAAAAAAAATCCCAAAATTCCCAATTTTATATTTATTACGTCACTTGTTTTTATAGATCTTAACATTCTCCACAAGAAATAAGTCAAAAGTAAGTGATAAATTTGGCAGAAATTCTAGTCTTGAATTAATGTGGCAATAAAATTAAATCTGTTTTATATCTATCGAGTTTCATGACAGGGAAAATAGATTTGTCTATTTCTTTATACAACTTATATTTTTACCAATATGTTTGTTTTGTATAAAGGCTTGATGTGTAATCTGGAATGGGTTCTTCCATCTTCCACAAGTGGAATTTTGAATATCTACAGCAAAGACACTCGACATATTGTACCAAATTGTGTGATAAAGGTTATGCAAATCAAGGTAAAAGTGTAACTTGATTTTGAGATTTATTTTGGCGTTACCATTTAATATATTCAAAACTTTCATATTGAGAGAGTTTTTTTTGGTACGATGTTTCGATCAACATATTGTATTAAGACAAATGTTTGCAAAATGTCATCGTGTTTGTAGATACTTTTAATAAAACATTGTAACAAATAATTCATGAAATAAGTAACAAATCTCAACAAAATAAGTTATCTACCATAAAAATAATTCAGAGGTAAAAGTGTATTTTAATACTTAATAATCATTTGATTTATTCATATTTTCTTTTAATCGCTGTTTGTATATTTGGATAAATTCCAGTCCATATTTACATACAGCCTTTGAATCAGAGAGTGTAATTCCCTTGATTCAACCACATTAAAACTAATTATTTGTGACAAGACGCCTTGCACACATATGTAGACTTTATTAATCCCACAAGAGGCCTTCCAGATTTGATATTAGCTGCATATAAACACTTTCTTACAACATAAATCGTGTATGGAATATTAACTATTCAAATGAATTCTAAAATAACAATAATTGATAAGACAATTATTGTTGTTGTACAATCGGGCTAGATTTATGGAATATCGTGTCAATATCATATGAACTGTCAAGAATTCCAATAAGTCTCCAAGACTTCTCATACGGCAGAAATGTCTCAAACACATAACAAAATCAACCTTTATCAAGGTGTAAAGATTTTATCTCCATTTTATTAGACGAATTTTAAAAATAGTTTTATACTAAACATGTTTTTAATTTTTTTAATGAATCTACTCGAGATTCAATCTTGTTGTTTAATTACATTTTATAATCATTCTTACAAATACCGTATAGGATTGGTAATTATTCAAATTGTCCTCAGCATTCAAATATAATACAATAAAAGAAACAGAATTCTGTTACACAATCACATCATAATCCAGTTCATATAATTCGTAATTAACAAGGTTATTTGCTAACGAAACAAGAGATCCACAGATCGTATCCCTCGCGTCTACAGAATCTATTTGTCATTTTCCTGCCATTTATAGGTTTCAAAAAAAAATTTAAAAAATGATAATAAAATAAAAATAAAAATAAAAAAGTTTGGGAAAAAGTGTGATCCAAATGGACAAGATAGAAGGCAATGATTACAACTACATGGTGACTGACTCGCGTTTATGTAAATCCATTTAAGTCTTGTTGATCACTAGGGAGACATAGAAAATTTACGTTTATAACCTAAATTATGTCTTTATGACAATAGAAGACTTCTTACTTGAAAAAAAAGCGAAACGAACATAAAACACAAAATTAATACTAAAAGCCTTAAAGCGAATAACTTTCATATATACATATATATATATATATATATATATATATATATATATATATATATATATATATATATATGAAAGTTATCCACTTTAAGGCTTTTAGTATTAAAATCACGGTTAACAGATAATAGAGTGATTTTTTTTAACTAATTAAACATCCGATTAAGAAATTAGATAATATTGAAGTAGAGTCAGGTTTCTCTGTAAAAAATTTGTATAAATATCATATATTGATTTACAACGTTGATGATACTTTGTACATCTAAAACCCCGGATATTGACACGGATACTTGATAGCTTTACTCCATTTACACAAACATATTGGGTAGATGGAATATATAAACAAATTTAATTGAAAAGTAACTTGTATCATTTTAACTTTCTATAATCACGAACTCTATAAAAATAAAAATCACATTTAAAAAATTAATAAATAGCAGAATTATGAAATGGGATAACAAGAGAGGGTACGTAAATTGAAAAAGCAAATTTTATCTGCATGTTAACAATCTTCAATAGATTAAAACTCGATCTTGATATCTTATAAATTTAAACTATATTTTACAAATGAACACCTTTAACTTTGTTATACCATTTTAACTTGTGCTGCTGCTTTTCAGATAATCAAATCCCGTCTATTCACAAATATGTCCGTGCATTTACACAACGGAAGAGATGAAAAAAAAAAAAATAAATAAAAAATAAATAAAAAGAATCAATTCAGTCCTGGTCATTTAATATTGAACATTTGGATACTTTTTACAGTGATGATCAGTTGGTATCTTTGTTTTGTTGATGTATATATCTATGCTAACCAATCAACTTGAGAAACAAGCTTTTATAATTGGTTTAAGTACATGAACACCGAAAAATCAACTTAAAAGTTTAAAGATTGTTAAACTTCAAGTTAAGGAAATGTTCAAGACCATCTGTACAACAATGATATAACCATATTGTAATTTTTTGGAATATTTTTGCTTAATCAACTTAATATAAAGAGCTATTGATTACAGTTAAAAAACTGAAATGTTGTTGTAACCGAGCAAAAGAACCAAATTTTAAAAATTATCTTAACCCACCAATGAATATTTCATGTACATATTTTAAATGATTTTGATGATGCAGTCCAGGTTTTGTTAACTTTGTCTTTTTAATATAGTTTCGGTGGTGTAATTTCAACAAGGAACTTCAAAGGTTAAAAAGATAACAAATATAGATTTATACCACGGGACTTTATCACTGTTGAAGCATTCTACCAAATTTTGTGACTTAGAGACTAGAATTTAGCAATAAGAGACTTTTTAAAATAAAAATTCTCAATAAAAATGAAAAGTTTGAGAACTTGGGGAAAAATGTGCAAAAAGTAATATACCAAAAATGTCTTGTTACTGTAGATTTCTGTATCTTGTTCCATGATTTTAGAAAAATACTTCAGGCAGGAACTGAGACGCACAGTCTGAAAGAACTTAAAATTTTATAACTGCTCCCCCTTGTTTTAGGCGTTGATGTAAAAAGACTAACAATATCCTTGTCAAATCGGTTTTTACTATTTACAAGTGTCATATACCATTTGTGGATTTAATCATAAAATAAATTCAAATATGGTATATGACTGAAGCCTCTAAATACATTAGCTAACCGTACCATTAATTTTTGAAATACCCCTGTTGATTCCGATTTTTAAACAAATCATTACTATTTATACTGCTGTTATAATTATATAATGTGCAAATATTTCAAAATTATCAAAATTTCCTATTACACAAAATTATAAACGATAATTATATATCTTGTCAGTAACAGTGTTTATTATTTGAAGAGTAAATCATAAATAATATTCTAAGTTTCTAAATTATCTAAAACAGTGTGATTGATCAATAACTTAGGACAGATATGTTATTTGATAAGCTTAATCACCATCGCAGTTACCAAAAAAGACACATTTTTGTTTTCTCGAAAATCACAGCTTGATAATCATTTAACACATGGACATGACAAAATTGTAAAGAGATTGTTGCATGTTGATTCGAGATGTTTGACAAGTACGAATGTATTTTTAGCAAGCAATAAAATTCACAACATGACTATCATAGCTAGACCGAAAATCTTTTTGGCAATTTACACAATGTGATTTTAAAAAATGTTCAGTACATATTAATAAATTTACATTGTGCAAGATCATATGTATAGCTTAAAAGATTATGAAATATATTGGATTATTTAGAAGCAGACTACAACACGTAACTTTCCAAAATGATAAATTATTCAATAAGCCCATAAATGTAGAAGTGTGTCGCAACACAGAATATTCATCCTGTTTAAAACATATTTCATGTCCTTATTATATATATATATATATATATATATATATATATATATATATATATATATATATATATATATATGTATGTATGTATATATATATATATTTGACTGTAATAGTTTAAAATATTATACTCTATTGCAAATAGGCATGTCATTGGAATTTATTGAAAGTAAATATTAAATAAACAAGATTTATTAGAATATACCGTTTTGATTTATATATAAATTTCATGCATTCTTTCTGATTTTATCAAGTATAAACCAAACAAACTATTTTACTTGTTAACAAGGTGGCTTTATAAAAAACAACTTTGCTTTAAAATTGGCAATCTTTTGAAGTAAACCAAATGAACGACAATTCTTGATATCCACGTATATAATTTTTCTTCTGTCTGTAACATAAAAGTCTGAAAATGAGCCGTCAGTTGTGGATTGATTAGTTCGCTAAACGTCCATGTTTAAAGGAAAAATTACAATGTATTTACTTTCAAATGCAGTGCATGATTGATAGAATGACTGGACTATTACATGATTTACTACAGCCATCGGCTCAAACTACAATTTATTAAAAAGGAAATGGAATAATAGATATATAGATATACCATGGAAGGAAACTTAACAGCAGGTAAACACACACACACACACACACACACACACACACACACACACACACATATATGCTCGGACCAAAAATCAGAAATCTGTATTCGAACTTACAAATTAGAAAACACACTGACAATTTATATGATAAAAGTAAGTGTTCTTATCAAGATCTGTCAACTTGGCAACAACTTTAAAGGCGATTATCATTTCCTAAACCTAATAAAATAGTCACTACATGTACTTGTATTAAACCACCACCACCACAACCACCATTTCTGTTTCCACCTTCACAATCAGCACATCGTCACCACAAGAGGCCATTTTTTGATCTCATCGTTTACAAAGTCAACATCAGATGACATTATTTTGTTCTGTTGATAAATATCAATTCTCACTTATTATATCTAGTAAAAGCTTAATAAATGATTGACATGTTCATATTTCCGATCAGATATTCAAACAATTACCAATGAAGTATTGTAACTCCATCTGTGTATTACTATAATCATGTATTTGCTACACTTCTCTCTTAATCTGACGGCTGAAATTAACAACCTAACGTCAATCATCGCAGCGGAATAAACCAATTATAACTGTACTTAAACCTCCTTCAAAATGAAAGCTGTGTGTTTGTTTTGGCCACTTTGAATGAAAATGACATCCTGGGAGTCCCTGTAGGATAGTCTAGCATTGTTCAACATGATCCGTCATTAGTCTGTCTGTGTATTGTATTTTGTACAGAATTGATTTGTAATATTTCTCCACTACAAACTAATCCTAACATTTCTTGATTACAAAATTATTTTGCTAACGTATTATATAGCAATACCAATATTCTATAGACAGAGTTTTTCATAGGCCAATTACAAATTACGTTTTGTAAGCTTATTAAAGGTAAAAGGCAAATCTACTTGGAATATTTTTAGCTTTAGTGGAATCAAATGAGTTTAAGCAAATAGGTTTTGTTCACAAAGCATGGCATCGCGATTCTCAGATTTTATTAAAAACTTTGTCAAACAAAGCATGGCATCGGAATTCTGAGATCATATCATAAAATTTGGTACACAAAGCATGGTACCGGGATTCTAAGATCATATTATAAACTTTGGTTTACAAAGCATGACAACGGGATTCTCAGATTATATTATAAATTTTGGTAAAGAAAACATGGCATCGGGATTCTCGGATCATATTATAAACTCTGGTAAAGAAAACATGGCATCGGGATTCTCGGATCATATTATAGACTTTGGTAAAGAAAACATGGCATCGGGATTCTCGGGTCATATTATAAACTTTGGTAAAGACAACATGGCATCGGGATTCTGGGATCTTATTATAGACTTTGGTAAAGAAAGCATGGCATCGGCATTCTCAGATCATATCATAAACTTTGGTAAAGAAAACATGTCATCGGGATTCTCGGATCATATTATAAACTTTGGTAAAGAAAGCATGGCATCGGGATTCTCAGATCATATCATAAACTTTGGTAAAGAAAACATGTCATCGGGATTCTCGGATCGTATTATAAACTTTGGTTAAGAAAGCATGGCATCGGGATTCTCGGATCATATTATAAACTTTGGTAAAGAAAGAATGGCATCGGGATTCTCGGATCATATTATAAACTTTGGTAAAGAAAGCATGGCATCGGGATTCTCGGATCATATTATAAACTTTGGTAAAGAAAGCATGTCATCGGGATTCTCGGATCATATTATAAACTTTGGTAAAGAAAGCATGGCATCGGGATTCTCGGATCATATTATAAACTTCGGTTCACAATGCATGATATCGGAATTCCAAGATTATACATGTAATAAAACTTATTAAGCACGACATGGGAATTTGCCAGTTTATACCATAGACTTGTGTGTTAATGGAACCCTTGTTGATAACGATGTGATTGTTGTACACAAAACATGGCACCGGGATTCTCAGATCATATTAAAAACTTTGGTAAAGAAAGCATCGCATCGGGATTCTCGGATCATATTATAAACTTAAATAAACAAAACATGGCATCGGGATTCTCGGATCATATTATCAACATTGTTAAAGAAAGAATGGCATCGAGATTCTCGTATCATATTATAAACTTAAATAAACAAAACAGGGCATCGGGATCCCAAATCATATTATAAACTTTGGTAAAGAAAGAATGGCATCGGGATTCTCGTATCATATTATAAACTTTGGTAAAGAAAGAATGGCATCGAGATTCTCGTATCATATTATAAACTTTAATAAACAAAACAGGGCATCGGGATTCTCGTATCATACCAAAACTTTGGTAAAGAAAGAATGGCATCGGGATTCTCGGATCATATTATAAACTTTGGTAAAGAAAGCATGGCATCGGGATTCTCGGATAATATTATAAACTTAAATAAACAAAACATGGCATCGGGATTCTCGGATCATATCATAAACTTTGGTAAAGAAAACATGGCATCGGGATTCTCGGATCATATTATAAACTTTGGTAAAGAAAGAATGGCATCGGGATTCTCGTATCATATTTTAAACTTTGGTAAAGAAAGAATGGCATCGAGATTCTCGTATCATATTATAAACTTTGGTAAAGAAAGAATGGCATCGAGATTCTCGTATAATATTATGAACTTAAATAAACAAAACAGGGCATCGGGATTCTCAGATCATATAAACTTTGGTAAAGAAAGAATGGCATCGAGATTCTCGTATCATATTATAAACTTAAATAAACAAAACAGGGCATCGGGATTCTCGGATCATATAAACTTTGGTAAAGAAAGAATGGCATCGGGATTCTCGGATCATATTATAAACTTAAATTAAACAAAACATGGCATCGGGATTCTCGGATCATATTATAAACTTTAATAAACAAAACTTGGCATCGGGATTCTCGGGTCATATCATAAACTTTGGTAAAGAAAGAATGGCATCGGGATTCTCGGATCATATTATTAACTTAAATAAACAAAACATGGCATCGGGATTCTCGGATCATATCATAAACTTTGGTAAAGAAAGCATGGCATCGGGATTCTCGGATCATATTATAAACTTTGGTTCGCATTGCATGGCCACGGGATTCTCAGATAATATTATTAGCATTGGTTCACAAAACATGGCATTTGGATTCTCAGATCATATCATAAACTTTGGTAAAGAAAGCATGGCATCGGGATTCTCGGATAATATTATAAACTTTGGTTCGTAATGCATGGCATCGGGATTTTCGGATCATATTATAAACTTTGGTTCACAAAGCATGGTATCGGAATTCCAAGATTTTAAGGGTACCTTTTAAGTACACCACTGGATAGATATACTCAATTGCTCGTTTTAAGTCTGAAATATTAATGATCAGTGATCACAATATATGTTTTACCTTGATTGGTTTTTTTCTATAATAAAATTGTATTGTTTGGTGTTCTTGCGTTGATTCTTGCTTCCTGTACAGTATTTTATTTATTCATCTATTAATTCAAAATATGTATGTAAAATCCTCATGATAAAACTAAATTAATTCAGCAGAACCTTTAATTTTTTGTGAATTATACCTTATCAATGATTCTGTCAGACAAAATAAGATGTTTAAAGCAATCAAATATTTTCAATTGTTAAAACTGACGCTTAACGTATTAATAAAAACACATGGGATTACAATATGAGCAGCAATTCTTGTTGTTGAAGATAACATTATTTATCTGTTCAATGCCTGGTACTTTTCACACAATATTAAAACTTAGAATGAGGAAGACAAATGGAGTCCAAAAAGACATCAAAATCACAACAATTATCTCATCGTAGTCACCCAGAAAATATAAAAAACTAGATTTTGTCAATTTATCTATAGAAATGAATACTAACTAGTCATAAATTTGTGATTTCATAGCGCTATGAATAATATTAGTCCATGATTCATTGCTCTACTCAAAGCAGCACGGTCCAAGGGAAACGATTTATGTGTTTTTATGTAAATCTGAGCAGAGGTTATTTTTCATACGCCTGAGAAAATATAACCGTCAAAATGATTTTATGAAACATTTCACTATTACCATAGTTATCTGCATTTAATTACAATAAGGTAAAAAACGAAACATAACTTGGATGCACTTTATAAGATTGTAGTATATGGTTTCACATAAAAAATTCTTTCTGGAACTCGGTGCCCCCTCTGAATCACTAAGTACATATTCACTGACGACAATCATCTCCCTTTAATTATAATGTGGATTACTCTATGATCATAAAACATTTATTTATAGCATTAATATTCATCATATAGTATGCATTCCATATTTTATTATTCTTTCTATGTGCTTATTCACACTTGAATGAGTGATATTCTACTTCTAATTAGTTTTATTCAAATAGCGTACACAATGCCTTTTCACCTTCTAAGAATCTTGTGGTAATGCCGAGAGCGTGTTGTTCCTAGGAGATGAACATTTGCTGCAGACAATATGTCCATTCAACTTCTTAGTAACTTCATTTAGTATTCTTTTGTAATATTATAATTATTTCTCAGAGATAGGAGTTTAGTATTCCAAAACAGTTTATTTTAATGCTTACCATACGGCAGTAGTCTCTCTCTCTCTCTCTCTCTCTCTCTCTCTCTCTCTCTCTCTCTCTCTCTCTCTCTCTCTCTCATACAATCTTTCAGATAAATTAAAATTGTGCACAATGTTATAGTACAGATTCAAAACAGATGACATAAATTTAACAAAAACAATCTTTCCAGTGAAGATTTTTAAACTGTTATCTCCTGCTGTTTTGTAAAACTGTACTCAAACCGCCTTAATTTTTTTACCACCGCTAGAAATATTTAACATTGATGTAGTATATGTCTTGTATTCTCTAAAGGCAAACAAAATAAAGAATTGTAAGAGTTAACATCTTTAACTGGGATTTGCAGCGATTTAAACTATAAAAACAAATTACGTTTAAATTCATCAATAGAAGATGTTACTGCACTTGACAGTTCGTAACTTGTTACTTACGGTAAAACCCAGAGATAACGCTATTAGGTAAGACTCCGTAACAGAATTGAAAATTACGTTTGGATGTTCTCTTCGTTGATGCTTTGGTGGAATTTTTCCTGCGGTAAATGTATGCATAATACAATTGGAAACGAATCAAGTTAATTAAAACATTGTCACAAAGTATATAAACGGAAATGATTTTTTCTGAGTTGAGGTAAAAACATTATTAAGTAATGAAAGCAAGCATTGGCAATTAATTTTGGACAAATGATGCAAAATATAAAATAGTTTTAAAAAGAACTTTTAAGAACATCAAAGGTGTACATCTATACTAATCAATCCAGATGAAGTATACAATGTAAAACAATTTTCTTTATTCATTTACAAAATATCAATCAGAATTAGTTCAAGTGGTTTTAAAATCAAACACGAACATACCGGTCCCTGTTCAAATAACAATCACAAAAGTAAAAACTTTAAAACTGGCAAAGTCAGTTTAAACGTAAACTTCCACAATGGGTTTGAGGCCAGGTAGTCCAGAAAGAAGGGTAAGCACATTCTGTCTAGATAGTTCACAACGTTTTCTGAACAGTTTCCTATATTTAACGGTGGGACAGTAAGAGTAAGAACTAGAAATAGATTAAGGACTGTCCTTCTGCTGATACTACGCTATGTTGTAAATAATTGAGCATAGTTATACAAAAAACCAAGAAATTAGAAATGAAGGACAAGAATTTGGCAACAGATATTTCAAGAAGGTAAAATTATAGTTGAGTCTGATTTTTGTAGTTTTAAACAATTATTTATAAACAAGTTGACGTACAAAATAAAAGAAATTAAAGCTGCAAACTAAAATTAATTTGTAAAGAATATACATGTATACAGCAAAGTAAAGTAAAAAAAAAAACAACAAAAGGTTACATTACATGATACATAAAACTAAAGACAAAATTAATTACAGGAATTGCTGTAAAGTAAACAAAGAAAATGTCCTTAGAAAAAATAAAACAAAAACGCAAAGTATAAGATTTAAAAAATTGGTTAATTCAGTTATACACGTGGGTGTCTATCAGAAAAGTGAGGCCAGGTGCTACGGAAACGGCAAGGAAGGAAATGATTCTTCAAATATAAAATTTGGAATAAAAAAAATTAGAAAATAGATTTCCGATTTTTCTGCGTAATTATTATAAGATTATATACAGTCAAAAGAACACAAAGTACGAATCGAAAGTAGGATAATAGTTTAGTTTAAACAGTATTTATTTAAAAATAATCATATATAAGCAAACTACTACAATTAAATTGTTGACGCAAGAATATTGTAAGCCTAGGCTAATCAAGGTCCTTAAAAAGTTTTATGGTCGTCATCACAATAATGTTGATAACTATGTAGTCCGCTGTATCCAAACTCATACTGGATATACTAGTATTTGACTTACCATAGTTCTTTGTTCTTTTCATTTTCCAAATTGACTAAACAATCAACGAGACAGGTGTAGCTAGCTAGACAGGAGGTGCTTACCCTTTCGGAGCACCCGGCCTCACTTCCTTGATGGAAGTTCACGTGTATAACTGATATTGCCAGCTTTCAAAGTTTTAACTTTATTTTTGTTTTTATTATTTATTTATTTTTTTATTATTATTTTTTTTTTTTATTTTTTTGTTTTGTTTTGTTTGTTTGTTTGTTTTTTTTTTGAATTGTGGTTTAGACAAGGACTGGTATGTTTGTTTTATTTTTATATATACAAACAAATACATTACATTAATAAAGGATTCAGAAACAAATGTAAGACTGATTTATAACAAGATAACAATTTACAACACATGAATTGTTCTAGTTCAAACTGGCTCAGTAACTACTACATGTAGAGATCAAGTAAAGATATTGATCTGGAACAGGAACTTGTTCTTTATTTTTATAACAGCGAACAAAGTAGAGGACTTAATGGCTATTTGTCTTATTGTTCTTCCGTTTCGATCTTTGTCCAGAGCCTTTCTTAAAGTAAGCTTATGTGATATATTTGTTAATTTTTAATGTCTCAATTTCCTCTAAATGTTACACAAGATTTGTAGCCGCGACATATGTTATATCAAAGTCAGCTAATACGATTATTAAATTTTCATTTATTCCAGAGTGCATGATCTCTTGAATAATACATAATACATAATACAAATAATCTGATACATATTTAATAACATTTTCATTTTTATAATTTTTTTTTTAATTTTGGAACACAGTAATAACAAAGCATGTTAATTTAAACTTGTACATAACTAGAAAAATCAAAGCACCGGAGGTGCCGTACGAACAGAGAGCATGGAAACGCAAGTGAGTGAAGGTAGCAGTACAATCTGCCTTATCCCATTCCATTCCTATGCGATCAAGGTTGTAAAACACCATATGGAAGGGGAGTAAGAATTCATGACTGGAAAAGTGTCCATTATATTTTTTTGTATTAGTGTTGGCAAAATAACACATTCAGAAGAGTCTGTGCTAAAGCAAGGTTCTTTCACATTCCAAGCATTTCTACAAGAAAAGACAAAAACGTTCATACGTTACATTTTTAATTAATTACACAAACAGAAAGATGTTTTTATGGTGTCATCGATCGTTATATTTCTCAATAACGACAAAACAACCGCAAATGATGGTTGCTAAAAACTGTTTATATACAAAATACACGCCACCTACCGAGGATTTACCCTAAAACTTTCCATGTAAACTTCTATAGTACATCTTGCACAATCGACAGGAACTCGTGAAATCTCTCAGCTATAGCTTTTTTTCCGGTCGATTTCACAATGCTGCTCTCAAAATCGTGTATATCATTTTTACGCTACGTCGACAAAATTAAAATGTAAACATAGGTCAAATTTTGTTGGGGCTTCGAGGAGGGGATGGGAAGGGAAACGAATGAAAACAAATACATTCCTATAAACATGACATTTGCTATCGTGCATGTAAGACATGATTTCTTTACAGCACTTTCAGCAACCTATACTTTTACTTACACGCTCAAACTTCGGGTAATGTTAAAAAAATATTGCTTTATTTACTGTGGTTCACTCTTCTCGCCAAAACGCATGCTACCAAGAAATGACACGTCATATAATTCATCCAATCAAAAGAGACCGTTTAAATTATGGGATATCCGCGAAAATGTTGCGAAAATAGGTCTTTGTTTACATAAACTGTTCATGTATTCTTCCGCTGCGCCGCATTGTATCCTTTCCACCAAAAGTTTCTCCACAGAATCCATGTATAAATTTTATTTTCAATACCACATACATTCATCATTGTGCGGTTACCCTCAGCACGTACTTATCACCCGCAAACTACCGTACTATATTCCACATATATTGCGCAAGGATTTGACATAGCGGTGACATAGCCCGTCCGATTGCGACGTACGTGACAATACATCACAGAGATTCCTCTCTGTTCGTAAAAATAGAATGTTGATCTTTAGGAAATTATACCGCTAACGGTTGAATACGGAGAAAATTTTTAAAAACCCACATGTACTTTGCAACATCCAACGCAACGCAGCAAAATGGATGAATGAATGAATGAATGAATGAATGAATGAATGAATGAATGAATGAATGAATAAATAAACAAATAAATAAATAAATTAATTAATTAAAAAAAACAGCTTAAATTTAACGACAAGGAAAGACATGCTGAGACCACTAATTGCGAAATTCCCGACGGACACAGTATTAAAGACCAGTGGTATGGTCGTTGTTATATAACAGAGCCTAAACATTCGACTTGTACAATCACTGGTCCAAAAATATAAACATTTAAAATTCCAGAACACGCTTTATTTATTCAACAATTAACCAACCACGCCTGCATTTTTTTGTTTAAAAAATTAAGAAAACATACACTTTAGTTTTATTTCATTATTGATACTTTTAGGAGTAATTATTATTTGGACAATACACTGCAGTGAAGTACTAAGTTTTAAAGAGACTAGTTAAAGAATAAATATCACATTCTGATAATTCAATCCACACATTAAAGATATTTTTATTAAAGTATTTGTAGCAAGTATTTGTAGCTAGCATAGTAATTCTGAATGATGCATAACAAGCTACAATCGTTTTTTACTTCTTACTGCTGTGGTGTATGAAGAATAATATTTGTTTAGTAAGTTTATTTGATTTGAGTTTAACCGGTGCTGTCAGATATTTGTAAATACCTCAAGCTTTTCTAATTAGATACCTTACGAACAAATATAAATACAAAACAAAAACAAAAATCCCTGCTGTTTATTTTCAAAATTTACGCGTTAAAGCATGATAAATTTGATAAACAAAGAATAATCGTACGTCTAATGCGTCAAATAACTAACAGTGCAAAACAGAAGTAACATAAATATTTATTTTCTTTTTACGATACACACTGCATTTTATGTAAGACTTTATAACAGGTTCATCAGAGGAATTCTTCACAGTTTTAAGTAAGAGAAAAAGATAACCAGTTCTGAAAAATCAACTTAGGAAACAGAATTAAAATTTAGGCATTTTACTTAGATAATTTAGATCTAATTAGTTAGGGGTTGTTATAAATTTTGACCGTACACTCATAACTTGATGTGTCTGTTTGTTTCAAACGTTTTACTGTTTTTAAAAAAAATCTTTTCAAGAAGTTGAACTACCAGACATAGTATATGTGATTTGCTCTCTCTCTCTCTCTCTCTCTCTCTCTCTCTCTCTCTCTCTCTCTCTCTCTCTCTCTCTCTCTGTGTGTGTGTGTGTGTGTCATTAGATAGTGTAGTTGTTATTTTCAAATTTGTTCCGCATTCCGCACCATGCATCGGAAAATTATCTTTTCCTTATACAGATAATCGTTATTCTATCTTTTTGTCAATTCACTTGGGTATGTACATGTACCAAATTAAATTAATTATATACTAGGTCTCAGAACGTTAAAATTAGATATTTTATTCATTAAACTCCAAAATATCAATTTTAAACATTATTAACATCTCTCCCACGGTGATCAAATTGGCGCGCTTTTTGCTCATCATTTCCTAACATTTCTATTACCGAGCATTCGATACCAAACGTCAAAGCATCATATTTCCAAAGTTCAATGTAAATTTTGTGAACTGTAAAATAATTGAGATGAGAAAATGCATTAACATGGTACTTTAATTGCTATCAGATAGTTACAGAAAAGAACAATAAAAAGAAGAATTTATGTACTACAATGTGGTATCTGAAATCACAACCTTTTAACGGTTATCTTTAACAACCTTATCAGATATCAGTTGGTAAAACACCTTATTTACCACGATCACGCGATATATACATCAGATCACAGTATTATACATCAAATATCCGTGTTTCTGATAAGTTTTAAGGCGCGTTTTCAAGTAACGTTATTTTAGGCTCTTGTTCTCAATATTCTGATGACAGTTATACTCAATAAAATAGCTTGTATGGAAGATATAGTCTATAAAATTTTTACCCAACGATGAATGAGCTTCTTCTAATATATCGATAATTAAAAGGAGAAACAAAATGTTGTTCGACAATCAGTTATATAATTTACTGACATCCAGTAAAGTTAAAGTATTGCGTTATCACGTGACTGAATCTGATGTACGTAACCGCATGATAAACCTGAAGATATTTGACAGACTTTTACTTCCTAAAAAATTTGAACTCAATTTTTACTAAAAGAATATATATAAAACTTAGATAAAACCATGAAGCTTTTGCTAGACCAGAGATACCTCTAAATGAACTGTATATTAAAATACACTAAATTTTCTGTATTTTTCTTCGTGATGTCAGAAGGTATACGATGTCTAACCTCATATTGGAGAATAATATTGCTAGTTTTAGTGGATTAGAGATTGGGTTTTCGTGTTTTTCTTACTTTTTTAATTTAAATAGTGGCGTTGAATGTTTCCATAGTTAGTACTATAGTAAGTTTGCATCAAAGATTTTGTCAATAAAGTCTCAATGTGTCACTCTTACGTCCATGTATGCTACGATGATTTCACCAAAGTGTGGCAGATTTTATTGAAAAAAATAGAAATAAAATATATTATTATTTTTCATTTAAAAATGCAAATGTGTAAGTCGTACATCATGTGTTTATAGTTTTCATCAACAAAACTGTCTTAAATGGTATAATGGTTTATAAGGCGTTATTCTTTTATTGTTTTGAACTATACAAAATAGATTTTTTCTGAAATAAAAATAATTTGTTTTTTAAAAATCCTATTATCTCGGTAGAAAAACCCCTAAGCTTCTGTTCTACAAACCTTAAAAAGCTTCTAGCACACAGCCTGATATAAATTATTCACGATTTAGTTAGAAAATGTCAAGTTTCAAGGTAAAAAAAAAATAAATAAAAAGTTTTATGGTTTTTTCAATTTTACAGAGGTTTCAATTTCAAATATTTCCCATCAATTCGGATAAGTTATTAACTTTTTTGCAAGTCTGAAGATTTTGTCGTATGATGTTACATTTCGAAATGGATAAAATCACGCTTTGAAGCTTAGGTATAAATCACAATTTAATATCTCATGAAGCAAATATGTTCTTATATAACCCACATAGCTATCAAAATCCATTGTTATAACATTGTGAGACTACAGAAAAATTAGCGTTTTGAGATTGATGGACACCTATCTCTATCATTCGTGGTATTTTGGAGTTACTGTTTAAAACAACAACATTTCCATATAAGAACTTTTGAGAAATTAAAAACCAACAATTATAATTTAGGAAGTAACAACTCAAAAACTTTAGCGTGTAGTTCATTATTTCTTTCTTCAATATACATCTTTTTATCCACAAAATAACTTCTTTTTCCTTTGCGCTGATGATGACGATATTTCAGCAAAGACAAATAAAATTTTTAGTAATATTTTCAAAATGGAGTAAATTACCAAAACACAAAAAATGTACAATGTTACAACATCTATCTAATTTGGATAAAGCTTTAAAAACGATCATCCATTATCCGTGATACGTTACATTCGAGATAAAATCATTTCATGATTTTTTAAAAATCTTAATTAAATTTTCGTATCAAGATCAATATTTTCCATTCCCAATTAATTCAATAACAAATCCATCCATCTTTCAAGAGAAAATTCAAAAGAAGTTTTAAGTTAACAACACTTAAAATATTTTCTGAACTGAATATTGATGAATACAAATAAGTTCTAATTAAGGCTTAATTCTTCAAGTTTGATTTTTACGCAGAATTATAATATTAAACACGATCCGGCTAGTTAGGTCATGATTTTTATGTTGTTTTATGAGATATTAGAATATAAGTTAGCACAATCAATATCCCGCTGTTACAAACCGTGTACAAATATGTCCCATCACGCAGATCTGATTGTAATACATGTACAAATTATGTTTAAACATAATTCTTTGACGATCATGCAAGTATTACTATACCATCATAAGGAAATATCTTATTGATATTTTATTGTATTTTTTACATAACGCGACAATTACCCTTTGTTTAATTCATGTATATCTGAAGGGAATTTATTACAACATCTCATACATAATAAATTGGCGTCATCACACTCTCGCACTAATTGTATTGTATTTAATTTCGGAATTTTTACAAATTGTTTGCATAATTTTAATTGAGAAAACAATAAAAAGTTTAGATTTCTGCGATGTAAATAATAAATCAAGGATTAGTGTTTTGTCTTTTAGTGTGTGTGTGTGTGTGTGTGTGTGTGTGTGTGTGTGTGTGTGTTTGTGTGTGTGTGTGTGTGTGTATGTGTGTGTGTGTTTTGTATAGATTTCTTTCTAACAAAAATTACCTACTAAATTTTGATGTGCCATATGTGAACATTTCGGGAAATCATTTACTAGGGGCTGAAAAGTTTGACAGATAAAAAACAATAACATGGAAAATAATAAATCCAAAGTTCCAAAATTAAATGGTTCAGGGATGCTTTACATGAGGGAACAAACCTTAGCTTTAAACATGTTTCAAAAATCAAGACGATGGGTGCAAAATTTTGCTACATGGTATACATTTTCTTTCAGTACAAAGTACTGAGTATTGAGTTAACGATACTCTCGGGAATTTTACTGCAACAGCAGCGGTTTCCGCTCAGGGATAGTAAATAACTTTAAAAAAATACCTGTTTAAATTTTGTTCCATATATGCACGTTTCGGAAAATTTTTCATCATTGTCACAAGGGACCGAAAAGTTTGATACATAAAAAAGATAAACAACAGTTGACTATTTATACATCCAAAGTTCCAAAATTATCTGACCCAAATCCAGCTAAGGTATGCTTTGCATGAGGGAACAAATCTTAATTTAAAACATGTTTCAAAAATTATGACGGCGACTGCAAAAGTTTGCTCTATGGTATATAAGATCAGAATTAAATCAAATTAGATTGTTTTTTAAATACAGATACTACTAAATGATATTTATTGTCATAGACTTATTTCATTTATAAACATCATTTTTTTCTCATATCCTTTCCATTTAAGATTGTTTTGAAATCAATTGACATCAATGATAAGATGCAGCTTTTACGTGTTTTTTCACACTGAAGATAAGTTGTGTTTTCGGACAGGTTAGACCCGGAAATGTTACCTTCCAGATCGGTCTAAAAATATTGTAATTTCTGTTAATTGTTCTAATAGAAAATGTTCCGACGACTCGAACTTGAAAGATGTCGAACACCACAACTTATCGGGTACAACAACAATGTTGTCGTTGTTGGAATTTTCAGAGCAAAAGAACGCCACAGGAAAAGCACGGATTTTTTGTTTACATTGCACAAATAAAATCTGGAGGAGAACTAATTCGTGTTAAAAAGATGTTCTCATATTAATATATGACGACTGTACGAACGAAAACCCTTTCAGATGAGACCAATTTCATCAACATTTGTGCCCGATCATGTGTACTTTAAACGACGTTTGGGGACGGAGGGTTGTTATTTATAATACAGAAAGGTTATGAATAAATATGTCCATCGTATAACACATAATATAAAAATGCTATAATCTGCATTTTAAAATGTTACATCTTTATTTAATGACTGAAACTTGTTTTTAACAAAATCACAGTATGAAGTCGATTATTTCTGGACAATTCAAAAGTATAATGACACTCATCATATCCACTTGAGAACTGTCACACAGCTTGATATTATCATTTACCAAACGAGCCGAGAACCAAGTAATATTTTAAAATTTAAAGTTCTATTCAAATGTCATAAGCAGATGGTAATTACAATAGAATCCATTTTGAGATGTTTTAGAGCCTTTTTTAAACAAGATGCTAAATAGAATCGTATTTGGTATTCATCACAACGTGTAGAAGTTTAGGAAATGAAACTTGTCTATGTGAGTAGAAATTTCAATTTGATGAAATATCAAAAATGTTATTAAAACTCTGAGTTCCTAATCTCTTCTACATGACAAATCGGTGTAACCACAGAAAAACCTTACGGATTTATCAATATGTACGAAATACATGGACAAATTTGTATGCTTTTTAAACCTAAACGCCGGGAAGTCCTTTCTTTTTTAACTTTTTTGAAAAAATTGTATCCTCTATTTGAAAAAGTGAGCTGATTACAAAATACAAGATATGATATATGTTTTTGTAGAAGACATGAATTGAAAACCAAAGTTAAACTTTGAAATTTGCCACCGAAAAACATAACAACACTTACAAAAACATGACACAGTAAAATTAAATAATTAAAATAAGGGAAACAATACAAAAAAACGCTTATATGAACCACTCATTATAAAGTTCCGATTTTGAACCAGCACTGACGTAATAATCCAATATATTTTACAGCCAGTCGTAAAAAAATAAATGTATGTACATTAAAAAACTTTAGATATAAAAAACCTTTTTTTTCATTTTAAAAAAAAGTCTTGGTGTATTATATGGTAGAAAAATGAACAAACTACACTTCAATGCTGTAAACTAAGGAAATGTTTGAATTCCGACCGATACAAGAAGGGGGGAGGGGGTAAAATCAGGACATACCAACTTCCTTGCTGCTTTCGGATGTACCCGTTACCGATTTTCTCCGATGTAATCAGTCAGTGAGAAAAAAGTAGCTTCAAGGAATCATTTCGTATATACTCTTTCAATTAAAAGTTGCCTTGTAAAATGTTTTTATGTTCTTTTTTATAAGATTTAATAACACGTGTAAAACATGATATCATACTGTATCAGGAAGATCTAAGAACAAATTTAAAATAGGTATTTATGCCAGGGTATTACTAATTAAATCACTGCAACTTGGATAATTTAGATATTCATTACTAAATCATTGGAGTAGGATGAAATTAGAAATGAAAAGGGAACCTGAATCTGAATCATTTTGATGGATTTGTTTAACTGGAGAAAATCAACAGTTTTCCTGTTTTACTCCAGCGCATGGCATTCTGATCTGGATTACTAAATCATTACTCAATAAGCTTTTTTTTATTTTTAAATTAAAAAAGAGTTTGATAAAGACCTTTATTAGTTTCTATATTTAATGAATAAATCAGTCAAGTGGCAAACATCTTGGTCTTGACAACTTTGGATAGAACGAAGTACGATCTTTGTTACTTTTACTTGAATTAAATATGACACTGTTATGTTACAAACATAATTAACAGACATAAACACGCGTATTATTAATCAACAAAGTGAGATACAGTGGAAGTTTCAAATGGAGCAACGTACTTCAGGAACAAATACATCGTTCTGCATTCGGTTAGCAATGTTTAATTTACCAAACAATTTTAATGTGTCCTAAAACGTAAAAAAAATTCGCGTAAGTAAGTTTAAGGTTCACTTAGTTTTCTACAAACCCCACTGCAAGTTAAAAATTGATGGGATGTATACAAAAATAAAACTACCAGTTTTAGCAATTAAGTAATGATTCGATTATTTTTTAAGGAAAAACTTAAAATTTTCAGGTACCCGTACAAAGTAGTGTGTGTGTGTGTGTGTGTGTGTGTGTGTGTGTTATTTGTTGTGTTTAGAAAGTCAAACACTTCAAAGGAGTCTCTCTCTCTCTCTCTCTTTCTCTCTCTCTCTCTCTCTCTCTCTCTCTCTCTCTCTCTCTCTCTCTCTCTCTCACACACACACATACACACACATACACACACACACACACACACGTATATTTTCATTTATAATATAGAACATATATATAGACATAATTCCTTATTTAATCTCTGAGAATGATCTTGTAATAAAATCTTAAGTTAGACAGACGAAGATAATTGTCATTTACCTTGCTTTATCTATCTCTGTTACAAATATAATATCAGACATTGCGACAATGTAATTAAAAATATGCGTTCATGGTTCAATATTTCAGCCGTTACTATGTTTATGGTTTGTCTATAAGATATTCTTACACACATTAATCCTGTATATGTAAACTGTATAATATGTATGATCTTCAAATTCAATTAGATAAATTACAACAATTCCTAATAAAGCACAAGATATGTAAAGTAACATTTTTGTTTAATTATACAGCATTTCTGTTATACATCTAAAACTCAATGCTACAACAACAATATTACTGCAGTTTTCTGTTATTATGTTAGTACTATAACAAGCTCAATAGCAAAGATTTAAATGAAATGTTACATGATATAAACCACAGCGCCTATACATACACTGATATTTGATCAAACATGGCGTTATAAGTTACCAACAAAGTACATTTATACCCTATTTGTCTTTACGTTTGCACTTTAATGTTGAAAACGTCGATTTGAAAAAAAATAAAATGTTTGAAATATACGTTGTGTGTGGTTTTATATTTTAATATTCCATATTAACCTTTGTTGTGTAAATTATAGATCTTAAAATATTTTTCGCACAAGACTGATACTCGGCGTATGAGAATTTAAACCAGAGAAATACTTGTCAGATTAGAATTTTAAACACCCACTTATATCTGACGTATTTATATAACCTTAAACAGCAACATACGAAACCGCTTCATGACGTTTCAGAATTTTACAGACAATACCGCTTCATGACGTATCAGAATTTTACAGACAATACCGCTTCATGACAAATGAGAATTTTACAGACAATACCGCTTCATGACGTATCAGAATTTTACAGACAAGACCGCTTCATGAGGTATCAGAATTTTACAGACAATACCGCTTCATGACGTTTCAATATTTTACAGACAACACCGCTTCATGACGTATCAGAATTTTACAGTCAATACCGCTTCATGACATATGAGAATTTTACAGACAATACCGCTTCATGACGTATCAGAATTTTACAGACAAGACCGCTTCATGACGTATCAGAATTTTACAGACAAGACCGCTTCATGACGCATCAAAATTTTACAGACAATACCGATCCATGACGTATGATTTTTTCAGAGACAATATCGCTTTATGACTTATCAGAATTTTACAGACAATACCGCTTCATGCCGTATCAGAATTTTACAGACAATACCGTTTCATCACGTACCAGAATTTTACAGACAATACCGCTTCATGACGTATCAGAATTTTACAGACAATACCGCTTCATGACGTATCAGAATTTTACAGACAAAACCGCTTCATGACTTATCAGTATTTTACAAGCAATACCGCTTCATGACGTATCAGAATTTTAAAGACAATACCGCTTCATGACGTATTGGAATTTTACAGACAACACCGCTTCATGACGTATCAGAATTTTACAGACAAGACCTCTTCATGACGTATCAGAATTTTACAGACAAGACCGCTACACGACGCATCAAAATTTTACAGACAATACCGATCCATGACGTATCAGAATTTTACAGACAAGACCTCTTCATGACGTATCAGAATTTTACAGACAATACCGCTTCATGACGTATTGGAATTTTATAGACAACACCGCTTCATGACGTATCAGAATTTTACAGACAATACCGCTTCATGACGTATCAGAATTTTACAGACAATACCGCTTCATGACGTATTGGAATTTTATAGACAACACCGCTTCATGACGTTTCAATATTTTACAGACAACACCGCTTCATGACGTATCAGAATTTTACAGTCAATACCGCTTCATGACATATGAGAATTTTACAGACAATACCGCTTCATGACGTATCAGAATTTTACAGACAAGACCGCTTCATGACGTATCAGAATTTTACAGACAAGACCGCTTCATGACGCATCAAAATTTTACAGACAATACCGATCCATGACGTATGATTTTTTCAGAGACAATATCGCTTTATGACTTATCAGAATTTTACAGTCAATACCGCTTCATGCCGTATCAGAATTTTACAGACAATACCGTTTCATCACGTACCAGAATTTTACAGACAATACCGCTTCATGACGTATCAGAATTGTACAGACAAAACCGCTTCATGACTTATCAGTATTTTACAAGCAATACCGCTTCATGACGTATCAGAATTTTAAAGACAATACCGCTTCATGACGTATTGGAATTTTACAGACAACACCGCTTCATGACGTATCAGAATTTTACAGACAATACCGCTTCATGACATATGAGAATTTTACAGACAATACCGCTTCATGACGTATCAGAATTTTACAGACAAGACCGCTTCATGACGTATCAGAATTTTACAGACAAGACCTCTTCATGACGTATCAGAATTTTACAGACAAGACCGCTACACGACGCATCAAAATTTTACAGACAATACCGATCCATGACGTATCAGAATTTTACAGACAAGACCTCTTCATGACGTATCAGAATTTTACAGACAATACCGCTTCATGACGTATCAGAATTTTAAAGACAATACCGCTTCATGACGTATCAGAATTTTACAGACAATACCGCTTCATGACTATGAGAATTTTACAGACAATACCGCTTTATGACTTATCAGAATTTTACAGACAATACTGCTTCATGACGTATCGGAATTTTACAGACAATACCGTTTCATCACGTACCAAAATTTAACAGACTATGAGAATTGTACAGACAATACTGCTATGACATGTCAGAATTTTACACACTAGAAAGATACCTGACGTGTCAGAACTTCACACACTTGACTTATTTAAAAACGTATCATCGTTGCTAATAGCTAAAAATTGCTGATACGACGTTAAACAACATAGCAACCAGCCTAACGTATCAGAAATTGTATACAATAGATTACTGGTTTTTTTTATAAGTTATCAAGTATGTGTTCGGAATTTCAGATGTTCGTTTTCAAAAAATAAGTTTTTGATAGAGTAAAATAAGAACAGGGTCTAGTTTCACAAACTAAGATATCCTTAACTAAAATCTGGCAAATTTGAAATCTAAATTATTTTATTTTTTGTTAAGATATATAGGAATTTAACGCTTCATCTGGAAGATTAATTCAAGCTTAAAACATCTGTATTTAGTTTTGTCATGAATGTTTTCACAACGTTCCACAAGATATTGCCAAAAATTGCTGAATTTGAGTTTAAGAAAATCTTTGTAAAGCTACGATTGTATAACCGGGACTAAGTATCTTAAAAACTGTGCACAGTTTTTCATAAATATTTTATGGGTGTTGTGTTGCTGCCGGATATTAAAACCGCATATATATATATATATATATATATATATATATATATATATATATATATATATATATATATATATATATATATATATATAATTTGTTTATTATTATTATTATTATGTAATCTTGCAATTTTGTTTACTCCAGCGCCCAACATTACAGAGAAAATATTGGTTTTAAGTAATTCTTGTTCAAATATAATATTCCAATCGATTTTTACGACTTCATATAAAATAATTATCATTCTTTCTTAATTTTCCTTCTGTAATTTCTAAAATATTATTATTGGTGTGTGTGTGTGTGTGTGTGTGAGAGAGAGAGAGAGAGAGAGAGAGAGAGAGAGAGAGAGAGAGAGAGAGAGAGAGAGAGAGAGAGAGAGAGAGAACTTTCTACCTACGAGGTAACAATAGTAAAGCTCAGCCAGATAGAGAATTAGGGTACTGTTGGAGATCCTTGCTTTTTAATTTACAATCACCGTGGAGAGCCTCTCTTTTTATTTTACAACCACTGTGGAGTGAGCCTCCCTTTTTATTTTACAATCACCGTGGAGAGCCTCTCTTTTTATTTTACAACCAATGTGGAGAGCCACCCTTTTTTACAATCACTGTGGAGAGCCCCTCTTTTTATTTTACAACCACTGTGGAGAGCCTCCCTTTTTATTTTAAAATCACTGTGGTGAGCCTCCCTTTTTATTTTACCATCAGTCAGCGGTCCATAAAACGTAGATTTAAACATTAAAACATTATGATAATTCGACGTTTGATGTGTTTATCTTTACTTACTTTTTTCCGTTTTAACAGTACCACTATCATTTATCTCTTGATTAATATGAATTAATTTAGTAATGCATACCTTTATTTGCCTGAAAATTTAATAATGACTAGGATTGTTTTGTAAGATGAACCGTTCTATACGGCAGCACAAAGCTGTCTTGAAAGCTTACTCTTTAAACGCTTTTTCAGACCGCTATTTTAGGTAATTAATAATTAATGTTCGATGTCTTTGAAATCGCTATCTTAACTCTCCACTATACAGGAATTAAACAGAAGGAATATATTAGTTACATTTGAAATGTTTTATACCTAACACCGGAACAAGAACGGATGTTTTCGGTGTTTTGTTACTAAGATAATATAAACAAACTAGTATGGAATAACAAAAGCACGTGTTTCAAACATGCTGTACAACGAATATAAATGGTTACCAGCAACAGTTTAAGATGTATATCAAAATACATCGATATGATTTGTGTCCACGTTCGTTTCTCTCTCAAAGTTGATTATGCTCATGATGATTTTGCTTAAACAGAGAACATATTTCAGAACACGTCGTAAGAGACTTAATATTGAGACTAAATCAGAGATTTACATTTTACTATTTCTACTGCAGACAATAATTTTCTTCATACAATAGCTTTTTTATTGATCGCTAGACTAGGTGATATTACTTTGAATGCAGGATTGGGGTGGATTAATGGTACATTAATATTATACCCTGGCAAGATTCTTTCTTTCAATCTCAGTATTGAGATGTTGGAAAAAATCTAAGTAAGCCCCTAAAACTACTTTTATACATATACATATATATATATATATATATATATATATATATATATATATATATATATATATATTGTTTTTCAGATGATGTTAGTAGTTTAAGGAATTGTTTCCTGTACTATGTGGATGCTTATTAGTTTATTGTGATACTGACAGCTAAGTAATAAAATATATAATTTAAAGTAGAGCACTCTCCTGATTTAATGAAGGATGCCCTTTAAACACTAAGTGATACACTTAAACAATATATAAAATAAAATCTTAACATTTTCATAAACCGCTACGCTTACAGTTCGTTCGATCTGAACTGCGCAAAATTAGGCAAAATACTTTTTAATAATAATACAATGTTTTGTTGCCCAGCCTTACTTCTCTTTGACATGTTTAGAGCAATAGATGTCCTAGGTCCCGGTATAACCTTAAGTGTTTCACACTGTTTGCTTAAAAAGAAGTCTATAAAAGGTTTTTGTTTCTGTTCCCCGTGTTCCGAGTCTGTCACATGTGACCCATACAGAGGCTTACAACGTAGGAAGCTAATGAGATTGTTTTAAAATATAAGGTCCTTGCTTATGTTTTTGTAGAACCGGTATTCCGTACAACAACTTACAAAGTTAAGCGATGTAAGTTATGACAATGGAACATAAAAAAATATAAGATATTTTTGACTATCAGTGGCAGCACGATAAAATCGACTCCATTCAAGAGTTTTATGTTTCCTACCGTTATCTGAAAGTGAAAGTAGAAAAAATATATAAAGAATAATCTATACGTACCAGATATGCTTGTTATCCAAAACTGTGAAATTGGTTTGTTCATTTCTAACCTCGGGGTATCACTTAGTCAAGTAGTTAATCTTACTATTTATCCATTTATAACACAGATTTTAATCACTTTTAGTGTCAATTTTAATAACACATCCGACCTCATTATAGTTGTCCTCTGTAAATATCACTACGATCCAAATATCTCTTGTTATACTTGTAAAATTACTATAACACTCAGCTTTATACAGTTACAATTAAGTCTGAAATCAAATGCAGTTATGATAACGACTTCCAAACTTTTACAAGCCGTAATCTGTCATTCCATGTCTAACAAGACAGCTTTATTTCTCCTGATTAATGTCTAATTACTCAGAATTAAATGATTCTATGTACGTCTGAAAATATACAGAAAAATGAGAATTATTAATTCCCCTCAGCACACTTAAAAGAATTAAATTTCATTTAATTACCGATCTTACGAAATTTGACTAAAGTATAGGTATGAACATAAATTCATTCAAAAGCACATGCTAAAGATTATATGTTTTAATAGCAGATGAAAACTGCATTCCAAGCCGTGTTGTAAGTAACCAATACAAGGGCGGGATAGCGACTTACATTGATTAGTGGGCGGGGATTTTACCACATCGATGGAAATCTATGTGAGCGACAAAACGAAAGCAAAATCTTCTATAAACGTTTTTTTAAAGATCAATAGATGAGTTATATATTTCTACATGAGATTTTTTTTTCGTGATAAGGATGATGGCGATAATTTGATATACAATAGATTTATTACATCAGTTTTAAATTAACCTGGCTGTATCATGAGAATTGAGTGTATGAGTATATATTCTACCTAGGAATACCAATATAGAATGATTCTTACCATGTTACATTTGATTAAAACTATTATTATTATTATAATATATCGTGTAACGAGACATTGTACTCTCTAAGCCATGTTTGTTGTAGCTATACCTATCCTTAAACACTGTACTATCCTAAATTAAATAAATGTTTGACGTTAAAAACAATCCGAGATATATTTTCTGAGATTAAAATGATTCGCTGTTTGCCAAGAACATGTTATTAACTTACTTTATATATATATATATATATATATATATATATATATATATATATATATATATATATATATATATATATATATATTATTGTTGTATTGTTGTTATATATATTTTATATTTTTTTCTGTAAGAAAGTTAAAGATTTTTCCGCTATCACACTTGATATCATATATTTGATCAGAACATAATTAGTTTTGTATCGGAGTAGTGATATCTATATTAGAACGAGCAGATGAACAACGTTTAACATCTGGTATTGCTGTTTAATAGATATAATTACAACATTAGATAGCTATACATGTGAATTGATAATCTCTTTAAAATGATCTCAACATAAATTATTTAAATTCTGTTTTTATTTGTCATTCGTAAAGGAAAACTGCATTCTTAACTAGCAGCGACATTATAAAACTAAATATATTAATAAATGGAAGGGAGAGATCGGTATGAAAATAGGCTTTGTAAAATGATTATATAAAAGCTATTTATCCAGCCATCAATGATGAAGCCTTCAATATGAGATAACATGCCCTTCATCACAAATGATCAGACAACCACTACAACGGACGGTAAAGGAAGTGCATCAATGATGAACCTTCATTATGAGACAGTGTCCTTCATCACAAATGATCAGACAACCGATACAACGGACAGTTAAGGAAGTCCACCAATGATGGAGCCTTCAATATAAGACACAGTGTCCTTCATCACAAATGATCATACAACCACTGCAACTGACCGTTAAGGAAGTCCATCAGTGATGGAGCCTTTAATATAAGACACAGTGTCCTTCATCACAAATGATGAGACAACCACTGCAACTGACCGTTAAGGAAGTCCATCAGTGATGGAGCCTTCAATATAAGACACAGTGTCCTTCATCACAAATGATCATACAACCACTGCAACTGACCGTTAAGGAAGTCCATCAGTGATGGAGCCTTTAAAGTGAGACAGTGTCCTTCATCACAACTGACCACTGACCAATAAGGAAGTGATATATAGGGTAATTTTTTTAAACAAATAAATAAATAAGAAGAGTTTCGTTATACAATATTGTTTTACATCCCAGACTGAAGCTTAAAAAATAAAGAAACTGGTGAAAAGAAATCTTGTCATTTTTATTAACTTTCAAAATTTTAAAAGCATACTACAATGGTCAGAAATGTTTTGAGGCTAATGTATGCTACATTCAGAGTGTACATAATTTTTGCTTGTTATAATTGCTGTTTTGTTTCTTAGATACATTAATTTATGTTAAGTAATTTTTATTTATTCTATTTAAATCAATGGTTTTATTTATTCAGATTTTTTTTTGATTTTTTCTTAATTCCTCCATTCAAATCATTGGTTATGATTACACATACTTTTGCCATAGTTTTTTTCTGCTTATCCATTAAATTTCAACGTTCTTAGAGTAGTTCGTATTGACAAACGATAAAGCGATGGGGGGGGGGGGGAGTAAATTTTGTCTAAAAACAATAACCATTTCTAATGGCTATCTACTTATCCTTCTGTATGTGAAATAGTGCATATAGTCTATTAATTTTAATAAACAATATTTTTATTCATTTTTTTATCATGGTGATAAGTAATTATAATCTATAATTTCTTAATTTATATTTTAAAATTTACACTTATAAATCCTCTTGTTCCCATGATACGTAATGCCCTCTTGTTCACATGATACGTTATGCCCTCTTGTTTCCATTATACGTAACACCCTCTTGTTTCAATGATACGTATTGACATCTTGTTCCCATGACACGTAATGCACTCTTGTTCCCATGACACGTATTGCCCTTTTGTTCCCATGACACGTAATGCCCTCTTGTTCCCATGACACGTATTGCCCTCTTGTTCCCATGTAAAGTAATGCCCTCTTGTTACCATGATACGTAACGCCCGCTTTTTACCATGATACGTAACGCCCTATTGTTCCCATGATACGTAACGCCCTCTTGTTCCCACGATACGTAACGCCCTCTTGTTCCCACGATACGTAACGCCCTCTTGTTCCCATGATACGTAACGCCTCTCCGCACAGCGATTCGACAAATCAACAGAACAAGATTTGTCGTATAAAAATTAAATAAATGCATATAGCAACGTTCGCTTAATCACTGATTATAAAGACAAGATAAGATGTGTTGAATATGACTTATCTTTACAATACGTTAACATTTTTCAAATTTTACTGCACCATTATTACATACACTTGTACCTGAACATTATTTTGTATGAATCTATTTCATAAATTTGTTTGAATCACAGGAATTTGACGTTTTTTTTTAAAGAAAAATAAAAAAGGAAGAATTTTTGCAACAAGTTTTCAAACATGACGTTTTCCATTTTTAACACTAAATTGGTATTAAAAACGATGCGCAGTGTTAACCAAAAGATAAATTCAGAATTTGAATATCTGTATGATGGTGAAATACCACGGACAAAAATTCTTTGAGATAAGGCTTTTGAACTTTTTTTTTGTCTTATCCATTTGTTTAAACAAAAATTAGTCCTTGTTTTTATTCCAATTTCTTCATCTTATTTCCCCAGTGAAAGGCTAGTTAATTTGGTTTAAATTGCTTTGTCTATGAATCAGTGAAATATAACACGTGTACTAGGAAGTAGATGATACGTATACTTCCCACGTACAGATTCTGTCGCATAATGATGATCTCGATAGACTGTGCTGCTGGTGGACAACATTTAGCTTCAATCAAAAGGTGTTGATGATAGAAATTATACGCTGTTTTACCTTGTATTGAAATCATCAGAAGGCAATAAACAATCTTCCTATTGATACTATTGAGACAGTTCTGTAGCACCTACAGCTAAAATCAAATGTGTGGTGTGTATTTAATGTATGTAATGTATTTACACAAGTGAAAAGATTTAAAAAGACTTGCAACAAAGCATAAAAAACGGTTAAGTCATTACAGGCGGATGTAATGATAGCAAGATGAATCTTGACTAGCCATCACGTACAATGACAAACTCTCGGTAATTATACAAATGTACAAACGTATTTACTACAGTAATACAACTTTGCATAGAACTGATGAAAGATTATGGAAGAAATAAATTTGTAGCAGTTTAACGTCGAAAAAGGGCTCCCCTGATTAGGCGGGATTCACATTGCAACATCAATACTGACAATCGACGTCACACTTTGTTGATGCTTTGTTGACGTCATTACTTTGTGTGTTGCGTGTGTGATTTAAAGTTTAGCATTTTTATGTTCTAATTTCTGACTTCTTTATTTATTGCTGAACGGTAACTGACAAATTAAAGATATCAAGGCAGTCTGAAAATTAATATGAATATAGGCACTGCCTATTGACGAACGTAGTGACAGAAGATTGTATCTGGTATAACTGATGGGCAAGACATTGGGACATTAAATATCGGACATTTACATTATGTTAACATTCGGACATAACCGTTTTACTGAAGGGAAAAATAAGAGGTGTTGCGCATGTCACTCGTGTTTATTACATTATCACCCTTTTCTTTTTCATGTTAAGTCGAAAGTTCTTCCTTTAACCTTTTCTCCGCCGAAGGGCCACGTTTGTGGCCCAAACTATGTGCCCAAAATTGCCAAACGGCCACGTTTTATTGAGCAATTGTTTTATAATTTTATCTTAAGATTTGTTGAATTTTCGACATATTATTTGCGATTATGCATGTTTTGGGAAGATTTTCTACGCAATCCAAATTTTCAATGACGTCATAACGAATGAAACCGTCCGTAAATGACGTCATTTTAGCGTCATCGTTGCGAAGTACGGAAAATCATGTCGGGTGTTTGGGTTCGAGCGTTCCCCCCGGAAGAAAAAGAAGTTTTCAAGCCTTATGATGAGCTGATAAGTCCAAGGAATATGCCTGATACAAATGCTCAGCCAGTAGCATACTTTTATTTATTTTTTACGCTGAATCTTATGAAACAATTTGTGAAAGAAACAAATAGGTAAGATATTGTTGAAAGATGAAAAAACAAGTAAAAATATGGCTACAAAATACATATTATAAATATAATATATATATATTATAAATGTATGTTCTTTTCCGTCAAAAGGTATGCAATAAAAGTTTCATTTAATATTAATTGCCCTTACAATTACAACATTCCGCTAAAATTTGTCCAAATACATGTACTCAACATAATTAACCAGTATACAATATGAATTTTGAAATCGCATTCAAAAATGATTGAATGGAGCTTTACGTCCCAGTCAAGATTATATCACTCATATCGAGAAGTCACCATTATAGGTCAAGGGACAGCATTTATATCTTTGCAGTGTGCAGCAATGGTTCTTTAGTATGCTATACCTACTGTGACACAAGACATTGGTTCATTTAAGATTTCAGATTTTTTATGCCAAGTGCTTGGCGAATAAACAGTCTTAAGTCTTTGATCTGTGTTGCCGGAAATCGAACCGACGACCTCCATAAGAGGCAAACTGTCAACCAACTCAGCTACCGTAGTGGTGTATCACATTCATGAGCGGTCATTGACAAAATTAAATTGTATATAGAAAAATTATATTTCAATGATGTAATGTACACGTGAGCTTTTATTACGAGATTTTAGAAGCTAAACCATAAATAATCTAAATATACCCCAAAATTATCCATAACGCTAACTTTTAGGATATAATATCAAGTCCTGTTTCACAATCATTGCGTAAGATTACTCTTAACTTAAATTCGAAAATTTATATTTGAATTATTTTGTTTATTTTTCAAAAAATAAATATCTTGATGTCTCATTTTAAAGAAAAATTTAAACTGCATATTACAGTGTAATTTTTGTAAAAGTAAAAAAAGTTAAAATCACCATAAGTAATGGTAAAATTGACTACATTTAAGTTTAGAAAAATCAACAATTTTTTGTTTTTGGCCTGACCCAACAGGGAGCACACACACACACACACACACACACACACACACACACACAGAGAGAGAGATTGAAAAAATTTGTGTTGTTCTACTTTTCAGTTCTTATGAAATATAAATCAAAATAGGAACAAAACAGTTAGTTGCCATACATGTGCTGATTTGGTATAAAACTACAAAACCAGCATGAATGACAGAATGATAACCATATATCTTATACATTTGTAAGAAGATGGGAACGGGTTTATGATAAATAGGAACCTCACTAGTGGTTTAATCCAGTCGCACTGATTGATAAAAATGAAGAAAGTTGTTTGTACAATATTTAAATACACATTTTAAATAAAATAGATCAAGTTATTGGTCATATTCGATTTTATCTTTGTTTACCGTTTTATTTTTACTCATTCCACATAAAATTGATTATGTCTAATATTTGTAAAGATGTCATGAATTAATCATACATATGTGTATGGTAAGATTTATTGTGAACTGTGTTCGTTGATTCAAATTTTGTTTTCAAAAATAAAGAAATAAAATGCATATTAAATATATTAACCTCCACTCATGACCGACGATATGGTACTTTAGATGCATTTATTCATTTGGAATTACTAACAACTCTTCTGACTTGCATGTTAGGTATACAAGTATTGTATTGTGATATTATATGGAACCAAAGACAGAATATATCTTAGTTACTAAGACTTCTAAATATTTGACATCCCTGCAAAACCTTCTTTGTAGTTTCTTTTTCATTACTTATAGATTTGAGAGTCTTAAATATAGTAAATATTAAAATCAATGATACCATATCAAATCCCAATCACAGAAGCAGTGGTAATGAAGTCAGGCACTCCGAAAGGGTAAGCACCTCCTGTCTAGCTAACCACACCCGTCCCGGGAAAAATCATAATTTAGAATGAAAGGAACATGTTACTATAAGATGTCAAATATTTAAAATAATTTTGCACATAAAACATCTTTATGACGGCCATTAAACCTTTTGAGGACCTTGAAACGCCCAGGCTCCATGATTTTTGAAAACTACTTGCTTCGTTGTATAACGCTCCCGTATTTGGAATATATAACAAAAATACGTTAAATTTCTACAGCATGGTATTAACTGTGAAACAAGTACACCATAATAACTGATCGTTAATATCCCCGAGGGTATCTATAACTCAGTAGGCAGTACTTTGTGCTGTCAGAAAATGTACAATTTATCAAAGTTTTCAGTCGTCTAAAATTTGAAGTTTATTTAAAACTAAGGTTTGTTCCCTCATGCAAAACATTCCTTAGCTGGATTTGGATTTATATAATTTTGAAACTTTAGATTCATTATTTTCAACTGTTTGGCTTACATTTTTAGGTATCAAACTTTTCGGTCTTAGTGTCACTGATGAGGAATGAATTTCCGAAATGTGCACATCTGGCACATCAAAATTTAATGGTACTTGTATTATATATAAGAACATAATAGATAAAACATTAATGCATAAAGAGAGAGAGAGAGAGAGAGAGAGAGAGAGAGAGAGAGAGAGAGAGAGAGAGAGAGAGAGAGTATGTTTTCTCCTGTTTTTAATCTAATATTAAAATCATATTTTATAATATATTTTCATTACATCTCAAATGTATTCCTCCCAATAGTTTTTTTCTGTGCTACATGCATATCACGGATTTCTAAAATAGTCTTCGTTAAAGGACGTGCCACTATTTTTCTAATCAATGTTTATCTAAGCTTAAACGATAAGAACGTCAAGAGGTTTAAATAAGTATTTCAGCAATATAATCGGCTCTCATATAGAAATATGTACATATATATAGTACTTACAATATAACAATATAAATTTGTTACAAGTACATGTCAAGGTATGTATGTGATCATGGCACCACACAATTGTAGCCGGTGAGGAGGGGTGCATTCTTTTACAGATATACGCCTATTCACCTACACTCATCATAAACTTGTATCCACAACAACCTTAACCTTATTTCTCCGTCTTCAGATTTAATGGTTTGTTTCAAGTCTTTGAAGGAGATGATCAAATCTAGTTAGGATTAAGCGTACATTTATGTCATAATACAAATTAATCTGGTGTATTTCAAATTAAACCAAGACTTAAAAGCATTACTCTTTTCTTGCAGATTGCAAAGACATTTATTGCAACAATTGGTGCCAACTCACGTGTCCATATATGGTTGAAACATGGACAACTGAACATAAAGGAATTCAAGGAATTCATTGCAGTTATTCTCAACATGGGCCTTATACGAAAACCGACGTTAGAACAGTATTGGAAAACACCTTGGTTTCGAGAGATGTTCTCTCGAAATCGATTCCAATTGATTCTGAAATTTTTACACGTTGTCAATAACAAAACGATTCCTTCGAAAGGACAGCAAGGATATAGACCAGATGCCAAATTTAAGCCGGTGATCGACCATTTCAATATGCGGTCTAAGTATTTGTATAAACCGTCACAGAAACTTTCCATTGACGAATCATAAGTTGCATGTAAAGCTAGATCAGTCATGACACAATACATTCCGTCTAAATCATCAAAGTTTGGAATTAAGTTTTGGATGCTGGTCGAGTCTATAAGTGGATTTTTGTGTCGTATCATCACATATAGAGGAAAGAAATATGACCCCGTTCCCAGGCATCAACTTCAGGGCAGTGATGTTATTCTTAATTCACTTGGACAATCCGATCTTCTAAATCAACAATATCATGTATATTGTGACAGCTTCTTCTCTTTGATTGACATTGCATGTCGTTTAGCAAGACTTGGTACATATTTTACAGGCACTCTAAGAAAAAAATAGACCGATGCCACTTGTTGTCAAAGAAGCTGATCTGTCTCCAGACACATCCGTTTTTATGCGTCGTGGAGATTTACTGGCAGTGGCTTACAGACAATCCGACAAAAATCAGTTAGAATGATAAGCACGTACCATAGCGCAAAAGTACTGACCGGTGGAAAGCCAAAGCTAATAGAAAAATATAACAAGTACATGGGTGGTGTAGATTTAAATAATATGATGACTGGTTTTTACACTGAGGAAATCTGTAAAAATGTGGAAGAAGTTTGTGTTCAACATCATTCAAAGGATGATTATAAATGCATATGTGCTCTACACCCAAAACACTTGGACAATCCTGTTAAATCGCGATTAAGATTCACAGAGTGCATAATTGATTCTCTTTCTGCAAATTACAATATCGATAGAAAGCTTTCAAGACGTACCCGCGTAGCTGTAGAGTTGCGTAAAATAAAAAATCCAAAAGATTGCGCAGTATGTTCTAACAGACATAGAGGTCGGCGAATGAGAACAAGATATTCTTGTAACACATGTGGTAGGGGCGTACACCCTTTGTGCTTCAAACGACATGTTTGTAGTGAAGAGTAATAGTATTAGTATTTGCTCTATTATGATTTGATGATTTGACATGATAAAAATATTATAATAGAACATTATTATAAATGAACCTTAAAACATGTAAATAAGGTTTTAAGATTTACATTTTTCCTGCGTTCAGTGCATTGTTTACGATATTAAAATGGAATGACTAAAACATTCTGTATTGTATTAGTTCAGTAACTTCAAAGTTTCTATTGTGAGATATAGCCAGTAAATTGAAACGTGTATAAATAATTGAAAACAATTCCGATTCTTAACTCTGGAATTTGAGATTTGTAAATTATTTCATTATAGATTTGCAGAAATGAAGATAAGATATATATTCTTTATTCTGAATGCACTACTGTTAAGTTAAATGTATTAATTTTTAACTAACTCGTAGGTCAGCATAATATTTATTTATTTATTTACTCACTAAGTTTATATGTTGTGAATAAATCTTTAGAATATAGCAATAATATCTATAAATTTGACACTTTTACCAATCACGCACTGATCTCTGTAATTTCTACACACTGTAAAATGACTACGTCATCATGTACAGTGACGTAAAATATACGACTTGGCAATTTTGAACTTTTCTTTTGGCAGCGAAAGGGTTAATAACGCGGGTTTGCTCGGCTTAATGATCTTGTTACCAAGGATACTTGATAACGCTCTACTGGAGATCGAATTATTTTTCAAATTACGAGGAAAGTATATGCTGTAAATACATTTATGTAGAACTTTCGACTTATTTTGTTTATTGTTTCCACAACTAACAGTCTTATTGACGAAATAAAGATTTTGATTTTGTTTAACGCGTAATGGAGACGAGATAATAGGAGATTTTATTCTACTTCCGTATTGTCCTATGGGGAGAATATTCCATGAACTTCCGGTATTCAAAAGAAATGAATGGATGATCTACTGGTTGAACACATGATTTCCATATATCACATACGCGTTATCTATAGAACGAACTTCGTTTCGTCGCGGCTTCGCCGCGACTCACTACGTTCATTATAAAATAATTAGAAAGTAGAGGAGCACAAGAAATTACCAACTTTTGACATTAATCCATCTTTAATTTAGAAATGTATAATGGAACTAACCAGCATACCACGTGATCAATTCCTCTTAACGTTTGTGCGGGATGAAATTAAATGAATAACGTTTACGTCATATATTCCCGAAAAACGTCGTTATTTCGGGAAAACGTCACTCAATGCGATTCCATTGCCAATAAAAATTGTACCGTACGAAGACTTTGAGGTATCACATGGAACTTTTGGAAATTCCATTGTTTCATCTTTTCACTTTTCATAACAGTGAATTTACTACGTTATAATATTTCTGCAGACAGTAAAAAGTTGCCGCTTTGGGGATTTAACATGTTGAAAAACAAGGCAAATGATGTATGTTTTATTTTTTTTTTAATTTAATTTATTTTTTATTTTTATATTTATGATGATGATGATGATGATTATTATTATTATTATTTTGCTCATACGACGTAATGCGTCACTAAGAACATCACTTCCGGTGAAAACGTTGCTATTTTCGACATGTAAAATCCTCGTAACTGCAGGTTTCTTTCTACAGAAATATTCTATGTTAATCACGGATGCGCATTGCGATTTCAGTTATGGCTATACAAAACATAGTTCATTTTGAAATTTCCAAGTAAGAAGTTTTGTACTATTTATTGTCACAAACTCAAACAGTAATAGAAAAGTGCACAAGGGCGATTCTGTATCAGTGACGTCATTTGATTATGTCGTCTTCGCCATGACTTAAATGGTGAGAATGATATGCACAGCCTACGTAGAGATATGTACGAATTTTTGCCACTAATGATGGTTTTATTATTTTGATTACTAGTTTATTCTAAATTGTTATTTCCTTAGCTTATTTAATCCTTCGATCATATAGCTTTGACTGTCAATTCTTCTAAGAAGTCTGTTAGATTCAAGCCTAGCACGAAAGTCATTGTTATCCGTAAATGTGCGCATTCAGCCACTGATTGTTCAACAAACTTGTTGTAATGTTGATTAAAGTCGCATCAGCAATGTATCAACTGTTAACCACGAGAACAAGGTTATTAATCTCTAACAGTCAGGTAGGTGTCAGCTGAATAGTCAATTCTTATGAACTTCAGAAAAAATATTCTTTAAATTCTAAGCACTTATTTTCCAAAAAATGAAATTTATGAGCTTCGTTAAAAATAGTAAAAAAGATTTTTGCATGTTGATGGCAGTAAAACAAGTTGCTTACTTATTTATTTTATTTTTTTATTATTACTTTATTTTTTTTCTTTTATTGTGACAGTCATATTTAGACAAACATGCATGAGAATTAGAACGTAAGGCATACTGTTATCATGAGAGTTAGAACGTGAGGCACACTGTTATCATGGGAGTTAGAACGTGAGGCACACTGTTATCATGAGAGTTAGAACGTGAGGTATACTGTTATCATGAGAGTTAGAACGTGAGGCACACTGTTATCATGAGAGTTAGAACGTGAGGCATACTGTTATCATGAGAGTTAGAACGTGAGGTATACTGTTATCATGAGAGTTAGAACGTGAGGCATACTGTTATCATGAGAGTTAGAACGTGAGGCACACTGTTATCATGGGAGTTAGAACGTGAGGCACACTGTTATCATGAGAGTTAGAACGTGAGGCATACTGTTATCATGAGAATTAGAACGTGAGGTATACTGTTATCATGAGAGTTAGAACGTGAGGCACACTGTTATCATGAGAGTTAGAACGTGAGGCATACTGTTATCATGAGAGTTAGAACGTGAGGTATACTGTTATCATGAGAGTTAGAACGTGAGGCATACTGTTATCATGAGAGTTAGAACGTGAGGCATACTGTTATCATGAGAGTTAGAACGTGAGACATCTTTACTGGATCTAGATCTTCTGTTTGAGTCGCTGTGTTTGTTACAATGAATTTTAATACGTTTTCATTTGATTGTTTAGAAGTACTTTTTTGGATCTCTAATAACGATTTGTTTAGGTAAATGAATTATAATGTATAGTGGTAATCCTTGTCGCTTGTCTATTAATACAACATTTTAAATTTCTACCAGTATCTTAGACACGTTGATTTACAAATCGGAAATCCATTTCATTTGCTGATCACTTCAGTCATTTTTCCCTAATTTCATGACTTTTTAACAGTTAGAGTTAATCGATAGATCACATGTTTAAGTATTTATTTGGCTATCTAATTATTGTATAACCTCCTCAACAATTTACCGATTTATCGTCCACAATTTTGTGA
This sequence comes from Tegillarca granosa, assembly GCA_029721355.1. Taxonomy (NCBI): domain Eukaryota; kingdom Metazoa; phylum Mollusca; class Bivalvia; order Arcoida; family Arcidae; genus Tegillarca; species Tegillarca granosa. The sequence goes on from CM056600.1 coordinate 2,885,944, forward strand.
TCTTATTCTTAACCTTTGACCTTTACCATCTATGACGTTGTATTGGCTATCTGCCAACTTCTATTGTCAGCAAGATTCACACCCGTCATAAAACGCATGTTTCCGTTACATTTCGATAGACAAATAAAACTGAGTTTTTCTGAGACTTTTATCGGAAAGTTGTCTTTTATTGTCATAAATGATGTCATTGGCTTTCCGTTAAAGACAAATAATCCTGGTTATTTTCACTTCCGTGTTTTCCCCATACTACCTCTTGACGACCTCGGATATGACGTCATTTGCAAGCAACAAAAAAAAAATTATTAAATAAATAAATAAAAAATAATAAATAAATAAATAAATAAATAAAAAAAAACTTAAAGCACTACTCATTTAACTAGCCGCCGAACACGATATCTAAAGAGCTGGCTGTGCTCTCTATTGCTAGAAATCTGAATCTGAGGAAAATTATACGCGCTTTTTTTTATCCCGGTAAGTTAGTGTGTTCATTGTTTGAGCTTAAGTATTTTTAATTAGGTTTAATAAAATATAATGGTATTTATTTTATTGTTGTTTTGTTATTGAGATGGTTTGTTTTGTTGCTCTCTTTGTTCCTCCAACAATTAAACATAGATTGTTTTGCCATCTATCTATATTGCATTTAAAATGCCTCTCAGTTTTAATTGTATCGTTACGCAAGATAAAAATGAAAAAATATTCCTTTTTGTTCTAACCAATTATGCGAACAAAACTGAGGTAATTAGTCCAGTCAGTCATTGGTGTTAAAATTCATTTTGTTTGTTATAACTTACAAATAAGGGAATTATTACTGTAATTAAAACATCCATATATGTTTTAAATGCCATTACAATCGATTTTAAGATAATTAATGTCACATATTAATTTACCTTTCAATATACTGACAATTTCAATGGCATGTGTTTTTTTTTCTTTTTTTTTTTTTAAAAATTTTACATAATAAAATTTATTATATTTCTTTTTGTTATAGGATTTTAAAGTTTTTTTTCAATTGACAAACGGTGAAGAATTCTTGGTTCTTTGTTTATTCCAATGTTCACCACCTTAAATAACCAATGGGTGTTCTAAAATATTGATAACATTATTATAGCGGCTATCTTATCACTTTGTCTACATTTTGTTTAAAAGAGTTTGCTAAAAGCAAGTGTCCCAAGACGTGATCAAGACCTGTCTATTTATAGTGATATTTTAAATCTGCTACCACATTTTATCTGGCTTGTGTAAGAAAAACATCAAAAGAAACCCTTACAAAAAATATTTTTATTGGCAAGTTCGTAATTTGTCAATAATGAATATGCGTCAAATATGCATGTCAAATAAATGAATCTTTATTACACGTTCCACCCTTTAATTGGAGCTGTTAGCGTATAGATATTATAAATTAAGCTCGAATGATTTAGAATCTAGTTATAAATATGAAACATCGACTGATTGAAAATAATTCCTGAACATTTACTGCTGTAGAGATGTACAAACGAATGATCATGACATGAGTTAAACAAAAAATGTAGGCTTGCTGGCAAAAACAAATAACATCATTTTCATTTATTTTTTGCCAGCTTTTCGATGCATTTATAATTGATAAGTGAGAGAGAGAGAGAGAGAGAGAGAGAGAGAGAGAGAGAGAGAGAGAGAGATGCTAAAAAGCTTAGAAGTAATTATTAAGTGACCCTGGTTTTATTTCGTGTATTTGATTTGAAACAACTCAATCGTGTCCACCTATAGTACAAATACCCAAATTATTGACTATCGACTCCGTCACAAAACAAGATATGTCTTGAGAGGATCTGAGGATAATTTGGTTATATAATTTGGCAGAGTATGTATCGAGCAAATCAATTTCAGAGACAAAATTATATATAAATATATTTGTCCTTTGGGATAGCAATTCCTTAAGATGTTTTAACTTTCTACTGACTTTAACACGCAAAGGATATATATAACAGTAACACAGAGCGTAAAACTAACGAGTTGTTTTCATCAACTTAACATTTTAATGTCTGATCTTCTCTCGTTGTAGCATCTATTTTGTTATATTAACCTTTTACTCTGTATAGATGCTAATTTTGTGTGTGTGTGTGTGTGTGTGTGTGTGTGTGTGTGTGTGTGTGTGTTTAAAAAATATGTTACTTGACATATGGTGTTAAGAATGCTACCAATAAGTTCCAATTCTAACAATACTGAAGAAGTGATTTTCTTTAATGAAACATACGAGGATTGTTTGATATGTTATATGTATTGTATGATATCTCAAAAACAATCGACTCAAATAGTTAAATGAACATTAAATCCCTACAACGTATTCTCCGCGGTTTGAAATACATAATTTCAATCTCTGAATCCATTTCTGAAATGCGTGACTGTACCCTGATTGAGGTAGACCTCTCAGACACTGACTTATGGCTGAGCCAAGAGCTTGTCGTAACTTGTAACGGCGACAGAGAATTATTAAAGTCTTGGAAAAAAGAAAAGTCGCACAGGGCTAAATCTTGATAGTATGATGGGTTTGGTAAGACGATTACCTTCTCTGACTTTAAATATTGCTTCACAAGCTCATATGTATGTGATGCAGCATTATCATAAAGTAGACTCTAAACCCTGTCACAGGGTGACGTTTAATATAATATTTCTTGAGCTTTTTAGTACAGTATCTCAGTAATACCGACCTGTAACTCTTTTTGCCCATCGGCACCGGGATTTGTACGGCTATACAATCACATGGAAAGAATATGCAATAAAAAACCTTCTTTTTGCTTATGCTTTTTTTGGCAACTGAAGGCCTTCTTCCGTGGTTAGCTAACCATATTTTGTTTCCAATTTTGCTTACTGGTTCGAAATAGTGAACTTTTTTATCAATAGTAACAATGTTTGCAAATTGTCTTTGATTGAATTTGAGCATTTGCTTAGCGGGTTTCACTTGTTCTAGTTTTTGTCATACGTCTATATATGTGGGATCCATTCGTAAGAAATCTTTCGTAATTTCAAAATACGCTAAGAAATGAAATGCAGTCGCGATAGCGTTATGCCAACAGCTTTGTTAATATCACGAATTGTATATCTACTTTCACTTTCAATTATCCCCCGACTTTTGATATATTTGCGTTGCCTGTTACAGTCACAGTTCGGCCAGAATTTCAGTCAGAAATTTCTTTCTCCATCTAAATACTGTCTCGAAAGATACCTTATCAGACCCATAAACTTTCGCAATTCAGTAAAAGTCTGAATACCGGATGGCCGAGTTTTTATTAAGCTCCAATTTCTTCAATATTATCAACCTGTTTCCCACCTTTTATTCAACAACGACTGGCTCTTTTGAAATGGCTTTAATATTAAAACCATATGGAGTATGTGGTTATTCTGTTGAAAAAGTAATTAATAGAGAGTTATTTGAGCGAATCATCATCAACTAAATCGTGCAAAGCATTATAGCGCCGTGTTACAATGCACATTACATATCGAACAGCCATCGTGTCTTATGTATCTTATTGCCCGTTACGAGACCTCAACACACTTTTTCAAGGGTTTCTTAAATGTGATCTAAACCTTACTGAATGAAAGGCTAAAACTTTAAAGACTCTTGCAAATGTCATACACTTTACACGCTTATCCTTTTAAATAGGTTATGTAAACACTCTATTTTTCCAAATTAATGATTGAACCGACACATGGCTTTAATTATACCCCTTGTGTCTGCCACTTAAAAAGATACGTTTATCTACATGGTTACAATAAAATCTCTATCCCATAGTACACAATAAAAATGTCTATATAAGTTTTTTCTAAGAACATTGATTTTTTATTTAGAAAAAACAACAACTCAACTACTATTATTTCAAAACATAGACAAAATTTTAAAACAGTTTAGTTAACGTATAGGCTTCAAGACGCAAAAGCATCAAAATGCGAAATTAAATGTTCAAAGGCCTAAAATGTATTTATCCTTGTTTTGTCTGTCACAGTCGAGATCTAATCTGTCATTACCCCAGTCTAGTATGTCATTGAGCTTGTGTTGTCAGTCGTTGTCAAAACCCTGGTTTGCTGTTGTTCAAGTTTTTTTCTTTGATTCCCCTTACTAAGTATATTATTTTTTATTGGTCCTGTAAAATAGGCTTCATTAAGACCGTTACTAATATAGGTATTAGGATGTAGCCTCTCTTAAACAAACATTGTTTATTTTACGTAAATTATTGCCTATGGCATTGATTATGACACAGTATTAGATTAGAATAAAAATTAATGAAAGTATAGCCAATTGAGTTTGATAGAAACACACTACATTTCCAACACATGTTTTTACTTTCAAAAATGTAATTTCATCCTAATATTTAACCAAACATATAACTTGTCAAATCCGTCCAAGATGCCTAAAGCAAGCATTAAATACAATATCTGGAAGATAAACTAATTACTTAGTTCTAAACTGAAACATAGCCTTATGATAGATTAAGTTAAATTCAACATTATAACGCATCTGTATCAACATTAATGAACCTCTTTGCAAACACAGACAACACATATTACCATCAGCAGAATTCTAAATTATCAAGTACCATAAAAAAGTCTATATTATCTTGTTTCATCACACAAAACTTTAAAATTATTTATAACGAAAAAGTTTTCTTTTTTATATTACCAAGATACCGGTTTATGTTCAAATCACAATCCAAAAGCAAATGTAAAAAACGTAAAATTAAGTTAAACAAATGACATAAACCAGGGAAGTAAAGCTAGGTGCTCACATTTAGAGAACCTTTACCGTAAACAATTAAGATATTTTAGTAACGGTACATTACATAAATTCTAATTTATCTAGCAACATAAAACAAAAAGGTTTATTACTCGTTTCAATCACATAAATTTTTAAACATTAGATTTTACAATCAAGCATATTTTAGATTTTTTTTTTATTTACTAGCACAAAATACTACAATTTTTAATAACTATATCAAAATTTTTTTATTATCAAAATCAATCACACAAAAATAATAGATTGCATAAAACCAACTTAAAATCTTCTAAAAAATGCGAAACCTCCAAACAAAAATGCTATATCATCGAGTACCATTGCATAAAAACTAGACTTGTACCAACGCAAAATATCTAGGTTTTTTATGAAACGCCGCTAAAGTTCTATATCACTTAGTGCCAAACACAATAAATTTGGATTATCTACAAGCTATATAAAAATTCTAGATTATTCACAATCATCACAAAAATAGAAGTATTGCACAAAAATTCTAGATTATTTTTGTACTCAAACCAATTTAAAATAAAAAAAGATTTTATAACGTGTTTGACACTTAAAAGTTCAGAATCTACAACTATCACAAGACTCCATACTATCTTAAAAATTACAAAAAATTAAGATTATTTATTGTTGTCGCTCATAAAATCAAGACCATCTACAACCTTCGCAAAAATTCCAGAAATTCCAGATATAATAATATGATCACAAAAGAATTCCAGATTGCCTAGTATGATTTCACATTAATTCAAAATTATCTGAAAAGATCATACAATGATTCCAGATTATCTAGTATGATCACACAAAATTCTAGATTATCTTGTATGACCACACAAAAATCTCGATTATCTAGAATAATTACACAAAAATCCAGATTATCTAGTATGATCAAACAAAAATCTTGTATGATCACACAATGATTCCAGATTATCTGGTGTGATCACACAAAATTCTAGATTATCTAGAATGATAACACAAAAATCCAGATTATCTAGTATGATCAAACAAAAATCTAGTATGATCACACAATAATTTCAGATTATCTAGTATGATCACACAAAATTCTAGATTATCTTGTATGACTACACAAAAATCCAGATTATCTAGTATGATCACACAATGATTCCAGATTATCTAGTATGATCACACAAAATTCTAGATTATCTAGAATAATTACACAAAAATCCAGATTATCTAGTATGATCAAACAAAAATCCAGATTATCTAGAATGATCACACAAAAATCCAGATTATCTTGTATGATCACACAAAAATCCAGATTATCTAGAATGATCATACAAAAATCCAGATTATCTTGTATGATCACACACAAATCCAGATTATCTAAAATGATCACACAAAAATTCAGATTATCTAGCATGATAAAAAAAACTTCTGATTATGTAGTATGATCAAACAAAAATTCAGATTATCTAGTATGATCACAAAAAATTTAAGATTATCTTAATATATAATTACACAAAAATCCAGATTATCTAGTATGATCACAAAAAACTGCAGATTATCTAGTATGATCACACAAAAATCCAGATTATCTAGAATGATCACACAAAAATCCAGATTATCCTGTATGATCACACACAAATCCAGATTATCTTGAATGATCACAAAGAAATTCCAGATTATCTTATCACCCAAAAATCCAGATTATCTAATTACATAAATCCAAAGTATCTCGTATGATCACACAAAAAGTCTAGATTTCGAATATTTAACAAATAAAAATGTTAGATTTCTATAATAATAATAATAATAATAATGATTTGTGTCATTTTAATTTCACATTTTCTTTTTCAATCACAAAAAATTGTGTTTAGAACCACCGTCGCAAAATAATTTGATTATGTTTTATCTTCACAAAAATTGTCAAATATAATCACTACATTATATATAGTACCATTATTTAAAAATGGCTATCTATACGTTCTAAAAGTATAGTGCCGTCAAACAAATGTTTTATGATATATTTCCCCACCACAAAAATATTGTTTTACACACAAACAGAATTCAATAACCTTCTTCACATCACTAAATCTCTCCACAAAAGTTTTAGATTTCAATGTAACATTACAAAACATTACAATTTCTGGTACCAACACACTTAAGCAGTTTACATTATCTTGTACCACTTACAAAAAATTGTATATACTCTAGTATTATTTAACAAAAAATGGAATTTTTCCAGTATAATCGACAGAATTGTAGATTGTCTAGTAGCATCAAAGAAAAACATCTAGAGTAACTTTACCTCTTTAAAAAAGTACGTGTAATATAACAATGACAAAAAATCTTAATTATCTTGGTATCAAGTTATTTTTTTTACACCTTAAGGGTTTTTATAGTTATCTCTCAGGTAAACAGGTAGATCGAATCATTTATTTTCACGAAAAAAAGATGCATAACTATGGTGATTTCAAAGCCATCTTCATGTATAATTTTTTTTAGAACTTAACTTATAATGTATCTAGCAAGCATAAGTGTTATAATATATTCTTCTATCAATTTCCTCTGATTGTTTTTTCCAAAATACTTTCAAAAGGTATTTTTGTTCATTTGTTGTAAAAATTTTTAAATGGTTTTAGAAAAGTTCATATATTTTATTCTAACCAATTAAAACTGTCTAAAAATAATTAAATTGCAATAATAGATTAATAATAAACAAAGTAAAGTTTGCTGCCATTGTATGTCAGTAGTTGCAGTGGTCCCTTTTCTTATAGAAACTTTTTTTCTAATGTAGTTTGTCTCCTTCCAGTAAAATGTACTTGATGTATTTTTTAACTTCTTTGCAAATCTCATATAAAAATATATCCTGCAGATTTGTTCGCTTAATATCCCACATTGTCAACCATGATGGATTGTTATTAATCGAAAGTTGTTTTGATCTAATTTTCCATCTTGTATTAGCATGTCACGGGGGTTGATACTGTACAAATGTCAGTTGATTCGTGATAACTAATAGAAATACACCAGCTGGAATGACAGAAGTCAAATTGTTCTTAAATATGAATTAAGATTTTCTAGAAGCTTTGATGCGTTAGCCTGCAGTTTATTATACAAGATTGTCAGAAAAAAGGTTTATGATCCTTTCAATTTTTTATTGTATGGCTACAACTACAAGGCATGCTGACCAACTTTTTTAATTTCTGTTTTGAATTTTGCTGATAGATCTTTCAAGGCTAGAAGTAGTCTAGTTGTTAAGCATAAATGCTTTTTAGTCTTAAGTATTTGATGGTGACAGGGTATTTGGTAAATGTGAAATCTCATCTTATTAAATGAGAAACAGATAGCGACATAATAGCTGTTAAGCATTAAATGAGCTAACGTTTGTATTGAAAATTTGATAACAACTGTCTAGTTGAAAAATATGAAAAACGCCAACATCATCATTGAAAATTTAAAGATACGATCTAGTTGTTTAGTGTGAAACACGCTAACATTTTTTTTGTATAATATAAAGAATGAGATAATTTTTTATGAAAAGGTAATGCCTTTTTGGGTTCAATGCACATGTAATTAATTTGATGGATTCGTTACATTTTACTAGAGTACCGATAAGCGGAAAACTGTAATTCTTTTGCGGACAAAACTGTAAATTTTTTAATATCTTCTAAAATTTGAGGATTTAAAACAAAGAATCAAATGTAAGAAATACATCGGTTTTACAATATTTGATTATTATGAAATCTAGTGCTTGAAAAAAATTGATTTGCATTCAATAATTTTAGTTTAAAAAATTATTCAGAACAAACGCCACAGCAAACAGTTTTGATCATACAGTGTGTAGGTTCAAACTGTTAATAAGAGCCGAAGTACTAAGACGGCCATAACCTTTTATATCAGAGATAGATTAAACCTAAATGTTTTTATTCCTCAACTGTTGGTCCTAACGTTCCTCTATTGACAACCCGTATATTATATGGTATTATGACAAGATATTACTGATAATGAGTCCAGATTTAAATATAAAGATGTAAAATATCTACAACAGTAATGTTTTATTTATATATAGGTGCCTTCTACTCTGTTAAATTTACACTGACATCTTAAGTGTTCATACAGCTAAGTTGTACAAAATCTTCTTTTTTCCCAAATCAACGTAATGCATATTGTAATTTTTTTATGATCGGTCTATATCAGTCATAAAGTCTTGTGTTAGATCTATATTATACAAACACTTTTATTTTGTTTTATAACTTGCATGGTTATTTCCATATATCATTATTTTAGCTAGAAGCATTACCATAAAAATAGAAAAGACTGAACAAAAGCAATTATCATCGACAACTTAATGCAGTCTTCTAACGGTAGGTGTCGCTTTATTGTATTTCATAGTCCTTGGTGTATCCATTTTGTGAGAATCATTTAGGAGAGTTTTACCTAATTTATACGAACATGATACGATTAGGCAACAACCCATTCTGACCAATGAAATTATACAGATTTAATATACAACCATTCATATTTAAAACCTAATCGTTTCTCATTTTCTTTACTCAAAAGAGGTGAAATGTCAATTTTAGCACATGAATATTTCATTTCTATTTCAGTTGTGTCATAGCTAAGTTCCCTTTGGATTTGTGTCGTGTTGATTAGAAACATAACAGATTTGATCTAGACTTTTCTGTGTAGTTCGCGGTTTAATTACATTTGGTGGATTTTATGAGGTAAACTGATTGACCTTTAACGACCTCGACAACGAGCAATCGCAGGCGATTACTTTTTAATCTATCAAGTAAAGGAAAAAAGTAAAACAAACTATATGTGTGTTCTGCAATCTCAAATACCTGCAGGGTTAGTAGTAACGGGTTTTGCTTTAATTCTCAAGTTATGTGATTTGTTTGTTAAAGACAACCACAGTAGTTTAATTTTAATAGATTAATTATTTTTAAAATAAACATGCTTTTGTAAATATTTTTTAAAAACTATTTCTCTGATTTAGTTTACAATTGATGAATGAATAGCAGAAAAATTAACCAAAGAAACAAAATGAAGGTGTTATAACTTAATTGTAACTTGTAAAAAGCGAAAATCGAAAGATAATTTGTGGTTAAAACTTGTCAATTGTTTTGCTTTTTGTACTTTTATGTGTAAGTAAGAGGTTACAAGATAGAAGACAAATCTATTGTAGATGTTCTAGATATATGAATTTAGGAAGAAGACTCATTACGTATTTTGTCGTACGAAACGAAACAATTCATTGAATCATTTACTTATCATTCGATATTATGTTCGGAAAAAGAAATATGGACAATAATTCTAATTTAAACTAATAAGATCAGACCCCAGTTTCACAATCATTCACTCAATTGAGTGTACACTCAACTCAAATTAGGGAATATTTCAATTTTAAAAACAAAACACAGTTAAAATTGAATATCTAATGTTATAGATTAAAATTGTTTAGTGTAAGTTTGTTTAACAGAACAAATTATTGTCTCATAAAACTTCAAATTTTTAAAATATTAGTGGGAGAAATGTTTGACAAATATAGATAAGTGTACACTCAATTGACTGAATGATTGTGAAACTGGGACCTGACTAACAATTTGTATCTATATTTTTATAAGAATTAAGAATTTACTTATTACTGTTTGAAATGCACGAGGACTCCCTTACAGTACCTTAATTACATCACAATGGATAAGTCGTCTAAATTAGAAATGTTAACAACACATGTCTACCAGTCTTGTCTTGTTTTGGCTGTTTTATCATTAACGTCTACTGTTTCTTGTTTTGAGCAAACGGGTCTCACTTCGTTTATTAAAACATCACGTGTATAACTGTATAGGCCATTTCAAAGTTTTTACTTTTATTTAAAAAGACCAAAAATGATTCTCAAATATTATTTATTTTTTTCAATTTCTTAAACAAATGATAGATATTTGACACATTTTTTTTTTTACATTTTTTACATTTTTCCAAGTTTCCAGGGTTCTTATCTTTAGCACCCGGCCTCAATGCCTTGATGGAAGTTCACGTGTATAACTAAATTGGTCAGTTTTCAAAGTTTATAATTTTTTGGGGGGAATTGTAATTTGGACATGGACTGGTATTTTTGTGTTTTATTTATACATCATACACATTATCATTAATATTTGAGAATAATTTTTGTTCTCCTTGTTAGGAAAGTGTCATACATTAAGTACAGCCCCTGTCTAGAAGAAAAGTTTAGACTTAAGAAAGGTTATATACTACTAAAACATTGTGATTGTTGAAGCTTTTAAAATTTTTCATGATTATGATTGCATACAAAAATATGGGACCCACTGCATGAAAATTGAAAACGAAAGTGAAAATTTAAATATACATTTCCTATGGTTGTTTAAATATCATATCGAATATCCTACCAAGTTTGCTTTTTGTGATGTTTTATTACAACATCTTATTCTATTTGACAGAGCAATTTTATAGCGTTTAGTAAACGACAAGCATTCCATTTTCAAAATTTAAATAGTGTAGATATACACTAGTATTATAATCTTTAACTATATATGTAAATGAACAGTTTAAAGATTCAAAGGAAAAAATTAAACAAAAAACAGAAAAGGGCATGAAAATATTTTACTCCGTTTTATATACTTTAAATATACAACATATGCTACAATGCATAATATTTGTGGTTTTCTCGGTTTTCAAAACAATCCAAGAACTAATCTACTCAATATAATTTATCAGTTTATGACTGTGGCGCTAATTAGTTCACTGTACTTTTGATATTGTTCTTTATTATATGTTGTGACGTGTTTAAACTTACCCTGATCCATTTGTTTTACTCTGTTCTTTTTGTTACTCTTACATCTACGTTCAGAATTATGTCTTTAAATTTTGATTACTTGCGTCCCTGATACTTACATACATACATACATACATACATACATATACATGTATATATACATGTATGTTGCCACACTTTAGTTACATTATCAGAGCGGGTACCGACGAATATTCAATTAAAAAATAAAGGTTTAACCTTTAAAATATAAATATTTGTTTTACTTAAAATTCAAATGAAAATATATATCGAGCTTGAGATTAATTTAAAATAATTTAGAGATAATATTTGAAGTACAAAAAATGGTGGTTATTTTGTATGCTAGTGTTTGTTCATATGTCATATATATATATATATATATATATATATATATATATATATATATATATATATATATATATATTATAAAAAAATGAATATTGAGAACTATTTAACTAAAATTTAAAATCAAAGAAGTACAATACAATATTACTGAGATCATTGTGTGCTTTATAACACTTGTACTTTATCATTCATAATCTAATTACTTATAATTGAATAACATACATAAAGGTATATAATAGATATGTAATACAATGGATTAATCACATTTCGTATTCGGCTTATCAATATTTATTTACATCCCCATTCCGAATCTAATTAAATACATCGGTATTGTAAACCTTATTGTGTTTGTTAAAGGTATACACTCGATGGCTTTTTCAATTACGAATTCTTTCAAACAAAATTGAATTATATTGACAATATATAGATATATGTAGTTTTGTTTATCTATCTACTAAGTTGATATCGTTCGAGTCGCACTGGAAACACATTCTAGGACATGTTGGAAACTATATGATTATTTGATGTTTAATGAACTCTGTACTCGAAAGAAGAAAACTAGCGATATGGAGAAATGACATTATTAAAGTGAAAATTAATGACAAAATTTTATACTTAAACCTTAGGGAAATAAAATGTTGAAGTATTGCGTTAGATATCACTAAACAAGCTTTCAGCATTTAGTGTAGAATCTTTAACAATGAAGAAATATTATTAGAAACATCTAAATGAATTGTTGTAATAATCATTCAAGTACATTTGTGTATTTATGATAGCAGAATTAGAACCTTTTAAATAGCAAATAAAACATTGTTTTATTCTGAATTTATTATAACACTCTATACAGCAGCATACATTTCGTCTTTAAAGTGTCATGTTATCAAATGTTTGTATTTTGTTTGGTTTTGTGTTAACAGTTAAACTTCAATTTAAAATTGATATGAATTGATAAATAAAATAAAAAATGAATAATTTTTAAGTTAATACATGATTTATGTTGCCATTCACTTTTTATAAGAATAATATATTCAGTCTTATAAGCATCACGCACTGTTCTAAAAATAAAAAATAAAAATAATTAAATATATTTTATTAAAAATGTGATAAAAACTTAAATGAACTTCAAGAGTCTAAGGTATATTTAAGAATCATTATCAAAAAAGAAAGAAAGAAAGAAAGAAAAGAAAAAAAGAAAACCACACACACACACACACACACACGCGCGCGCGACGAATATTATTCATTAAACGAACAAGTAACGCCCATAAAACTTCCATTTTGGAAGTATATTATAAACAATTATTCCCTACCTAAACATGGTTGCATAGTCAAATAAGATTGTATTTCGACAGGGTATTAATTCTGTTACTCTAAGAACTACAGTAGCTTAACGCGTCTTGAAGTGTTTTTGTCTTCCTTGCACCTTTTAACGGAAGTTATTAGACAACGGGATAAACAATTCTTATCAGAAACCGGACATTGTAAGCTATTTCGTTTCTTTTTATACTTTTTTTTCTCGTTTTTAAATTGTAGCTTTTGTTTACAAACTCTGTTTTAAACTTAGATTAATGCCAAAAAGGAAGTGCTTGACCTCCATAATCATTTGGGATAAATATGAATGAATTTTAAGATTTTCAAGGTTTCTTTTTCGATTGTTTATACAAAACTTTACATAAATGTTTGTCAATAAATAATATCATATACCATCAATAGAATTAACAATAAATTCCTCTTCCGGTCTTCAAAGACTGATGTCTGGTCACATATCAAAGTTCATCTTTAATAGTAACTCATTTTTTTAATCTCAATCTGTATGAATCAGTGGAATTGCGATACAAGCTAATTAAATAGCTTACACGAGGTATGTATGTACAAAATCTGTGATATCATTTTATACCTTCATGCTTTTATTATTTAAAGACAAACCACAAAAAGCATCCACGATTAAAAGAAGGGTGTATTATAGGCGTGTAATAAAAAAAAACCCTAACATACATGCCAGTCCAAATTACAATCCCTAAAATACAACGTTAAAATTTAAAACCTGACCAATTTAGTTATACAAACGAACTTCTATCAAGGACGTGAGATTGGGTGCTCCGAAAGGATAAGCACTTTCTCAAATTTGAGAATGAAAGTCAATAAATCCAGTATAAGTTTGGACACATCGACTTCATACTTATCAACAATGATGTGATGACGGTCATAAAACTTTTTACGGGTCTTGATTAGCCTAGGCTTGCAATATGATTGAGTCAACAATTGAATTGTAAGCAGCTTGCATCGTTGTAAAAGTTCCCCGTAGAGGGACAAGCTTTATCATACCGTATTTACTGTGAAATATATACACAATACACAGGAGAAGCAGGAATATTACTGCAAAGAAACGGAAAGTTGACAATAGAAAAATTGAAGTCAGCGTGTTTGTCGTTGACCATTATATGTAACCTTCATAATGTGTGTGTGTGTGTGGGGGGGGGTTCTACTTTCTGCTTAGTAGGAAAGATATAAATGACAATCCAAACCTTTATTCCTAATAACCAATCACCTTTTAATATTTTTCAAAATTTCTAAATGAAGAATTTAAAAAAATTACATAAAAATTTGTTACTTAATTTTTAAAAATTATGATCACAAAACTCGTTTCCAATTAAATATATGATAGGGCAACATTTTTTTTAAAATTATTTCATACCCTTAAAAAAAGGAAAAGAAAAATACTCACATGAAATTGAGATCATAACGATTAATTTTGTGGCATCAGAAAAAAACATTGCAATAAAAATCGCAATACATTTTATTCTGCAATAGACAACACCTCGTAAACATCATAAAAATAAGTTCATTTAATTGTATATGTTTACGTAGTCACTCGGCGTGATGCAGTCAGAATGCTCTAATTTTCGACGGCTCACAGATCCAATTCAAGTCTATTTTATTCGATGTGTGACATTTAGATTAGCCGGAAAAACAAAATTATACAAAATTGACACAAGCAGGAAAAATCACGTTTGGTCTCTGCATTGCTTTCATTTATTTGACAAATTAATTGGGGTCAGATATATCAAATTTTCTCGCCTTTCTAAATAACAATCGCTTGCAGACAAGTTGTTTTGTTCAAGTATAATTAGAGAGAAAGCTCTATTAAAATATCATCATTCGTTTGATTTTTTTTTTTTAATTTATATTCAATTAACGTTCAGAAACAATGATATTTTTATAGCCTTATGTCGTTAAGCTGCCAAACCAAGTTACACAACTAAATTAAATTTAAAGACTTTATTTTTTTCATTCTTAACGGCTCGAAGGGCTTTACGTTTCAAGTCATTATCAGTGGAATATTTAAGTCAAGTTGAAAAACCGCTATTTGTTTACAGTGCTACTTTAATAGGATTGTAAAAAAAAAAAAACCCAAAATTTTCAGTTATAAAGTCTTATAGAATATCCACAATATGATTCCAGTCATCTTATCTATGGTAATATTTATAGACCAACTACTTAAACTACCCTAATGAAACCGGAGATTGTAAAACATTCATATTTACTGAATAGATGAACATCTCCAATCAGTCTGAAAATGGAGTTTCATATTGACATACTACCAATCAAACAGAAATTTTTTAATTGATTCATTTTATGGGGTTTTACGTCCCAGTCAAAAATATTTCATTTATATCGAGCCGTCACTATCTACAGGTGAAGTGAATTCTGACCTTTGCTGTGCGCTTAGGGCAATGTGCAGAGAGTGTTTTTTTTTGCGTGTCGCTGTGACACGGGACATCGGTTTTTAAGATCTCCTTCTTAGGACCCCATGACTTTCATTTCTAAATGTCGAGTGCTTGGTCAGGCTCGGCCGGGATTTGAATCGAATCCTCCAATAAACGACCGAGCACTGTACCAACTAAGCTACCTTGGTGGTTGTAATTTTTATATATCGAAGATGCGAGTTACAGACATACACACACAGTGCAATGCCATACGTTCATCTGGCCTTTTGGCCAAGTGAGCTGAAATCGTATAGATTTTATAGGTTATGAAGACATATCAAAACTCTACATATACGTAAAATACTGGAAATTATTTTTGATATCATCACCACTTGGCTTCTTATTAAACATGATACTACCGTGATCAGATTGACTTGTTTTTTAATATTAATAAACTTTAGCTTTGGTAGTAATTAGAGTTGGCCTTTAGGCTGTTCCAAAACAAGTTATATTATTCTACATTATATGTAGGGAATGGAATATATAACAAATACGAATGGAATTTAGAAATTGCGACGAATATTTGATGTAAAAAGCGCTATACCATCATTTATTTGTGCGGATTTTTTTTCCATTTGCTGTTCTCAAGTACATGTTGCAGGTTATGTTTTTCAATTTTAAGATTACCAGGTCATACCATAGCGATGATATGCAACTATTCAAAAAATGTAGCGCAGAGTTTTTACAACTAAAAGCTTCGTCACCAAAACTAAATGGTATTCAAAACCCTTTAAATTTTTTTTGTTTTATCGAAAGTTCTTTTTTATGATAAAAAAGCAAATTTGATTTGTTAAATTTTCAACAGAAATTTCGAAAGCAATTCAATAGTATCATAAACCACTTTTTTCAATGTATTTGTCATAAAATTCAAGGTGTTATATGATATTAGAAATAACACGGCAGGTAAATCAAATTCGACTCTGCTGTATGTAGACACATATGTAATGCAGATGGACTTTTTTATACATACAGCTATATGTGAGGTTTAGAAAACGTACATTACAATAAGTACCGCTTTCTGATTGATTCATTTTAACAAGTAAAAAAACAACCCGAGTAGGAGATACTGTGTATAATGTCTATGGCGATGAATACTTCTGGGAAATCTATTCCACCTCAACCCTTTCCAATCAGAACTATTTAGGTGTCTTATTGCGCATTTCTAATGTTTTTGTTGTTACAATGCCATTAAACAATTAGAAAACTGTTACAGATATGGACATGGAAATCTACTAACGTTTTTACATTCGATCGTTAAGACAAAACCACTTTCTTCTTGTTCTTTTTTTCTGTAATTTGATTTTGGCTTTATAATGTCTATAAAAAATTTCCTTGAATTTGAGGTTCCAATTGGGTTATGCTTCATCATAAAAAGCGATACAAACTTTAGAGAAATACCTGTCTATTTTGTGATGTGTAATCATTACCTTTGGACCTTTTCGTTGGTAATTTCAAACCAAACAAGCACCAAGTTGATTAGTTCAAAGAATGTGAAACAAAAAATATCAATATATATATATATATATATATATATATATATATATATATATATATATATATATATATATATATATATATATATATATAATATGTGTGTGTGTGTGTGTGTGTGTGTGTGTGTGTGTAAAATACATTGATATCAGTATAAAAAAACGTTTCAAAACCTAGGCCAATCCAAAAAGAAAAGAAATAATTAAAGCAATTATAAAAACATGTCTTACTATCTGCTTTTCAATATACACGTATAAAATCTTAATATTTAGTTGAGAGAAAGGTAAGCGTATATATAACATGTATACTAGTATATCAACATACAGACAGATAGATAGATTTTGAACGTTCGGAAAGATATTTAAAAACCAATCGTCTTGTCTTGTGAGGACCTTATTTTCAGTCAAACATTTGGTTACATTTTCCATTATTGAAATGTTAAAACACACACACACACACACACACACACACACACACACACACACACTTCTATCAAAATAGATCAAATTGAAGACAAAAATTAAGATATAAAACCAAAACGGTTTAAATCATGTTGTTTGTTCTGCTAACGGTGTTGTGTTACATAGTATTGAATAAGTGAAGATGAAAATTTATCACCACCAGCATGCAAATAAGTCATGACTAATACACAAAATTTATGTTTTAAACAAACAAGAAAAAATCCCTTGTGAAGTTTAAATCAGATTACACATTTTTGATATGTTGTTTCGACACGAGAAATAAAATATTCAAGACTACTGTGTATTTATAATACATCTATCAGACTTGTTATAATCTTCATATTACAAGTCCTCATAGTTAATATTACAATGTTTTTGTTTGTTTGTATGCGTGGTTTTGTATCCACAACTTTCTCCTTTAAGAAACAGAAGTTGTTGATCATGCGAGATATAAAAAGCCATATCAACGTCTGTTAACAGTTGCATTTTATATTTTTCAATGTATCCAATTTTCGTTAAAATTCCGTTATTTACATAACTTTTGTCAAAAGTAAATCTGTTAGTAAAATAACTAGTAAACATCTCATCTTACCGGAATAAGCGATTTTATTATTTAATTAATAAACGTCAATTTATATAACCAACTACTACTTTGGCAAAAGATAAAAATATATAAACGTAAAGGTGTATCGCTTAATAATCTGACAACCGCCGTTGGTATCCATATTCTCGCTACTATAGCCTTTTTGAAGTCAAAACAACGGGAGCAATGAAGGAATAATTAACGATTTTAGGCAACAAAACAAGTCACTACTTCAGAAAATATTAGGTTCACTTACACAACATATACTTGATTCTCAAGACATTCTTAGCTACGGAATTGGGTGGTAGGTGGGGATATTTAAATACTTCTCACAAATAATAAATCAATTAAAATAATTAGCGAATGTCCGACCAAAGTATAGATTATTGTAGATACAAGAATTAGTCAGCTTTATTTAAAGGCGACAGAGCTCAAGTCTGCCATCTAATGAAATCAAAGGAAAAAAATCATAATGAATGGTTTCCAAATTAAGATTAATATCATAGTAAGGAACTATGTATTTGCACGAATGTCAAATGTATCCACACGATGGGTCCTTGAAAACTTAAAGGCCAAAGGTTGCTAACAAAGCATTCAGCAAAAATCGGTAGCTAAATAAACTTTTTTGTCCTGAGGTTATAATCTTTGCGATGTTTTATATTTGGGAACGAGATAAAGACATCGCAAGCTGAAATAGTAAAAAAAAAAAACAAACAGAAAAGAAGAGTAAGATAATCAATCCAGTCTTCATATACCAGTATCACAACCACAGAGGATGTCCAGTCTTCATATACCAGTATCACAACCACAGAGGATGTCCAGTCTTCATATACCAGTATCACAACCACAGAGGATGTCCAGCCTTCAAATACCAGTATCACAACCACAGAGGATGTCCAGTCTTCATATACCAGTATCACAACCACAGAGGATGTCCAATCTTCAAATACCAGTATCACATGTACAACCACAGAAGATATCCAATCTTCAAATACCAGTATCACAACCACAGAGGGTGTCCAGTCTTCGTATACCAGTATCACAACCACAGAGGATGTCCAGTCTTCATATACCAGTATCACAACCACAGAGGGTGTCCAAGCATCGTAATGGTTCGTGAAAGTTCAGAATGTTATAAAAATAAAAATATTTATAAATGACATGAATCGCGTGTATATTCTTAATAACAATTTTCGTATTACGTTTAAAACAAAGTTATTGACTAATGCATAAGACATATCTTTGGCTGCGCATCCAATAAGGTTTACAAAAGATTTTAACATCTTGTTCTTTATGATAAAATCGACTTCGGCCAAACAGTTTAATGAAAAAATGATCATTAATGTTGTTGTCTGAATTCATATTGTTGTAGACCTATAACGTTTGTCTTTACTTACATTTACTACTTAGTAAAGCATAAATTTACCAAATAACACATTTTTTCAAGGAGAGTAACACTTACATTTTGTTTATATCGTTTAAGTTACCATTTTATCAGCTGCATGTGAATTAAAAAATAAATGACTATTTGTTTCCTCGACTTTAATATTTTTAAAAGAAATCATTGTTTCACAGTTAATCCTTGTATAAAGCTGGTTTTGTCTAAGTCATAAATATTTTTGTATTGCATCGTGCTTGTCACTATTTTAATAATGAGGACCCTTGAGTATGATAAAGCACTTTATCGATGACATAATAACAATGGTGGATTTTATAATTGACAGCCAATAGATCACATTTCTAATGAACAGAACCTCGTTACATTACACACTAATGTACATGGACAGTATTTTTATTATATCACAAACATCACTGACTAGGAAGCGTCAACATGTATAATCTGTGAGAAGGACACGTTCTTCTAGCAACAAATGCTAAAACAAGATATATACCACGTGGACATTTCCTTGTAACAAAGAAAGGAGTATAAAGAGCAAAAACAACGAAAACCATATGGAAGACTAGACTGAATGTTACATTACAAAAACAACTTGAACAGATATAGCCACAATAAATGTAAACACAACACCAGAACAGCAACCAAAAAAAAAAGAAAAGAAAAAATCGTTACAAAAAGGAATGTAGAAGAAGAGGTATTCAGTTGTAAGTTGATCAACGCAAAAAATGTTACATTAGAGCCCTTTTTGTTACTCCTGTTAACAACAATGATAAACGTCTAACAAACACATAACAACATATCGACATTATATTTCAGAACACAAACAAAGTTTAAAATGCCGTGTACCATTTCATTGTCAAAATTTTTTCCCAAATGAAAAATACACTTTTTAATATACTTTTGCCAGAACACAGTATTCTCATCAATGTTTAACTAATGACAAAGTTTGTGGTATGTGACTTAATTAAAATTCTGAATGGTAAAATTTGAAAGGAATTATTCCTGAAATGTGCGTTTTGTTGAAAGGAATTTTTGCAACAGCACGCCATTATTTCAAACCTTTTTCTTTTATTTACTTTTAAATTTAAGAGTTATGTATTATTATATTTTTCTTTCTACATCAATACATCACGCACGCAAAAATTCAGCAGGCAAGATGGATAGATACGTTATATACCTTGTTTCCATATCGATGTTTAAAGTGAAACATAACATAACAAGTCGATGTTATTTCTTGTCTTTTTCATCGTTTCGATTTTTTGCCAGTGGTTGTTGATGAACACATGTGACTTGTACATTAAATCTTTCTGTAAATATATAACACAAATACCAGTTAAATTTGGATGTGCCAGATGTGCACATTTCGGAAATGCATTCCTCATCAGTGACACTCAGACCGAAAAGTTTGATAATATAAAAAAAACTTATTTATAAATAAAACAAACATACCAGTCCTTGTCCATATCACAATCCCAAAAACAAAGTCAAAACTTTGCAAACTGGCAAAATAGATGATACACGTGAACTTCCATCAAGGAAGTGAGGCCGGGTGCTCCGGAAGGGTAAGCACCTCCTGTTTAGCTAGCTACACCCGTCACGTGTAAGTCAATTTTGAGAATGAAAGGAACAAAGACCTATGGTAAGTCAAATATATCCAGTATAAGTTGGGATACAGTGACTACATACTTATCAACAATATTGTGATGACGGCCATAAAACTTTTTAAGGGCCCTGATTAGCCTAGGCTTGCAATATCCTTGTGTCAACAATTTGATTGTAAGTAATTTGCTTCGTTGCAGAAAGTTCCCATAGTGGGAACAAGCTCTACCGTACCGTATTAACTGTGAAACATATAAACCATACGCAGGAGAAGCAGGGATATTACTGCAAAGAAACGGAAAGTTGACAATAGAAAAATTGAAGTCATCACGTTTGTCGTATAGCTTCAGATGTAACCTTTCATGGGTGTCATAATTGAGGTATAAGTCCAAATATGAAGCAGAACATGGAGAATCTGTCGTGTCTTTTATTTCAAGTTCACTTGGATAGATGACATTCACATATTCTCCAAATTTGTGATTATTTAGAGAAAGAACGTCATCTATATATCTGTATGTGTAGTTGAATGATTTAGCGACAGTCTTTTTTCCAGATTTGACAAGGTTCTGTAAGAATTCTGATTCATATGAATAAAGAAACAAATCAGCAAGTAAAGGTGCACAGTTTGTGCCCATTGGTATACCGATTGTTTGTTGAAAGATAATATTGCCAAACACAACAAATATGTTGTCTATCAAAAACTCTAACATTTTGTTGATGGTATCTTCAGTATATTTTTGTTTGCAGTCTGTATGGTGTTTTACAAAATAACCAGAATCCCTGTTGAGCACTAGATATTTATATCTTGGTTTACCGTTTTTGTAAAAAAATGAAAAGTGAATGATTTGTTTTAGACGTTCTTTTAATTTAGCATGAGGGATAGTGGTGTACAGGGTAGAAAAATCAAAAGTTTTTATACTTTTTACCGAAGATAGAGTTTTAGAGACAAAATGGTCAAGTAGTTCTTTAGAATTTTTGAGAATCCACATTTGGTTGATGCCAGATGTAGAATAGACTCTATCTGAATAAGTCTGAAGGCCATAGTAATCTTTAATGCAAAGATAAGGTAAGGTATTTGTCTTCAATTGGACTTTTTAGTGTTAAGGTTTAAGTTGTAAATAAGAATGTCGCAGACAAGTTTTTAAATAAAAAGTTTTAAAAAAAAAACACCATTAAAAACTCCACAAAGTAAAGTTTTGTTACCTACTGCTACAAACACAAAATATCAAACTCATCAAATCGGAAATAATTTTGTTCTTTCAAGAAGCTATTAAACTTGGATGCCATGATTAGCGACAATAAATAACGTCAATTCTCAAACATGAAGGAAATACTAAAAACACGGTTCCATAAAGTATTCAATTTGGAATTTATGTAATGGTTTTTATGTTTCTGAGAGCGCTTGTAAAACAATAAAAAGCAAGTTCCAGGAGAAAATAACGCTTTTAAACAGAAGCATAAAATTTAGCCTGATTGCGCAAGTTGTTTACAGGGTTGTTAAATATATATTTGTCTTTGTTTTAATGAGCAAAGTAGACTACTACACTATATATAGGTATTTAAATACACTTAAATTAAACTTTTAATTTTTTTTTTTTTTTTTTTTTTTTTTTGTAAAACGTTTCATGATGATGATTTAAGTATATGTATTAACGAGGCCACATGCATTTGTATATATAAAAAAAAGAATCCATTCTGTAAATCTCATACTAACCTTTGGTTGAATTTAATTTTCAACCTCGTATTCTATATAATTTTTATTATTAATAAAATCTTAATTTTGCAAAAAACTTAAATAATATGCTTTCTTTTACTTGATTAATTGTTAAGTTTTGATATACAGAAGAACTTCGAAAACTTGACGTGCATGGGACTTTGGAGGTGACTTAGAGTTATCGAAGTTCAAAAATTGTTGTTTTCAAAATAAAGAAAGTAGTTCATATTGAAAAAAACCCTTCTGTTAATAATATGTATATTCCGATTATGATATGTATATCCACTTGGTAAAGATAAATACGGAAAGTACTTTTATGCATCGTTTTCTTTAAGTTTGAAATTTCGATATAAATCGCTATTCTAAAAGTTATTATTAATATACAGAAAATATGCATACGATTTCATAATTGTTGTTTAAAACTCATTGATGTTAAATTGAGTGTTATTATTTCTGATAGAGATTTAGAAACGTGAAGAATTGATATATTATCTGCACTTTCCATATCAATTTAAGAACACTATTGTGAAACATAATGTTTTTCAAATATTTCGGTTCTAAGATTCAATTTTTCTGAAGCCAAAATAAACAGTAATAAAAAGTTTTTAATCTATAAAAACATATTACAACATTCCTATATTGTATTAATCCGATACACTGGAATGCATAACCAGGAAAAAAACCATCAGATCTCTATTTGTTTTCTTGAGTGATTTGGGTGGACTTATGGCGTTTTACGACTACGAGAAGGGTATTAACTTGTATTTAAAATGACAGTTCAAGAATTTGGAGGAAAGAAAGAAGAAGCGAACTAAGAATACCTTTCATACTTAAATCTGACAAACTCCAGTCACTCTTATCTATTATTTAACCTACGTGTATCGCATGAGACCACTTGGTGTCCATCTATTAGGATTCGTAAATTCTGCTTTATCTTTTGTTTTGTGGTGCTTGGAAACTACTGACCTTGTATACAACTGAAGCCATACTTAAAATCATATACACGACAGCTTATAAACATATTCTTGTTTCAAAAGCATACCAAATTTTCATTTTTTTATTTATGTGATCTTAATTGTCAGCAAAACCCATTCTTGTACGTTTGAACATTGTATATGAAAAGCATTACTGTAATTACTGAAAATATAATACATGACTTTACATTGTATGATCACTAAAATTAATAAAATCATACATTAAATAATAATCATTATATAGTTTATTGTTGTATTTGTTTAAGTAAAAGGTTAATATTTTCAAGTACTTACATATACAGTAAACTGAAAAGGTCAAAAGGTTATTTGTTACATGATGATTCGCACTTAATCTATATATAATTATACTCTTACGTTAATAAATAACAAATACAGTAGAACTTCGATGGCTCGAAGTCCAAGGGACTTCGACCAAATATTCGAGCCATCGGGGGGTTCGAGCGATCGAACATCGAGATATAATCGGAGGTTCAGGTTCCAATGTTTATCGACGATCAAAGAATCTTTAAATTTGTTATACATGTAAATAAACTAAAAGTTCAAACAATAAAATGTCCAAATTAAAATTCCATTATTTATTACTAAATATTTTTTTTTAAAAATCCAAGAGAATGAAATGTCCCAATTAAAAATACAAAATTCATTTTAACTTAAATGCTGACCTGCAATCTGCCGTTATATGGCTACGGGGCTAGAATATGGTACTTTTTTAAAATTTCAACAGGCAATGATACAAAATAAACTTACTTTATTAAAATTGCACATATAAGACTAAACAAGGCGATGTTACTACCGGTCATTTTAATAGGTGGAAACATTACTATACACACTCCAAGGACATGTAAATTACAGAATCCTGTTGTACAATCATCGCGCATGGGCAACTGAGGTGTTTAAAAGTACCGACCAGACACTCCCGCGTGTCGTAATCGGATTAAAAGATTAAAGAACTGAGTATATCGACACTCTTTCATTAGGTTAATTAATAATTAATTAGTTAATTAATTTTAGGTAACTGTCTAGACCCATTGTTTCGTTCCACTCTATTGCTTTTGTTGAAATCTGTAATATGGCTTCAGCTTGTGTTTTGTTTACAATGACAAGGACCACATGTCCTTCTGACAGAAATTGTATTCGAGCGAAAGAAGTTGAATTTTCACTATTTTTATACTTTAAAAAATATTTATTGTTCGAGCGAGCGGGGGTATTCGAGTTAACGAAGTTCGAGCCATCGAGGTTTATTTACATAGAATATTATAGGAAATTGGTCGGGACCAACAGATGACTTCGAGTTATCCGGGGTATTCGAGGTAACGACGTTCGAGCGATCGAAGTTTTACTGTACCAGTTAAATTTTAATGTGCAAGATGTTAAATGAGATACAAGAATATAGTTAACTAAGGATTAAGTTCATATTCACAATATTTCAGATTGCCATATTGCTATACCTTTCAGCAAAATTTTCAGCCGTCTTAATTTTTGAAATTATTGTAAAACTAAGGTTTGTTCCCTCATGCAAAGCATTTATTAGCTGGATTTGGATTCATATAATTTTGGAACTTTGGATTCAATAATTTTAAACTGTTTGGCTTATGCTTTTATCCATCAAACTTTTCGGCGACTAGTTTCTTTGATGAGGAATGATTTTCCTAATAATGCACATATGGCACATCACAGTTTACCAGGAATTTGTGATATATATATATATATATATATATATATAAAGTTAACAAAGGTTTAAAATATTTTACAGATTTTCAATGAGAGTACATTACACAAATTACCCAGATAGTTGTTTTAATACCTTTATAGCACAATTGTTGACTAATAGCCACTTGTATGCAATAAAATGCTATTAGAATAAGTGTTATCACTTATAAAAAATTGACAAAATGGTTGTGCTTTTAATAACGTATTGTTGACAGTAAAAAATACTTTTTTCGTTGTAAAATACAAATCAAGTGTAGGTTAATTTTATCAATACTAGTTATCACAAATGATGCGGCCTTTGTGTTTGTAAATAAGTCATTGATTTGTATCTGTCATATTGAAATATTTCAAACAAATTTGTTTAGCTTTCTCCAATGTAGAGTAAACAGTGTATTTGCGCCGTTGCTATAATTTGGTTTGAATTTTCTCAGTTAAAACTGTCGGTTTTAAGTTGCCATTTTACCCTTATGATACTGTTGTTGCCCTTTGACAAAAAAAAAAATTAAAAACTAATGTGGGACGCCTACCTTATAACCAGCCCGCAAAATATCTGCTATTCATAATGGCGGAAACAGAAATATGCACGGTATAACTGATCCGTCTAGTGTCATAATTTCACTTCAAATCAAAAGAAAGGATTACGATTTTTATCAGGTAAAATATTTGAACAATTTATCAAATTGTTTGTAAATATACTAAAAGCTAATAATTTTATCAGAGACATTTAATGGATACAAAAGTATACAAAACAACTTCATGATTATTAAAAATCTTTTTAAAATTACTCTCATTTGTCAACTCCCCCCCCAAAAAAAAAGTATCCTTCCAGATTTTGAAGGCAATTATTTTTTATTTCTTTCCCTTTCGGAAACGATAAGTCTAATTCAAACGATAATTTTAATTAGCTTCCCCTTAATCAAAGTTCTTTAATATACTTTCAACATTTTTGTAAAACAATTAAGGATATACTTGCTGAAATTCTGTATTGAAAGCATATACACGAAAGGTAATTGATTTATTGTTTATGGAATATATAGACTTCTGTTTGAAAAACAGAGAAATGACTGAGGCTCCTTAAAGTATTATAATCACTACCGTTTTCATTTACTCCAGTTCCAGCTATAGTTATATATATATATATATATGTGTGTGTGTGTGTGTGTGTGTGTGTGTGTGTGTGTGTGTGTGTGTTGAATTGCATTTTCATTTTGAATTACTTTGTGTTTTGATCGTTTTGGCTCTTGTGAGGTTAACTGATTTAAATAATTTTGGAACTTTAGATTCTTTAATTTTCAACTGTTTGACTTATGCTTTTATCTATCAACATTTTCTGTCCCCAGTGGCACTGAAGAGGAATGAATTTCCAAAATGTGCACATATGCCACATCAAAATTAAACAGATATTTTTGTAAAATATTTAATATATATTTGAGTTGATTACCTTTAACCCGCCCAACCTACCAGACACGAGATGGAAATGTCCTTTTCTACCTAGTTTCTAGAAAATCGCAGTGGGTTTACGTATCGCCATATTTTAAGGCGCCCCGTGCCAGATTTTTTTAAAAAAACAAAATTCAGGTTTGTTGCAGTTGATGTAAATTTAATATTGATTTCCAATTGTAATTTCATAAAGCAAGCTTCATCCATGTATTCAAAATGACATCTTCATTTCAGATATCTATATACGATCATACAAAGAAAGAGTAGAGACCATTATTCTGATATACACGAATATTTGGTTTATAGGAGGTAATGATTTGAATACCGTTCTGTTGTTTCATATTCAGTTTTATGATCTTTTTATCTTTTTGGTGTAAAATAAAATTTAGAGCGGTTGAGTATGCATACTTTTGGACTTTTAGCAGTTCCATAGTCGAGAGGATTCTTTTAAAGCTATTGTTTTTTCTTATTCTTTTGTTTTTTAAAGCAAATACACGTGTATCTGTATCTGTAATGATAATTAAAAAACATACCAGTCCATGTCCAAATCAAAATTTCAAAAACAAAGTAAAAACTTTGAAAGCTGCCAAATTTAGTTATAAATTTAACTGAATTTACGAAATGTGCACATCTGGCACAACAAAATTTAACTGGTATTTGTGTTATATATTTACAGATACATATATTCTTTTTTTGAATCGTTTCTGATTTCTATTTGTAATGACGCAATAGCCCAAACATCTTGATGTGATTTGAGATGTTTATTTTGGTTTTATCAACCAATATTTGAGTTAATAAGGGGCTAAAACGTTTGATGCTCATCGAAATGAAATAAATAATTATGGTAATCAACGTATTTACCAACACTATCAACTTGACCATTCCCGTGTTGTCTATGAAAATAAGATTTTAATATATATATATATATATATATATATATATATATATATATATATATATATATATATATATATATATATACAAATAGTCCCATTTTAAGTACACTATTCCGATAACATCGGAAAAATTACTGGATAAGACAACTATGCACTGCTTCGGGATATGGATGCAATGATGAAATCAATAGAGTAGGAAACTGTTCTAGCCCAGGTTGTTAATGTTTTACACATGTTCAACAAAACTACACGTGGCAAAAGAAGTCATGGACAGTGAAGTTACAAACAAATCTAAATATCCATGATGTTACTTTTTCTTCTCTTTTACCATTTCTACAGAAACCCCTCGGATTGCACAATATCCGAACCAAACTGTACTCTTTACCACTTTCCCGTGTTAGACAGTTACAAGAAGAATGCATATACAAAACTACTATAGAGCTTTAGCTAAACGCTGTCATCATGGATATCACATTTAAAAGGTTTTAAATCTGCTCATGAATACAATCTACAGAACGATGCCCGTCGCCAATTTCTAAAATTATATTATGCAACCAAGGGCATAGATGCTATTAATATTTCAAATATACTACTTTATAAATGAGTACAATCTTAAGTCCATACTTATTTCAAATATAACTTGCCACCTCTAATTTCTACTTTCTACAATAAACTTATTGCATTCAAAATTTACAACTATAAACAAACTTTGCATAAATTTACTCCACCCACCTGCTCTTGCACAGCGTCCAAATATCATTAGTAACCAACTGGGCATGTAGTAACTGATGATCTATATATAAAGAACACTAAATTAAGATGTCTTCTTGCAAAAGGTCCTAAATACAGGGAGGCTCACGCTTTTATTTGGGGGACAGAATTTCAAAATTATTACGGATTCTGTTGAAGAGTATGTTAGACGTTAGGCTAAATTAGAAGACGTAGAGCTTGATACCATATCCGATTGGATAAGGGCTATTAGAAATTTCATAAAGTCGAGGATTGCCAAACTTTAAGGGGCTATGGGTACTAAACCATAGGGTAGTCCTTGAATTTTCGATATCAATTTAAAACAGGAAGAACTTAAACTTCTTTTCTTGTATTGGATTCTAAAACGCCACAAGAATCCATACAAGGAGAGATATATAGCATGTTCCTCTAAATGTACTTCTAAATCATATCAGTAATTCTAACACAAATTTTGACAGGCGTCAAAGATGGCCTCCATACTAATCCAGAAAAGTCTATGCTACATCTGGCATCAACCAAATGTGAATTCTGAAAATTCTAAAGAACTACTACCATCTTGTTTCAAATACTCTCTCTTCGTTAAAAAGTATAAAAATTTAAACTTAAAAAGTTTAATGGCCGTCATCACAATATTGTTATGTATGAAGTCACTGTATTCAAACTCATACTGGATAATTTTTACTTACCATAGTTAATCGTTCCTTTCATTCTCTAAATTGACTTTGCACGTGATGGGTGTAGGTAGCTAGACAGGAGGTGTTTTCAATTCCGGAGCACCCGGCTTCACTTCCTTGATGGAAGTTCACGTGTATAACTAAATTTGCCAGTTTTCAAGGTTTTCATTTATTATTTTTTTTTTTTTGCGGGATTGTGATTTGAACATGGACTGGTATGTTTGTGTATGGGATTGTGATTTGAATATGGACAGGTATGTTTGTGTTTTGGGTTGTAATTTGAACATGGACTGGTATGTTTGTGTTTTGGGTTGTGATTTAAACATGGACTGGTATGTTTGTGTATGGGATTGTGATTTGAACATAGACTGGTATGTTTGTGGTTTATTTATAGTATATGAAGGTTCTTCATAGATAATAAAAATATTTTAGCCATCCCAGTTACGCCAAATTAAACTGTACTTGAAACTCACTTACCTACGTACAAGTTTAGCTTTTCCGTTATCACTAAGTAAATACACCGCCATCTTTTCAAAAGTTTCACCTCTGTAAACACACTCACATTGCTTTTTGTCATATAAAATAAAAAATTGGGCTACAACGGGGTAAATATCAGTCAAGAAAGCCTGTATAAGCCCTAAAATTCTTTTGTCTTTAAGCCTTACCAGGAGTTTAATTTATGTTAGTTTTAAGAACAAAATGAAACCTGTTAATTCCGTTAGTTATTTTTTAATATTCGATTGAAAGTCCGTTACTAACACTGTTGAATTTCGTAACATGACATAATAATAAACTATAAAATGAATTCCTTCAGAAGAAAAAAAAACTTATGTCATATGTTATCTAATTATATCAAAATCTATCAAATCATAATCATTTGATTACAAAACAAGACAGTCGTCTTAATTTTTAAGATTCATTTAAAACTAAGGTCTGTTCCCTCATGCAAAACATTCCTTAGCTGGATTTGGATTCACATATTTTTGGAACTTTAGATTCGTTAATCTTCAACTGTTTGGCGTATGTTTTTCTATCTATCAAACTTTTCGGCCCCTAGTGTCACTGATGAACAATGATTTTCCGAAATGTGTACATCTGGCACATCAAAATTTAGCAGATATTTGTTATATATTTACTACCCCTGAGCGGGTACCGCTGCTGGTGGAGTAAAACTCCCCGAGGGTATCCATAACTCAATAGGCAATGCTTTGTGCTGTCAGAAAATATACTATTCAGTAAAATTTTCAGTCGTCTTAATTTTTAAAAATTTATTTAAAACTAAGGTCTGTTCCCTCATGCAAAATATTCCTTAGATGGATTGGGATTCACATATTTTTCGAACTTTAGATTCGTTAATCTTCAACTGTTTGGCGTATGCTTTTTTATCTATCAAACTTTTCGGCCCCTAGTGTCACTGATGAGGAATGGTTTCCCGAAATGTGCACATCTGGCACATAAAAATTTAGCAGATATTTGTTATATATTTACTGAAAACTGACATATATAACTATCATTACAATTACTGTTAACTGACATATATAACTATGTGCAGTACGTACATGTTTCACTTACACTTACACTGATTGCACGCGACGGCACATTAAAATATAAATGACGATGGCTTCAAACTGAGACAAGATATGTCTGGACAGAAATGAGGCATCCGAGTTCGAAGCGGAAATGTTAAACTGTATAAAAATATCAATCAATAACACTTTGTTACCACTAGCAACAATACATCAACTTACAGAAGCCAAAAATAAAGTGGTCCCAGTTGGTAGCCAACCATTGATGTTCCTGTACTTGAGTGGAGACATTTCCCTGTCATCAGCTTAACATATCCACAAATGATATGATGCACCTGCAGTTTCACAAAACTCAAATTCGCTGCTGTCATCACGATCTTCATTTATGACTGCAGATCTAAAGTCTTTTCCTACATATTTAACAACTTTCACTTTTTAAATAAAGAAAACAAATGACACCGTTTACGTCAAGTTAGATAAATATTGGTAGCAGACTGATTTTTATTTTGCTAGTTGTCAGAAAGCCGACGTCAGCGGATGCTAATGGTAACATTGACGTATGACGTTTGCGGTCCAAAACTTTCGTCTATTAGATGATAGACGTAAAAACTTTACAATGCTGGACTGTTTAAAAACTTAATTATATAACTATCATTAAAGATTCTAATACAGCTTTCAGAATCGCTACATTTAATTTCATATTGTAACACACACCATGCTCTAATCTAGTCAATACTTCCGTAATTATGTACCAATGGGGGATCAGCTTTATCAAATATCTTGTTTAAGTATAATACTTTGTGTAGCATTGATTTTCAAAAGTTTCAAAAATGAAGTTCAGTCAATAAACGTAAAATTGAAATAGGAGAAAAAGGTCACATGAAAGAACCCCATGTTGTGTTAGTTTTTTAATTTTCAATACCCTTTCTTCTAATGTCAGAATCGCCTCGTTTGAACTGGTAAACACTACCCTGTAGCCGAATTCTTTATTTCCCTTGTGAATATTTTTGTAGAGGAAAACTTTGATATCAAGAAAATTATGAACACAAATGATAATGGTTATTAAGCCTACAAACATGAAGTAGCAACCTGGATTATTTGGCATTTTGAATGTCAAATGTGTATTTCGCTTTCTTCTTAAAAATGTAACTGATATCCAGGGGTGTGGTTCATGACATATTGTAGGAATCTTATGGTATTTCCTGTTTTCCAACCAATTGTCCTCAAATTCAAATATTAAAATTGATTAGCATAAATGCTAAAATATTTAAAACTGCTATAATTAATATGACCAGAGGTGTTCGTAAAAGAGTTTTGTGTAGTAAAATGTACGAAATATATAATACACATACCAGTTAAATTTTGATGTGCCAGATGTGCAAATTTCGGAAATTAATTCCTCATCAGTGACACTAAGACCGAAAAGTTTGATACATGAAAAATATAGTAAAATACGTCTGTTCAGTTTAAAACCAGGTTTAGTTTTTATTGTAGCTCATAAAGACGTCGTAGTTCACAATATCAACATGTATGAAAACAAAGATAAAACAGGATACCTCAAAGTCTGTCGAGTTCAACCTTTTTCATTTTATTTTTTATTTATTTTTTACTTTAATTTCTTTTAATTTTCCATTTTTTTATTTAGACTTGGCAAAGCAGTGCCAGAAAAAATATTTGCATTAACCAAGAAGCTTTTATACTAAATATCATTTTAATCGTTGATGTTGTTCAAGAGAAGAATAGCTTTTAAAGAATTAACTATTTAAAGATTTTCTTAATTCTCTGTTAAAATTGCTTCCTCCGGAGCAGCTGGCTTCACTCTCCTTGAGAGAGTTCGCGTGTTTAATTGAACCAAGCTAGTTTTCAAGTTCTCAAAATTTTTACTTTCCTTTGGAATTGTAATTTGGACAAAGACTGTGTGTGTGTGTGTGTGTGTGTGTGTGTGTGTGTGTGTGTGTGTGTGTGTTCAATTTTATCCAGTAACATCGAGGTTTTACCAAATCAGCGTGTTATCCTCTGTACATTGCATTTTTGTATTTTAGTTTTAAAAACGTTTTAAAAGTCAAAGTTATATTAAAATCTACGTTTATTTAGCAGTATATAAATATTCAATTCTGTATGATGGTAAACTAATAATTTGATGCCAATAAATTAAACAGCAGATAAATATTACCAAATGAATGCCAAGTAGAAGACGAATTGAGAAGTTAAACCTAACTGCTGTATAGATGTAAGGATTTATTTATATTAGATTTGAGACAGATGTTTGCAATCGGAATTCACCATATTTATAAATATACATCCACATAAATTAATACTTTTGCGCCAAAATAATCACCTTGATGTGACAGAAATAAGTATATATTTTAAATCCGTATGTACATGTATTTATTTTTACTTTTACAAATGAACGTATAATTGATAACACCCCCTAACTTCTGTTTTGTAGGATTTGGCATCCACGTTGTGTGGTCAATGACCAAATGATCGAAAAAGTTTTACAGCACTTTCAACAATTTCGTCGTTTGCTACTAACTACGTATACACTAATTTCAATTATCTGTTTTAAGATTATTATTATTAGGATTATATCCAGTTTTCAGGCGCTGATATTTTATGAAATTAAAAATTAGCAAAATATAAAAGAATTATTATTTAAATCATTTTAGTAAAGCATTTCATTTTAAAAAGAAAAAAAAACTAGCACATCGCAAAAATATTCAGTTCAAATTATTGCTCTAAATTCAGGATAATGAAAGTGATAAATAATATAAACAGCAATATGACATTGAAGTAGTAAAGTAGTACGTAACAATGTAGAAAGATTTGTATGTACATGTTTAGAACGAATAAGAAAAGTTGTATTCTCAGATTTCCCAAATTACACCATTACTTCACATTTTAAACAGTAAATAAGCGGATGTATGAATTTTTACACATGCTTGTATTGCTAACGAAGGAAATGTATATTCAAATTGAACTGTTACTTGTTTCTTTTTTTGAAAAAATAACTTGTTTCACCTGATCAAGCAAATCTTGTTTTATATTAGAATTAGCATAATTCATCAACAAAATCCAGAATTCATAAATTTTAAGTTTAGATAATTTGTTTTTGATGTATAAAACTAATCAGTTTTTTTTTTAAAATATTTCCACCTTTACTAGATCATAAGATTTTATAGTAATACACAGTCGTGTTCTTTTCGTGTAATTTTATAACCTTAGATTCATTAATTTTCAAATGTTTGGCTTATGTTTTTCATCTATCAAACTTTTCAGCCCCTTGTGTCACTGATAAGTAATGATTTTCCGAAATGTGCACATATGGTACATCAAAATTTAAAAGGTATTTGTGTTATATATTTACGACTTATTTTATTGTTTACGTTATTTTTAACATCAAGTGGACCGTTTGCAAAAACCTAACTGCCTTTGTTGTCGGTTTCCCATAAATCATTAGCGAGGCAGGTGTTTGTAAACGAGGCGAACGTTGAATATAGAAAAAGAAACTTGAAATGACCCAATCAATGCTGCACACTAATAAAGAATCGACATATTGTCGAAGTAAGAAAAGATCCTTTCTCTATCTTATAACATTGCAATCTGTCTTCACAAAATTAATTAAATCTCAAGAATATCAACGACATTATTTTCCTAATTACTATAATCAGCCAATCAGATATCACTAAATCATTTACACCGAATGACCGGAAATGACACTGAATAGTTAAATATTATTGGTTTGTCTGTCTGTATGTATAGAACCGTTCAGTCAGTGTCGTACATTATTATAGGTTACCATGTAAATGTTGATAAATATTTATCAACATCTGTATTTGTGAAATTACATATATAGGAACATGTCGTAGTGTGCCTCTCGTTTTTACTGTGAAACGAATATCAATTTTTTTTCACAAACTCGGACATTGTAAGAGAACTGTAAAGTGTTTTTTTTCTGAAAGAAACTATCAAATATTTATAACATGACAGCTGCTAATTTTTAAATATCATTTTAAATAAAAAAAGGATTGACAAAATCGATTTGCTGTTATTACAATATTAAGAAACGAAATATTTTAACATGCAAACCGATAAAACAAAAAATGTAAAACACTTCATTTCCAATGACGTAATACATCTGAACCCTAAAAAATTGTGCTGATATAAAACACGATTTAGCTGCTAACCACGTCTTACTAATGTCTGTATAAAATAACAGAAGCAAAGATTTCTCTATTAAAAATAATGATCCAAGTCTTAAAAAAAACAAACAAAAACAAAAAATGTCGACTTTACTATGACACTAGTCATAAGAGAATTGACAAAGATTTCAAATCGGAGTTAACTAAGTCTGAAATATTATTTTGTAAGACACACTTTAGACATGGAAAGGAATTTAAAACTATATGTAAATTCTTTTAGATTTTAGTTTAGCAAATATTGGTAGCATAGATCACGATATCTGAAATAAATCCAAGGGTCTAAACATAAAATAATTTATGGCTTATAAATTTCAATAATAGGTATTGTGTTTTTATCGCAAGTATTATTAGAGTTATTATCTAATCTAATCAGTAGTATGTGATTGACTATCGGCAGATGGTAGGAATTCAGGAACAAAAAATAGCAGTGTATAAGAGCATTATATAAATAAATTCATTGCACGTACTAAGTATATTTGCACTAATCTTTGCGTAATCAAAGCATGAAAAAATTCAAGGTAATCTATTTAAATAAAAAGTATCAACTAAAAAACCCGATAAAATAGCAATAAATAAATGTTTTCTGAGGCACTTAAACTGTTATCTATATACCGCCTAGGTGTATTTTTATCAAACTTCACAAAATGTTGATTTATTGGATTCCAAATTAACTTTTTGCTCACGTTATCCATATATATATATATATATATATATATATATATATATATATATATATATATATATATATATATATATATATATATATATATATATATATATATAGTTAAACTTAAAAATTTAAAACAGACATTTGCTTTATATTTTATCTTCAATTTATTTGGAGATATATAGTGTGAATAGTCTGTGTCTGGCAGGTATAAATGCAAAATTAAAAAGCTTGTTTGAAAGAAAATTGGCAGCAGCTGGATGTTATTGCACAATGCCAAATTATATATATATATATATATATATATATATATATATATATATATATATATATATATATATATATATATATAACAAACTTCGACCTGGATTAACATTTAAAAAATCTTTTACATTTTTTCTAGCGCTTTCATCCCTTATGGGACTTTTCAAGAATGATGTAGTTGCTATAGAGAGTTATGTGTTTTGCATTGTGACGTCAATTTGATTCTATTTGTTTTCTGAATTCTACATTTTCTTTTGTACATTTGAAAATGGGCATTATTGTGAATCTATTTAGTCCACAAAGTTCCAAATGTTCACTAAGAGGTATTTGCCTGGTTTCATTAAATGAACGTGTCCGCGTACATAAGCAGCGGAAACCAGGCAAATACCTCTTAGTGAACATTTGGAATTTTGTGGACAAAATAAATTCACAATAATGCTCTTTTTTCAAATGTACAAAGGAAAATGTAGAATTTATAAAACAAATAGAATCAAATTGACGTCACAATGCAAAACACGTGACTCT
Organism: Tegillarca granosa; assembly: GCA_029721355.1. Classification (NCBI taxonomy): domain Eukaryota; kingdom Metazoa; phylum Mollusca; class Bivalvia; order Arcoida; family Arcidae; genus Tegillarca; species Tegillarca granosa. The sequence continues at coordinate 2,922,486 of CM056600.1, forward strand.
ATATAGCAACTACATCATTCTTGAAAAGTCCCATAAGGGACGAAAGCGCTAGAAAAAATGTAAAAGATTTTTTAAATGTTTATCCAGGTCGAAGTTTGTTATTTATTATATATGATACTGTGTACTTCTTCACAAACTCTTTGGAATATATATATATATATATATATATATATATATATATATATATATATATATATATATATATATATATATATATATATATATATATATATATAATAATATCATTCTTTGATATGATTATTATATTCATATTTATTAACACCTAATTGTGTTGAGTACTCTTAAAAAGTTTGATTATTCATGAGAAGCCTTAATTTAAAATAGAATAACGTTTGCCTTTTAATATTTGATCTTCGGCGTGGTTATTTTAAATGTGTTTCTTTGTAAGCCACATTTCATTACGTTATCAGACTACAAAACTAAATCATTACATTTTATTTACTTTAAAACTAGTAAGTAGCAAAGTTGTTGCAAACCAATGATTAAAAACTAATTGAAACAAATTTTGAATTAATTTCATCATTGTTGCACACCAACTATACAACTGTCATGTGATGATTTTGAATTTCTATTAAAATAATGCATTCAAAATCAGCAAATAACACAACTATATAAATGACCTGACGTCAATATAATCTGTTTATGTAGTAACAGTAAACCGTTTAAGAGAACATCATTATACTATACATATATTTAGGACGTACAAACTTTAAATGGACAGTAATACACTTTTAGACATTGCAACAACGTTTTCAAACAATTATGAAATACATACTACAAATATTTATACGCACTTGTAAAATTCTACAACATACCCTGTTACAAAAGATCATTGTCGAATTTATATGCAAAAAACTGAAATAGCGTTAGGCTCAGAAACTCTGAGCCATATCCTTATTTAGATTATTCAACTGGACATTAATTTTAATCAAAACTATGCATTTTAAGGACTTGTGTTTCTGTTAATTTTTTTTAATATCGAGAATGTATTAGACTGAAATTATCAGAGCTGATTGAGCATTTTACATTGATATTTTATATTAATAGAAATATGATACATCCTGACAAACTCTTAAATCAAGGAAATCAGAAAAATACACATATAATGTAGACTGAAAAGAAAAACAAATCAGGATGACTTATTTAATCTAAGACTCGTAATGAAACGTTGAGTTATTAATACAGTTGGATTGTAACCCATCATACCGCGATTTGATTGATTGAAAATATGTTCGTTAGTCACCGTGATAAATGAGTGATTTCTTCAGCAATCAAATTAATTAAAGAATTCGTTGAAAACTTTACTTGTTTAATATCAGCATTTCTGGTATATGTATTATAATTAACTAGAGGTCCCCGGAACACAATGTGCCATATTTTTGGTCCTCGGAACACAATGTACCATATTTCTGGTATATGTATAATAATTAACCAGAGGTCCCCGGAACACAATGTGCCATATTTCTGGTATATGTATAATAATTCACTAGAGGTCCCCGGAACACAATGTGCCATATTTCTGGTCCTCGGAACACAATGTACCATATTTCTGGTATAGGTATAAAAATTAACTAGAGGTCCCCAGAACACAATGTGCCATATTTCTGGTATATGTATAATAATTAACCAGAGGTCCCCGGAACACAATGTGCCATATTTCTGGTATATGTATAATAATTAACTAGAGGTCCCCGGAACACAATGTGCCATATTTCTTGGATATGTATTATAATTAACTAAAGGTCCCCGGAACACAATGTGCCATATTTCTGGTATATGTATTATAATTAAATAAAGGTCCCCGAAACACAATGTGCCATATTTCTTTGATATGTTTTATAATTAAATAAAGGTCCCCGAAACACAATGTGCCATATTTCTGGTATATGTATTATAATTAAATAAAGGTCCACGGAACACAATGTGCCATATTTCTTTGATATGTATTATAATTAACTAGAGGTTCCCGAAACACAATGTGCCATATTTCTGGTATATGTATTATAATTAAATAAAGGTCCACGGAACACAATGTGCCATATTTCTTTGATATGTATTATAATTAAATAAAGGTCCCCGAAACACAATGTGCCATATTTCTGGTATATGTATTATAATTAACTAGAGGTCCACGGAACACAATGTGCCATATTTCTGGTATATGTATTATAATTAACTAAAGGTCCCCGGAACACAATGTGCCATATTTCTTGGATGTGTATTATAACTAAATAAAGGTCCCCGAAACACAATGTGCCATATTTCTTGGATATGTATTATAATTAAATAAAGGTCCCCGAAACACAATGTGCCATATTTCTTGGATATGTATTATAATTAAATAAAGGTCCCCGAAACACAATGTGCCATATTTCTGGTATATGTATTATAATTAACTAGAGGTCCACGGAACACAATGTGCCATATTTCTGGTATATGTATTATAATTAACTAAAGGTCCCCGGAACACAATGTGCCATATTTCTTGGATGTGTATTATAATTAACTAAAGGTCCCCGGAACACAATGTGCCATATTTCTGGTATATGTATAATAATTAACTAGAGGTTCCCGAAACACAATGTGCCATATTTCTGGTATATGTATTATAACTAAATAAAGGTCCCCGAAACACAATGTGCCATATTTCTTGGATATGTATTATAATTAAATAAAGGTCCCCGAAACACAATGTGCCATATTTCTGGTATATGTATTATAATTAAATAAAGGTCCCCGAAACACAATGTGCCATATTTCTGGTATATGTATTATAATTAAATAAAGGTCCCCGAAACACAATGTGCCATATTTCTGGTATATGTATTATAATTAACTAAAGGTCCCCGGAACACAATGTGCCATATTTCTTGGATGTGTATTATAATTAACTAAAGGTCCCCGGAACACAATGTGTCATATTTCTTGGATGTGTATTATAATTAACTAAAGTATCCCGGAACACAATGTGCCATATTTCTGGTATATGTATAATAATTAACTAAAGGTCCCCGGAACACAATGTACCATATTTCTGGTATATGTATTATAATTAACTAAAGGTCCCCGGAACACAATGTGCCATATTTCTGGTATATGTATTATAATTAACTAGAGGTCCACGGAACACAATGTGTCGTATTTCTGGTATATGTATTATAATTAACTAAAGGTCCCCGAAACACAATGTGTCGTATTTCTGGTATATGTATTAAAATTAACTAAAGGTCCCCGAAACACAATGTACCATATTTCTGGTATATGTATTATAATTAACTAGAGGTCCCTGGAACACAATGTGCCATATTTCTTGGATGTGTATTATAATTAAATAAAGGTCCACGGAACACAATGTGCCATATTTCTGGTATATGTATTATAATTAAATAAAGGTCCACGGAACACAATGTGCCATATTTCTTTGATATGTATTATAATTAAATAAAGGTCCCAGAAACACAATGTGCCATATTTCTGGTATATGTATTATAATTAAATAAAGGTCCCCGGAACACAATGTGCCATATTTCTTGGATGTGTATTATAATTAACTAGAGGTCCCCGGAACACAATGTACCATATTTCTGGTCCTCGGAACACAATGTACCATATTTCTGGTATAGGTATAAAATTAACTAGAGGTCCCCGGAACACAATGTGCCATATTTCTGGTATATGTATAATAATTAACTATAGGTCCCCGGAACACAATGTGCCATATTTCTTGGATGTGTATTATAATTAACTAAAGGTCCCCGGAACACAATGTGTCATATTTCTTGGATGTGTATTATAATTAACTAAAGTTCCCCGGAACACAATGTGCCATATTTCTGGTATATGTATTATAATTAACTAAAGGTCCCCGGAACACAATGTACCATATTTCTGGTATATGTATTATAATTAACTAAAGGTCCCCGGAACACAATGTGCCATATTTCTGGTATATGTATTATAATTAACTAGAGGTCCACGGAACACAATGTGCCATATTTATTGGATGTGTATTATAATTAACTAAAGGTCCCCGGAACACAATGTGCCATATTTCTGGTATATGTATAATAATTAAGTAGAGGTTCCCGAAACACAATGTGCCATATTTCTGGTATATGTATTATAATTAACTAGAGGTCCACGGAACACAATGTGCCATATTTCTTTGATATGTATTATAATTAAATAAAGGTCCCCGAAACACAATGTGCCATATTTCTGGTATATGTATTATAATTAAATAAAGGTCCCCGAAACACAATGTGCCATATTTCTGGTATATGTATTATAATTAACTAAAGGTCCCCGGAACACAATGTGCCATATTTCTTGGATGTGTATTATAATTAAATAAAGGTCCACGGAACACAATGTGCAATATTTCTGGTATATGTATTATAATTAAATAAAGGTCCACGGAACACAATGTGCCATATTTCTTTGATATGTATTATAATTAAATAAAGGTCCCCGAAACACAATGTGCCATATTTCTGGTATATGTATTATAATTAACTAGAGGTCCACGGAACACAATGTGCCATATTTCTGGTATATGTATTATAATTAACTAAAGGTCCCCGGAACACAATGTGCCATATTTCTTGGATGTGTATTATAATTAACTAAAGGTCCCCGGAACACCATGTGTCATATTTCTTGGATGTGTATTATAATTAACTAAAATTCCCCGGAACACAATGTGCCATATTTCTGGTATATGTATTATAATTAACTAAAGGTCCCCGGAACACAATGTACCATATTTCTGGTATATGTATTATAATTAACTAAAGGTCCCCGGAACACAATGTGCCATATTTCTGGTATATGTATTATAATTAACTAAAGGTCCCCGAAACACAATGTGTCGTATTTCTGGTATATGTATTATAATTAACTAAAGGTCCCCGAAACACAATGTGTCGTATTTCTGGTATATGTATTAAAATTAACTAAAGGTCCCCGAAACACAATGTACCATATTTCTGGTATATGTATTATAATTAACCAGAGGTCCCTGGAACACAATGTGCCATATTTCTTGGATGTGTATTATAATTAAATAAAGGTCCACGGAACACAATGTGCCATATTTCTGGTATATGTATTATAATTAAATAAAGGTCCACGGAACACAATGTGCCATATTTCTTTGATATGTATTATAATTAAATAAAGGTCCCAGAAACACAATGTGCCATATTTCTGGTATATGTATTATAATTAAATAAAGGTCCCCGGAACACAATGTGCCATATTTCTTGGATGTGTATTATAATTAACTAGAGGTCCCCGGAACACAATGTACCATATTTCTGGTCCCCGAAACACAATGTGCCATATTTCTGGTATATGTATTATAATTAAATAAAGGTCCCCGAAACACAATGTGCCATATTTCTGGTATATGTATTATAATTAACTAAAGGTCCCCGGAACACAATGTGCCATATTTCTTGGATGTGTATTATAATTAACTAAAGGTCCCCGGAACACAATGTGTCATATTTCTTGGATGTGTATTATAATTAACTAAAGTTCCCCGGAACACAATGTGCCATATTTCTGGTATATGTATTATAATTAACTAAAGGTCCCCGGAACACAATGTACCATATTTCTGGTATATGTATTATAATTAACTAAAGGTCCCCGGAACACAATGTGCCATATTTCTGGTATATGTATTATAATTAACTAGAGGTCCACGGAACACAATGTGTCGTATTTCTGGTATATGTATTATAATTAACTAAAGGTCCCCGAAACACAATGTGTCGTATTTCTGGTATATGTATAAAATTAACTAAAGGTCCCCGAAACACAATGTACCATATTTCTGGTATATGTATTATAATTAACTAGAGGTCCCTGGAACACAATGTGCCATATTTCTTGGATGTGTATTATAATTAAATAAAGGTCCACGGAACACAATGTGCCATATTTCTGGTATATGTATTATAATTAAATAAAGGTCCACGGAACACAATGTGCCATATTTCTTTGATATGTATTATAATTAAATAAAGGTCCCAGAAACACAATGTGCCATATTTCTGGTATATGTATTATAATTAAATAAAGGTCCCCGAAACAGAATGTGCCATATTTCTTTGATATGTTTTATAATTAAATAAAGGTCCCCGAAACACAATGTGCCATATTTCTGGTATATGTATTATAATTAACAAGAGGTCCACGGAACACAATGTGCCATATTTCTGGTATATGTATTATAATTAACTAAAGGTCCCCGGAACACAATGTGCCATATTTCTTGGATGTGTATTATAATTAACTAAAGGTCCCCGGAACACAATGTGCCATATTTCTTGGATATGTATTATAATTAAATAAAGGTCCCCGAAACACAATGTACCATATTTCTTGGATATGTATTATAATTAAATAAAGGTCCCCGAAACACAATGTGCCATATTTCTGGTATATGTATTATAATTAACTAGAGGTCCACGGAACACAATGTGCCATATTTCTGGTATATGTATTATAATTAACTAAAGGTCCCCGGAACACAATGTGTCATATTTCTTGGATGTGTATTATAATTAACTAAAGTATCCCGGAACACAATGTGCCATATTTCTGGTATATGTATAATAATTAACTAAAGGTCCCCGGAACACAATGTACCATATTTCTGGTATATGTATTATAATTAAATAAAGGTCCCCGGAACACAATGTGCCATATTTCTGGTTTATGTATTATAATTAACTAGAGGTCCACGGAACACAATGTGTCGTATTTCTGGTATATGTATTATAATTAACTAAAGGTCCCCGAAACACAATGTGTCGTATTTCTGGTATATGTATTAAAATTAACTAAAGGTCCCCGAAACACAATGTACCATATTTCTGGTATATGTATTATAATTAACTAGAGGTCCCTGGAACACAATGTGCCATATTTCTTGGATGTGTATTATAATTAAATAAAGGTCCACGGAACACAATGTGCCATATTTCTGGTATATGTATTATAATTAAATAAAGGTCCACGGAACACAATGTGCCATATTTCTTTGATATGTATTATAATTAAATAAAGGTCCCAGAAACACAATGTGCCATATTTCTGGTATATTTATTATAATTAAATAAAGGTCCCCGGAACACAATGTGCCATATTTCTTGGATGTGTATTATAATTAACTAGAGGTCCCCGGAACACAATGTACCATATTTCTGGTCCTCGGAACACAATGTACCATATTTCTGGTATAGGTATAAAAATTAACTAGAGGTCCCCGGAACACAATGTGCCATATTTCTGGTATATGTATAATAATTAACTATAGGTCCCCGGAACACAATGTGCCATATTTCTTGGATATGTATTATAATTAAATAAAGGTCCCCGAAACAGAATGTGCCATATTTCTTTGATATGTTTTATAATTAAATAAAGGTCCCCGAAACACAATGTGCCATATTTCTGGTATATGTATTATAATTAACAAGAGGTCCACGGAACACAATGTGCCATATTTCTGGTATATGTATTATAATTAACTAAAGGTCCCCGGAACACAATGTGCCATATTTCTTGGATGTGTATTATAATTAACTAAAGGTCCCCGGAACACAATGTGCCATATTTCTTGGATATGTATTATAATTAAATAAAGGTCCCCGAAACACAATGTACCATATTTCTTGGATATGTATTATAATTAAATAAAGGTCCCCGAAACACAATGTGCCATATTTCTGGTATATGTATTATAATTAACTAGAGGTCCACGGAACACAATGTGCCATATTTCTGGTATATGTATTATAATTAACTAAAGGTCCCCGGAACACAATGTGCCATATTTCTTGGATGTGTATTATAATTAACTAAAGGTCCCCGGAACACAATGTGCCATATTTCTGGTATATGTATAATAATTAACTAGAGGTTCCCGAAACACAATGTGCCATATTTCTGGTATATGTATTATAACTAAATAAAGGTCCCCGAAACACAATGTGCCATATTTCTTGGATATGTATTATAATTAAATAAAGGTCCCCGAAACACAATGTGCCATATTTCTGGTATATGTATTATAATTAAATAAAGGTCCCCGAAACACAATGTGCCATATTACTGGTATATGTATTATAATTAAATAAAGGTCCCCGAAACACAATGTGCCATATTTCTGGTATATGTATTATAATTAACTAAAGGTCCCCGGAACACAATGTGCCATATTCCTTGGATGTGTATTATAATTAAATAAAGGTCCCCGAAACACAATGTGCCATATTTCTGGTATATGTATTATAATTAACTAGAGGTCCCCGGAACACAATATGCCATATTTCTGGTATATGTATTATAATTAAATAAAGGTCCACGGAACACAATGTGCCATATTTCTTTGATATGTATTATAATTAAATAAAGGTCTCCGAAACACAATGTGCCATATTTCTGGTTTAGTATTATAATTAACTAGAGGTCCACGGAACACAATGTGCCATATTTCTGGTATATGTATTATAATTAACTAAAGTTCCCCGGAACACAATGTGCCATATTTCTTGGATGTGTATTATAATTAACTAAAGGTCCCCGGAAAACAATGTGCCATATTTCTTGGATATGTATTATAATTAAATAAAGGTCCCCGAAACACAATGTGCCATATTTCTTGGATATGTATTATAATTAAATAAAGGTCCCCGAAACACAATGTGCCATATTTCTGGTATATGTATTATAATTAACTAGAGGTCCACGGAACACAATGTGCCATATTTCTGGTATATGTATTATAATTAACTAAAGGTCCCCGGAACACAATGTGCCATATTTCTTGGATGTGTATTATAATTAACTAAAGGTCCCCGGAACACAATGTGCCATATTTCTGGTATATGTATAATAATTAACTAGAGGTTCCCGAAACACAATGTGCCATATTTCTGGTATATGTATTATAACTAAATAAAGGTCCCCGAAACACAATGTGCCTTATTTCTTGGATATGTATTATAATTAAATAAAGGTCCACGGAACACAATGTGCCATATTTCTGGTATATGTATTATAATTAAATAAAGGTCCCCGAAACACAATGTGCCATATTTCTTGGATATGTATTATAATTAAATAAAGGTCCCCGAAACACAATGTGCCATATTTCTGGTATATGTATTATAATTAACTAAAGTTCCCCGGAACACAATGTGCCATATTTCTTGTATGTGTATTATAATTAAATAAAGGTCCACGGAACACAATGTGCCATATTTCTGGTATATGTATTATAATTAAATAAAGGTCCACGGAACACAATGTGCCATATTTCTTTGATATGTATTATAATTAACTAAAGGTCCCCGAAACACAATGTGCCATATTTCTTGTATATGTATTATAATTAACTAGAGGTCCACGGAACACAATGTGCCATATTTCTGGTATATGTATTATAATTAACTAAAGGTCCCCGGAACACAATGTGCCATATTTCTTGGATGTGTATTATAATTAACTAAAGGTCCCCGGAACACAATGTGTCATATTTCTTGGATGTGTATTATAATTAACTAAAGTTCCCCGGAAACACAATGTGCCATATTTCTGGTATATGTATTATAATTAACTAAAGGTCCCACGAACACAATGTCCATATTTCTGGTATATGTATTCTAATTAACTAAAGGTCCCCGGAACACAATGTGCCATATTTTCTGGTATATGTATTATAATTAACTAGAGGTCCACGGAACACAATGTGCCATATTACTGGTATATGTATTATAATTAAATAAAGGTCCCCGAAACACAATGTGCCATATTTCTTGGATGTGTATTATAATTAACTAGAGGTCCCCGGACACAATGTGCCATATTTCTGGTCCTCGGAACACAATGTACCATATTTCTGGTATAGGTATAAAAATTAACTAGAGGTCCCCGGAACACAATGTGCCATATTTCTGGTATATTGTATAATAATTAACTAGAGGTCCCCGGAACACAATGTGCCATATTTCTGGTATATGTATTATAATTAAATAAAGGTCCCCGAAACACAATGTGCCATATTTCTGGTATATGTATTATAATTAAATAAAGGTCCCCGAAACACAATGTGCCATATTTCTGGTATATGTATTATAATTAACTAAAGGTCCCCGGAACACAATGTGCCATATTTCTTGGATGTGTATTATAATTAAATAAAGGTCCACGGAACACAATGTGCCATATTTCTGGTATATGTATTATAATTAAATAAAGGTCCACGGAACACAATGTGCCATATTTCTTTGATATGTATTATAATTAAATAAAGGTCCCTGAAACACAATGTGCCATATTTCTGGTATATGTATTATAATTAACTAGAGGTCCACGGAACACAATGTGCCATATTTCTGGTATATGTATTATAATTAACTAAAGGTCCCCGGAACACAATGTGTCATATTTCTTGGATGTGTATTATAATTAACTAAAGGTCCCCGGAACACAATGTGCCATATTTCTGGTATATGTATTATAATTAACTAAAGGTCCCCGGAACACAATGTGCCATATTTCTGGTATATGTATTATAATTAACTAGAGGTCCACGGAACACAATGTGTCGTATTTCTGGTATATGTATTATAATTAACTAAAGGTCCCCGAAACACAATGTGTCGTATTTCTGGTATATGTATTATAATTAACTAAAGGTCCCCGAAACACAATGTACCATATTTCTGGTATATGTATTATAATTAGGTAGAGGTCCCCGGAACACAATGTGCCATATTTCTGTGTATTTAGGAAGAGTCACTATAATAGTTAAGGTAATTTCTGGGGTTTTTTTTTGACAAAACGACTTTCAGCGCGATTGGACAAAATAACTGTCAGTTGCTAGTATACAGAAATTGTTTTTTAGCTGAATTCTAAACTTGTTTTAAATCTTAAAAAAAAACTTGAGTAAGGATAATTTATCAATCGAATATGACACTTTCCCAGACAATAATGTCATAAGAAGAATGTGTATGGCAATGCACTCTCCAAAGTGCTTTAGAGATGATTAAATTTGCTTCTTGCATCACAATAGAATATGTTTCTTAGCTTAGAAACAAATAAACTACCAATGGCTTTTTTCAAATTAGAGATATTTTCATTTTTCTGTAATAAAAAAATAATGATTCAAATAAAACAGGATTTCCAAAATTCGAAGGGAAATATTTAGCTACACATACTTGTCACTTGAAATGCTTGGTGTTTAAACAAATAAGGAAAAGTAGAGGAAAGGATTTGTTATTGTAATAAAGACATATTGACACTTTTATTGACAGGAAAAATGTCCAGTGGTGTGGTATGCTGTAAGAGGCTATCAACCTTCCCAATTATTAACCAACCAATTGCCAATACTCATTAAATAATTTAACAAGAGGCCCATGGGCCTTAACGCTCACCTGAAGATATGTCAAATATTGTTTGCAAAGTGCAATAGACAATATATTAAGTACAGAAACTTTAAAAGTTTTCTCAAGTTAAGAACTCCCACAAAACATAATCAGAAATATATCCACTCACATTTCATTTATAAATAGCTTATATAATATGCATGAAGTAACTGTAGAACAATGAATAATTTCCAAATCATTAATAAATTTCAGTATACTTATGCAGCTATGTCCTTAACCTTTGAACATATATGACCTCGAAGCATATATGATTGTCATGTCAATACCTACAATATTCTAATATACATGCCTATGCATGACATTTATAGCTTTCAAGATAATTAATAATTTTAGTATTCCTATGTTGATATGACCTTGACCTTTGAACATATAACCTTGAACCAAATATCAAAATGATCGTTGTCGCAATACCTACAATATTTTAATTTACATGCCTATACAAAAAGTTAATAGTTTTCAAGATATTTAGCAATTTAAGTCTTTTTGGCAGCTGTGACCTTGACCTATCAACATATGACCTTGAACCATATATCAAAATGATCGTTGCTGCAACACCTACAATATTCTAATATACATGCCTATACAAAAAAATAATAGTTTTCAAGATAATTAGCAATTTAAGTTTAATTTTGCAGCTGTGACCGTGACCTTTCAACATATGACCTTGAACCATATATCAAAATGATCGTCATATCAATACCTACAATATTCTAATATACACGCCTAAACAAAAAATAAATAGTTTTCAAAATAATTAGCAATTTAAGTATTCTTCTGCAGCTACGACCTTGACCTTTCAACATATGACCTTGATCCATATATAAAAATGATCGTCATGTCAATGCCTACAATATTCTTAAATACATGCCTATACAAAAAGTTAATAGTTTTCAAGATAATTAGCAATTTAAGTCTTCTTTTGCAGCTGTGACCTTGACCTTTCAACATATGACCTTGTACCATATATCAAAATGATCGTTGTTGCAATACCTACAATATTTTAATTTACATGCCTATACAAAAAGTTAATAGTTTTCAAGATAATTAGCAATTTAAGTCTTTTTTGGCAGCTGTGACCTTGATCTTTCAACATATGACCTTGAACCATATATCAAAATTATCGTTGCCACAAGACCTACAATGTTTAATATACATGCCTATACAAAAAGTTAATAGTTTTCAAGATAATTAGTAATTTAAGTCTTCTTTTGCAGCTGTGACCTTGACCCTTCAACATATGACCTTGTACCATATATAAAAATGATCGTCATGTCAATACCTACAATATTCTTATATACATGCTTATACAAAAAGTTAATAGTTTTAGAGATATAGTGACATTAATATAATTTTTAGCAATTTCCCCACTCAGTGCCTTACAATTTCCCAATTTTGAGCCCCATGGCTACCATTTGTGCAAATCTGAAAATAAATGACCTAAGGATGTTATAAATGAAATAACTAAGGTATATCTCTTGTAGATTCAGAGGAGAAGATTTTTAAAGTTTTTCACTATTTCCCCCTCATGGGGCCCCAAGGGCCATAACTACTTCATTTGTGCAAATCTGAAAGGGCTTCACCCAGGCATGATGGTTACCAAGTTTCATTAAATTTGGCCCAGTGGTTTTGGAGAAGAAGATTAAAATGTAAAAAGTTTACGCACGACGGACGACGAACGACGAACGACGCACGACGCACGACGCACGACGGACGAAGATGGTTAGCAGTAGCTAATCTGAGCTTTCAGCTCAGGTGAGCTAAAAAGCCTTATTTAACCAAAGAATGAACCAACTAATGTGACCAAAGATAACAATCAAACGAAGTAAAAAATGTTCAGGATTTAAAAAAAAGCATGGATAAACATATCATAAGCTTAATTTCTTGTTAAATATATAACACAAATACGTTTTAAATTTTGGTGTGCCAGATGTGCACATTTCGGAAAATCTTTCCTCATCAGTGACACTAAGACCGAAAAGTTTGATAGACAAAAAACATAAGCCAAACAGTTGAAATTAATGAATCTAAAGTTCCAAAATTATATGAATCTAAATCCAGCTAAGGAATGCTTTGTATGACGGAACAGACCTTAGTTTTAAATAAATTTTAAAAAAAAATTAAAGCCTGAAAGTTTTTCTAAATGGTACATTTTCTGACAGCACAAAGTGCTGCCTCCGAAGTTATGGATACCGTCGGGTGGTTTTACTCCACCAGTAGCGGTTTCCGCTCAGAAGTGGTCAATATATAACACAAATACCTGTTAAATTTTGATGTGCCAGATGTGCAAATGAAATCAAATGATTGATATCCTATACAAAAGAGAAGGAAATATGAAAGTGTTTTTAAGAATTTTACCTATTCGTCCCATATAATTTTACATTTTGACATAAATTTAAGTCCTTAAAATTTGGTCTACCATTTTATCGGACATTTAATAAATTTGACAAGGTTTGAAAAATCAACTTTTTTATTTTGCACCTTGGATAAGGGAAATAAATTTATTTGCTTAATTTATAACAAAAATATTTTGGAAGTTCTAGATCTTATTAGAGTCAGCACATTTTATTAAAATCTGATATTTAAGATGTCTATTTCACTATATAACAACAAATAAAGGGTAGTGGATTTGTCGATACTATGGTTATATGTAAGGTGTAAATGCTCGGCGATAAAGTTATCAAACAATTTACTTATTATGAATTTTTTACATTTCTGTATTGAGAACACTATTTGACAACTTAGAGCCTACAGGGATGACTTGTTTTAGGGTTACGGGAACCTTTTTTTACGACGAAGCTTCCATTTTTTTGAACTAGCATAACACAATTTAAAAAAAAAAAAAAAAAAAAAAAAGAAAGAAAAAGAAAACTACGAGGATTTTATTTTAAAAATATGAACATCTCAATAATACGTGAAAGACGGTGAATTTATAAAACCACATTTATTAGCACTGTTTTATTTGTTATTTTATGATTTCGACACATAATCGGTAAACTGTCGAAATGTTTTGAATTTCAATCTATCATGTGGCCATAATTCAAGATTTATTAAACATTTTTCTGTTGTATTGCCACAATATACTTTAAATGCTGACTTTTTTCTAAAAATTTACAATTTTCACGAACGTTAGAAAATAGTTTTCGATAACTATAGCATTTTTTTCTACAAGAAACACCATCTAGATCTGTTAGACTCATTCACCAGGATTTTATTTGACTAGATATGAAACACTTTTGAAATAAATAAAAACGCTTTAGATATTGTCCTCAAAAACTTCATGTAGGCGTTGGAGAACAATTTATAACACGGATTAAAAATATAAATTTTCAAAGATTTTGTGACATTTATCATCCATCTCACGATTGTTCATAATTAGCACTGTGAATTCTTTTTTCTAATTTATTCTATAAAACAAATTTGTAAAGGTGTCAAGAAAATTCCCTTCAAATATCCCCTTAGGAAACATTAATTACACTTTAATACAAACTTTACAAAATTGTCTTAACCACGTGACAGTGTTCAAGTCGCACCAAGATAATTATTTTATTCTCAGATTAATTATCTAAAATGAAGATTTTGTCACTTAAAATGACACCTCAATGCATCATGGGATTTGTAACCTGTTACAAATTTTCTATAATACACGTGAGGTGAAAGCTACTGAAATTTCTTCTGACGTATATGAACTTCTACTAAAACATTAGAGTCGTTCTGTTTTAATTTCGATCAATCATTTTTTTAATTGTGTCTCGATAGAAAAAATAATATGTGAGTTAAATGAGATGATTTTTTAATATTGAAGTTTTAGTCTAAATAAGGATTATTTCATTTTAATATCAAGGGTCACCAGATGTTGGAAAAAAAACTATGATTAAACTTTCGTAATGTTGCAGTCTCATGGAAAATTGTGTACCTAAGTTCGCTAGATTTTGAGTTGAGTAATGGAGTTGAGTTGAGTAATGGTGTTTAACGTCCCAGTCAAGAATATTTCACTTATATCGAGACGTCGCCAGCTATAGGCGAAAGTGCAGAAAGTTTGCCTGTGCGTTGCGCTGATGGCATTATACAGCAGGGTTCTATATCGTGCCATGCCTGCCATGACACGGGACCTCGTTTGTTTTAAGTTCCAATCCGAAAGAACCGTGACTTTCATTTCGTAATGCCGAGTGCTTGGCGAAAGAACAGTCACTACCCACTTTCAAGTCTTGGGTCAGACCCGGCCGGGGTTCGAACCCACGACCTTCCACTTACGGAGCGAGCACTCTACCAACTGAGCTACCGCAGTGGCTTCGCTAGATTTTGAAGACATATGAGTGAGCTTAATACAAATATCTGGTATATCAAAAACTGAACAGTTGTACATTATTCGAACACAATGGTTTTTTTTTTTACATAAAATTGTCACAAACAGTTATGGGATTATCCCTTCGTTTAATAATTTAAAATATCTCAGTCTATTCACGAATAATTTACGAATGAAGTTCAGAAATATCATTGGTAGGACTTTCGTTACTCCCCTGATATATGCAGAATTTGGATTTTTTATAAAGAGAAATATTCAAAATTCTGTGCAGAATTTCTTATATTGCTTTTGTGTCCCTTCCTGATTGGGATTTTTATTATCATTGATCCAGATGCATGTTTATCTTTTTCTGCTTTCTTCTCTTGATTGTTTGCCGTTTCGTGTACTTGGTTGCAATGACTATCGCTAAATACATGTAACAGCTTCTATAAAGCATCATGCACTCAACATGTGTAAGCCGGTAGTTTTTAATTTTGCCATTTTTAAACAGTTAACATTTTTTTATAAATTATTATTTTTTTTTTTTTTACAATTCGCTATATCTGGTGAATTAGAAGGATATAGAATTTAAATTTTGTGCAAGAAAAATAAATTCCTTCCACGTATTATTAATTTTGTTGGAAATTTGAATTAACATTTAGATTTGGATATACATGTAGTTGCAACAATAAAATACGAAATGATATGCCTCATATGTATTTTGGGAATAGTTTTAATCGATATATGTTAAATGTTTATTTGATTTTAAGCCAATATATATTCTTTCAAAATATGTAAAATAACATACAGACAGTTCTAACCTTTGATTTCTAAAATTACTATTTTAAAGTTTTATAATTTCTTATTTATTTAATTATTTATTTATTTATCATCTCTTTTTCAGACAAAAAATTTTAACTTTCAAAATTAACAAACAGACCGTGCTTGTCGTTAGACAGCCATTTTAGGAAAAAGGTAATTTGAATGATAAGTTCTAAATATTTTTTATTCACGATGAACTAATGATAGCCATGTTGATCATCACTAAAAACACAAATAAACTGATCTCAGATAGCGACTTAAGCCCTCAGATATATTAAATGACGTATCGATAATGTCATCGTATAGGTATGTCTGTAGGATGTTCCAGGGTGATTCTGTAGTGTATACCAAGTTATACTGGCCCATTACCGATGACAAGCTTTATACAGCAAGTTGGCACCACTGATTCCGACGATACCGATTACATGACTGCTTTGTCTTGCATTTTTCAGTCGAATAAAACAATTGACCAGTTACGATTTATTGATTGTTTCAGAACAACCCAACGTGTTAACAATAAAGTCTGACCACCAAATGTGGGGAAAACTAATATAATTGTATTGAAAATCTGAGATACAAAGATAGAACGAACTCGAACTGCAATATGTCATTAATAAACCAATACAGAACTATTACACAACTATATATTTATTTTATATAAACATTTTAATGATCTATAATTTCTTTCATTCAGGAACAGTTGCTATGGAACGTAAACTCAAAACTGTGAAATTGTTCCAGCTTTGTGTTATCTGAATTGTGTTAATTTGGCCCAAAACTCATTTAATTTACGCAATGTTATTTAAACTAAACATACAGCTGTAATTATTAAAAATATTAAAATCTTCTTCATCAAGGATTTTAATCAATATGTTGTCATTTTTTGAAACATGTTTTGTCAGAAAATATGTTATGATTTTTCTTTGATGCTGATAAAGTTCGATAGAGTTTTGCCTAGTAACATGTGCGGATAAAGAGATGGTTGTATAGTCTGTATTGCTAAAGCAAAAACTAACAAAAATAAATAGAGGTCCTAAGTGTGGCAAATTTAAATTCTGTTTATATTATGTAAGGATGTAAGGCGCTCCTCTGCAATGTGTTTTATATTTATAATTTTCCAACGTTTATCAACTTTTTGGTAAAAGATGATTATTTTATCTCCTTTTCCTTTAAAAAAGATCCAAAGGCGACTTACGACTTAATCCCCATTTAAAAAGTAAAGTTGTAAAATAAAAGCAATTGTTAATCCAGATACATTGTTAGGATCATTCTGATATCTTTATATTTCAGTAATAAAATCAATGATAGATCCCTTATGAACCATTTAATACGACTTAACGTTTGTACAGATTGCCGCAATGTTGCATGTTTTAATATCGAGATAAGTCTGATACATTTAATATAATAATTAGGACGGTATCAGGTAATAAAATTGAAAACATATCAAAGCAAATACTGGATTTCCGAGGTACTATGGAAAGCATTATTTTTTTGTTTAGATATAAGTCTTTTCGTCACTGTAATATGAAAAAAATCACCAGAGAACTATTCAAAATTCTGCATGACAAGTGGTTAGCTTATTTAGACACCATTGCCGTTATGCACAACAAACGTAACAATGACGAGGGTGTGAGGAGAATTAAAGGGTAAACAAAACGTGTGTAGGCATACAATGATTATAAAGATATAATTTAAATGAGAATGATTAATATGTAAATATATTTCCTGACATATCTTGAGCTTTGAATATTTATTTTTAGCGAAGCTTCTCGGTTTTGATTGATGGCAATTCCAAAGAAAAATGCTACATGTGACTTCTTTCTTTTTGTGTATACTACATATGTGATAAGTCCGATAACGACAAAATTAAAAACATTTCTTTTTTCTGCACAAATACATACAACACAAAACAACTACAAACACATATTATGTTCCACGGATGTAGATCATGTAACTTTCAACAATATATTATGTTTTATTCTGAAAAAATATATACATATTGAAGAGGAAATTTGTACGACCAAAGCTGCGTAATACACGATAAAAGGTTTATTAATTTATTTAGATTTCTTCATTGGTTTACGCGTAAAAATAAACTGCACATACAATTTTCGAAGTGTTGAAAACAAAATGCAAAGGGTGTTGGAAAATGGCGATAGAATTTTAATAAGAATGTGGAGGGACAAAGTTACTGTGTAAATAAAAAATTGAGAATTTTGAGGGATGTATAGTTATATTTGTGAAATATACAATACACATTCAAACGTCCTGTTTACTAAACCAAGTGAACCTTATTTAACAAACAAAACTTGATAATTATCTGTAGAATTATCAATCCGACAAATCTGTGTTAATCAGCTTTACACATTGTCTGGACAAGAGAGTAGAGAATGGAGTGGAGTAATGGTGTTTTACACCCCAGTAAAGAATGTTTCACTTAATTCGAGGCGGTCAGTTCTGGGATGGTGGAGGAAATCGGAGTTCCAGGAGAAAACCACTGACCTGCGGCAAACGAACTGACAAAATTCTTCACACAAGGATCTGTCCAGACTGGGATTCGAACCAAGGCGGTGAGAGGCACTATGATCCGTAAGTAAGAGAGTAGAGAGTATAGTAACAGTGTTGTATGTCCCAGTCAAGATTCTTTAACTTGCACGATGTGGTCAGTTCTGGGATGGTTGGGAAAACTGCAGTATCCAGAGAAACCGATCTTTAGCCAAGTGAACAGATAAACTATTTTATAAGCATTGCCTTAATTAATAAAGAATTTTTTGTTCGTTTTAAAACTTGGAACATTACGTAATAGTTAAAGTGGATAAAACTTGTTTCCTTCCGTGTTTGGAGTTGTTATTTGACGTTATGAAATTTAATATATAGTTGATATATGGTAAAAAAAATATTTTCCTATAATATGTATGAAACTATTTAAATCATTAGAAGTGAGAATACATTGCTTAAGTAATTACCTCACCAAAAATAGCTCCATTTAATTTGATATAAAAGTAAAAGGAAATATACAGGCAATTTGCATAAAGTCTTGACTTCAATTAAATCTACACGTAACATTAATATCAACAGACGCAATTCATTAAAGAAATGAAATAATTCTAATTATACTTGACTAAGATGGATGTGCTTCAGGATAACACTTTGTAACGTGTTTTAGAATTGTAGAAGGATACAAACTTGAATGTCTTTTTCGTTTCAGTGGATATAGCTTGTTTAAAGGCATCTGTTTCTATATTAATCATATATTGATATAGCGATAATGTTATAATCTAGATATGAGAAAACAGTATATTGCTATTACCAAGTCAAATTGAATTATAGAGAGAAAGCACTACATATAATGACGGATGATCGATAGCCATATGCCGGAATATTGAAATAGCATTAAATGCCGTACTTATAAAAGAACACAAAATGAAGGATAAATCATATACGACCATGTCCTTAAATTAATAATTTGTCCGTCATTAATACTAGGTAAAGAAAGGCCAATAGATCGTCAGTCTGGTTTACTCCACTAAATGGCGTTATATACCAATTTAAAACTCACCGATATTGCATAGTAATGGATATTGCAGATACAGAGAACTTTGAACAAAAAACAATCTTTACTGTTGACGTATGTTCTTAGTTGTTCTGACCAGTGTCAACATTATATAATTTATCTAAAACTGAACCTATTTACATATGAAATTGGTTTTCGAAAACTGGAGAAATTTTCCTACAAGAATAAAAGGTTTTGGTTTCGCTCACTCGGTTTTTATTGCACGATCTCTAAGACTATCGAGAAGCAAGCTTTAAAATCAAACGACGACCGATATTTGTTTTTATTGTAACTGTCGCCAGGCCTTGTCGAAAAGACAAATGACATTCTCGTGTTCAGCTATCTGTTAAAGAAGTATGTTTTATACGAAATCAGCATTTGTTGATGACCAAACAGTAGTTATAGTTATGTTAACTAAGGGGGACTTTCTAAGAACATCTTTCCTTTCTTCCTTTATACAGAATTTTTTTTATTCAATGTCAAAACAAATTCCCCGGTATATGTTAACAGTTAAAATAATAGACTTCTTTGAACCGATGAATTGAGTAGGAAAGTGCATTTTCTTAACGTGTAAGACATTTCATTAGTCACTTAAAGCCTTTCGTTTGAATGAATCAGATATCACAAATGTAAATTGAGGAAAGTCAATACCTTGGTGATGAATTTTGTTGTCACCGACTAGCTGTAAAGAGTCAATTATTAATGCCGAAATATTCCAGGAAGTAATTGTAATTCCATTATTGAACATACTTTTCTGACGTCTTTGAAAGCTTCAATATAAGGCGAAATGAATCTATTAGAAATAAAATCTGACTGATCGTGCTTTCGACTGTTGGGCTATCATTTGATGGCGTTTCTCTAAGTGGTAAAACATCTGATAACTCAGTCTCTAAGTTAAATAGATGGTATTTATATTACAACTTAAGATGTACTTGAACATTCCTGTAATTTATGTAATTCCCCAATAAAATAATCGGTGTCTTGCTGACAATATTACTTCAAGTGTGTAATCGTCCTATAATGATTACTTTTACGACAGAAATACATTAAATTTCTAATTTAACCTCATATCTTCACAAATTTCTATCTTGTTTTATCGGGTTCGTTTTTATACATTTTTATTGATTTTGAGCAGTTTTTATGTCACTAAGCAGATGAAATTGAAATTTTATTGAGAATACAATTAACAAATTGATTTTAGGTTTCACTAAATGGCCATTTTTACTGAAAATTGCTCTTTAAATGAAAGGCCTGAAAGATAAAATTGCGTCTCTGTAATTTTTTTCTTTTATTTCCAGAAATAAGACTTGGTGTTACAAAATAAATATTAATGGGCTCTAGGAGTATGAGATTAATGCTGTGAAGTTGTTTAGAAAAATCCGATTTTGTGTCCAAAATCAGGGGTTTTGCTGTCTTTACGATACGTCTTCACGTTGTTTTTTATTATTATTATTATTATTATTATTATTATTATTATTATTATTATTATTATTATTATTATTATTATTTTGTTAAATGGTTGTGGGAAAGAAGATAAATATGCTTCTCCAGCGGATAAACATTTTATGTACAAATTACCTTTGTTCACATTATGCGTAAAAATGTAACCAAAATGGCATGTTTGTAGTTAAAGTTTGTAAATAATATAAATAATTTTATTATCTTTATTATTATTATTATAAGACCGGATTAATTTGAATTAAACTGAATATAACATGATTACAATGGGATAAAATGTCTAGACGTTCGTTTAGCAGCTGTACATCAAAATTAATTTAAGTACAAACATGTAGTCTAGTACTGTGCATTAATGTTAAACTAAACTAGTTTGATCACATAAAATCCTCAGTGTAGTAGATAAAAAAGGGGACACCCGGGTTCGAACCGGGGACCTCTCGATCTGCAGTCGAATGCTCTACCACTGAGCTATATCCCCTTGTACTACATTTCGAAGTTTTAAATATACAACTGCATACTATGTAAGTATCTACGTATAAAATGCGATTATTGACCTTTAATGATAAAGATGAAATGTATGCCTTGGACAGGTAGTTAACATATTAAACTTTCAGTTAATACTGGAAGTTCATACAGAGCATAGCAGTCATCTTTATGATAAAAAAGTTTATAAAGATGAAAATTAGAAATAATGTTCTAAATAAAATATAAACAAAGTTCTTTATTTCAGGAAAAATTCAGTGTTAAACTATGTAGTGCTATTATTTCCTTTTATAATAAACACGTTATCATTATTCATCAACAGTTCACACACACACACACACACACACACACACACACACACACACACGTTTCAGTATGTAACAGACACATTCGATGTGGACAGCTCTTCAGGTCCTTTCACACACTTGTTTCAGTATGTAACAGACACATTCGATGTGGACAGCTCTTCAGGTCCTTTCACACACTTGTTTCAGTATGTAACAGACACATTCGATGTGGACAGCTCTTCAGGTCCTTTCACACACTTGTTTCAGTATGTAACAGACACATTCGATGTGGACAGCTCTTCAGGTCCTATGTTGACTTTGCATTCACAACGAATTGTTTTTTTCATTCAACATCATTGATGCAAGATATTTTAAGTAATGTCAGCGGCCAGTGAACATCAAATTTTATACTTTCTTCGGGAAATATACCCCCCCCCCCCCCGTGGTCAAAATGTTGATTCCATGGACTTGTACAAGTCCCTGCAGTAATTAATTAGTTAATTAATTAATTTATTTATTTATTTATTTATTTATTTATTTATTTATTTATTTATTTATTTATTTATTTATTTATTTATTGTTTTTCCCCATCTGTTATCAACTGACAATTTTATCTCACCACCAAAAACCTAGGAACATAGAAGAGTTTTGTAATCTGATAAAGAACACATTCTTACATCAATATTTAGGTGAACTAAGACTTGATTGAACTCATAATCAATAAAACAGTGAAAGCATAGAAACGACCTTTATTTCATAAAACATTTTTTTTAAATTTTATCGTTAAATACATTAAAAAAATGCGTTATGGCAAGACAATAAAGCATCTTTGAAATATTTAATAAAAAAATTTAAAAAATGCTTTAAGACAAAACGATTCCACAAATCTCAATACATTTTAACACCACAATGTTAGATACCAGGTTGGCAAAAGGTCCTGCTGTCTAGTGTTTATAAAAATCCACCATGTCATACTCGCTAGTCTTAACACGTGTTTATGTTTTATTGTTTCTTCTGTTTTGTATTGTTTGCCACATTGTGTTTAGTAACATTTATGAAAGCACAGTACATCTTTCATCTACAAATAAACACAAATAATTTGTAATAAATACAAATTTACCTCAAACATACAAAATTTAGTATAAAGGTCATATGTCAAGGTTAGGTCCAAATTATCACCGTACGGTTTATACCAAAATTATTGACAAAGAGGGCGTGTTTTCTTATGTCAGTTTCTAGAAATCCAAATTTTCCCACATCATCACAATTTTCTTTACCTAAATGTAGAATTTGAACAGTCAATCAAGGGAAATAACTCATCAGCTGGGGTTTAAACAGTCCTTGTAAAAATATCGTAAGAAACTATGAACTAGTTTATGTACAAGAGTACTTTTGTGTCAACGATTTCAATTTTTTCCCGTACAAATCCGAAACACACACACACACAAAAAAACGTTGATTTTAAGAAACAAAAATATATAGATCGGAATATAATAATAGATTATAAGAAAACCAATGACGTGTACAAACGGTGTCATCTTAGGATATTAAAACAGATTATAAAGTTTGCTAAAATTGTGTAATCTTAAATAATAGAATAAATAACTAAAAGTTCCAAATTAATTATTGCGTTCATTCTAAATTTGACTATATTAAAACCAATTACATCTTTATTTTATTTGTCTTAGGAAGCATTCAATTAATCGAATTGTCATGTGTTACTTTTGAATTCTATTATTTAATTGTAATGTGCGACTTTTGAATTCTATTATTTTATAAAAATTCAGAAGTAGCACATGGTAGGATGTAAGTCTTAAAACGTACCTTTTGTATGATAATTCGTTTGGAAGTTTCTAACAATTTTGATATGATAGAAAACTTAGACGTTCTTAATTATTAGTTAAAACAATTAAATTGTAATAAAATATATCGAATTTAAATCCAGTAATCATTAGATTGATAAACGTTACATATATTGTGCTTCGTATGTCTTAACGAATACTAGTGGCTTAAATAGAGTTCAATGTATTCTACTATCAAGTCTGCCCCTTTAATGACATGGTTTCAGATTTTCTTCTGTAACTGTAAATGCACTAAAACGCAAAAGAAAGGCTTAAACCTGTAAACGGAGTTAAGAAGGATGTCATTTGTCTTAAGGATTGAAAATCATTAAAATGTATGTACTGAAATATCTTTAAACGCCACAAAACAGTAGCAACAACATAAATGACTGAAATAGGTCTTCACCTCTAAAGTTGACCTAATTTTAAGTCATTCATAAAAAATCAAAACCGAAAACCCTTGTCATTTTCTATTCATAAAGTCAAGTAATAAATCATTTTTAAATTATATTCTTATGAATCTCAGACCTTTGAACCCATGACCATATTTAAAAATCGTTATATCAATGTCTTTAATATTTTTTTTATGTACATGCATAAACAGAATACTTAATGTTTATTCACGATAATTTGATTACCGTTTGATTATTTTTAATGCGGCTTTGTCCTTGACCTTTTAACCCATTACCACTTAAACGGAACTCCAAGAGGCATAACTCGCCCTGTTCTTAAATCTCAAAGTCTTTCAACCAAACATATTAATTACCAAGTTATAAATTTGGCCGTCTTTTCCCCATGGGAGAAAACACAAGGAGGAACAAAGAAGACTTGTTAGCAAAAAAGTTGTAAAATTTGTTTTTCAAAGAGACATGTGGAACCAATTTAAACTTTTTTTAAACGTGTAAAAGTTTTCAAAAAAAAAAAAAATAAAATAAAATAAATAAATAAATAAATAATAATAATAATAATAACTAGAGATTGTAACTGGGATACCAGTTACGTATGATTCCCCACCATCCATAATCTATATATTGTCTAAAATATACACCTGCTGATGGACTGATCTCGAGATGGATTGATAGTATCCATTACTAGTAATCGAAAGCTGACTAAGAGAAAGGGCGGAAGACAAGTAAATTTAAAGTTAACATCGAATTGTACAATTATAATTCGAGCAGTATTCATTTTAATATATATTTTCATTCCCTCATACCCCATTGTTGCAACAATGTTTTTTTTGTTAAAAGAAATCAATTGATCACGGGAGTCCGAATCTGCATGTATAAATTTATAATTCGAAATGTATGTAAATTATACAAGTTTAATAGATCAGAATCATGCGTTCTGTCCTCTGACATAGGTCCTATCCATTAAATTGGCAATTCTATTAGCTGGTGTATTTTGATTGGACAGGTATTCAACTTTGATTGATAGCAAATCTATTTCACGAACTGAGAGGTGTTTAACCAACAAATTTGATTGACGTGTGTCATGACTGTGAAGTAGCCATAACCTACATATTAATGGATAATTGACAAAGAGATTAAAGCAATTATCCATATCAAAACATGTAATAATGCTATTGAATTTGTTTACAATTCTTTGAATAGGAATTTAATCCTGTAAACTTGCCTTAAGAAATGAAATCAAGTATGCCATAAGATAGTGTTTCTTGACTGAGGGTGGGTGTTAAGAATTCTGGCTTCCCACCCCTACCCTCTCTTGAAAAGGATTTCCTGGAGGTTTTTATCACTCTTTTCAAAAGTCAATAATGAACAAAAAAAATATACAGATGAGTGGAAAGGATTTTAACTATTTAAAAGCTATACATATACATAGCACCACCCACAGTGGGAAATGACCTTAGGTGCCCTTTATTAATATCACTCTATTCAACTTTTCATAAGGAACCAGAAAATACATAAATTAGGGGTGGGGATTTCAATAGTTTAAAATTAACTTAGCACCACCCAGCCCTACCCTTCAGTGGGAAAGGACCTTAGGTGTCTTTGATTAGTGTCATTCTTTTCATTTTATCATTAGGAACCAGAAAATATATACTTTAGGGATGGGGATCTCATTAGTTTATGAGTTATGACAAAGTCCTATATATGGTTTTATAGCACACCGCAAAGTGTTTAAGGAAAAATTGGTGATTTTTGTTTTTAAGACCCCATCTTCCTGTCCCTCACCCAATAAATACACATGGATGTAAAACTTTAATGGTGCAGGAACCTATCCTAAAATTTTGAACGAGATTGAATGATGCGTTTAACTTGTTTGGCAGTGCTGATAAAAATTTGATATATTTTTAACAATTTAATACATAGTAACTGAGAATTTATTAAGAACAAATTATTTATGTGAGAAAGAGGTTAGTCACTTTATTAACATGTAGTTCATTAACATTCAATCATTTTTGTTTAGTGCTAAACTGTATACATTAATTCAGATTACCCATTTTTAACGGGCCCTCATATATCTGAGAAACTGAATAAGAAAGAAGAAGAAGATTCTGTAAGAGTTATCTATCTTTGTACGTATTGGACAGAAAGATGTTTGGAATAAAATTACGCAATTTACACGCACCGACCGCTGAGCCGTCGAGTTAGAAAAAAATTTGATCATTTATCCATATCTACTAAGATAGCAGATTGTTGGTACCAAATTTCATCGAAACCCATCATACCGTTTCCGAGTTCTGCACCGGACAATTTTAAGGAAGAAAAAAAATTATAAAAATAATAATAATAATAATAATAAGAGGAAACAGAACGAAAACAATATGATTCCCCACCTTTGGGTGGGGAATCATAATAATAATAATAATAAATGATTTTTTTCCTACCTACCCACATGTGGATAGCATAGGTCGGAAAACAGCAAACAACGAATTTAAGTTAGGCCTGAAAGTCCTTATGCAGGTGCTATATATAAAAACTTCAATGTATGATTAAAATCTTCGATCACAGTCAAACAACATGCATTGAAGGATAATTGTGTATGCATCAAAATCCCATTCTCGCTAACCATCGGATTATCTACGCTTAACGCTCCGCTAAATTAGCGGAGCGTTAAGCGTAGATAATCCGATGGTTAGCGAGAATGCAAAATCCATGGAAATTTTTATCTTTTAATCTTTACAATTAACAACCAAGACAGTTGTAAGCAGTTTTCACTGGATAAAAAAAAATCAAGGAATAACTGTGCTAATATTTTTGACTGGTAATTAAAGGGAAAGAAAACTATTTGCACTATGAATAATGCGGTTAGCGAAGCTAGAATATTTTTATTGATATACCTGTATAAAGGAAATTCCAGGTCACATAGTGCCTATTGATTTTAGTTGTTTTTTAATTATTATTATTTTTATTATTATTATTATTATTTATTTATTTATTTATTTTTTTTTATTTATTTATTTTGTATAAACATGTATGAATTAAATTATATCTAATTTCTCATATAAATTTACCAGCTTTTTAACTTAGATACTGGAGACATGATTGTCCGGGAAGGTGAAAATTCTACTCTTTTAAAAGCAAACGACGTGAAAAAAACTTGCTAACTTGCTAACATGTACATTAAAAACAATTTAGAACTTGAATATAAACGAGGAATTGGCATGGTCAACTTAGCTTTATGTATTAAACTTAAATTCAACGTTAACAAAGTTAAGATAGAGTTATATCAAACTACACATACTTTAAATGAAACACAGTTAAAGAAGCTTTATTTTAAACTGATTGTACTTCAAAAGAGAGAGAGAGAGAGAGAGAGAGAGAGAGAGAGAGAGAGAGAGAGAGAGAGAGAGAGAGGGGTCGCGTAATATCCAACAGCACATACTTCAACAGAAAATAGTAAAGATAGCTTTGAATTCAACTGCAGGTAGGGAAGCAGGTGCTGCTGGAGTGGAAACGAACTAGCATGTATTTCAACGGAAAAAATAATGCATTCTAGAATGAGCTACAGAAAGAGCGGGACATCACTTAAAAAGCTATAATAATTTGTTATGCAATGCATGTTTATCAAAACACATAACAATTTGTTATGCAATGCATGTTTATCAAAACACATAACAATTTGTTATGCAATGCATGTTTATCAAAACACATAACAATTTGTTATGCAATGCATGTTTATCAAAACACATAACAATTTGTTATGCAATGCATGTTTATCAAAACACATAACAATTTGTTATGCAATGCATGTTTATCAAAACACATAACAGTCCAACTAGAAGAGAAAAAAACGGAAACCATGTCACTGAAGTAATAAAGAGAGTTAACAAATTATATAAATTATATAAATCCTATGTAACTTAGTACATGTAATAATTACTTCTTAAGTCATTCACGCAATGAGGACCAAATTTCTCAGTCCTGTCATCACCAATATATAATTACTGTTATAAATATTTATTAATACAATTATTATTGAGTTATAAGTCAATATAGTTTTATATGAAATCATTAACAACACAATTCTATATTCCTGTCATATTTAATCCCATACAATTTTACAGCTGTTTGACAAATATCATGGTGAATTTAAGTTCAATATCTGGTTTTGATTTGAAATTTGGTCTCATCACCAGTTTAAGAAACATTCTGATTTTAATATCTATATATACATGTAATGAGGATAACAATACATGATGCTGATGCTGATGCTGCTGTTGCTCATGATGATGATGATGATGATGATGATGATGATGATGATGTTGCTCATGATGATGATGCTGTTGTTCATGATGATGATGCTGTTGCTGCTGCTGCTGCTGCTGCTGATGATGATGATGATGATGATGATGGAAATCTGAAGAAAAAATCACCGTGGCAACATAAAATAAAAAAATATGTTCATTTGATATATAATTAATAAAATGTAAACTATCCATATCATGAAATGAGAAAAACTTTTTATAAAAAATGTACTACAGTTTTAAAGAAACACATGTTTTACATGTAAATATATCAGAAAGAAATTCGAATACAATGTTTTTATCTTTAATGGTTCAGTGACGTTAATTGCTACATGTATAATTATATTTTGCTAAAGGTGCATTTCTATTGATATTTTTTAATTTTCCTAATAATTATATAAATGTTACAATTGTATTACAGATGTAAGTTTTCATTTCAAAATCGATAGGTAACATAACAGTAAGGAGTGCAGCTTAAACACCGTGAGATTGTTTAACATGAATAATTTAACCGTTATGTGTAAACAAGCGTGATAATAAATTATTTTGTAGTTTTTATCTAAGAGAAAAAATAATACAATGAAATATCTATATGATTTATAATTGTTTTAATGATGCCTAACAAATGTCTTTTGAATATTGCATGTTCTTATTGATTTTCAGGAGTAATAAAGGAATGTGTATTTGATGAAAGTCTATATAGCCTTAGCGAAAGACGACATAGTTCATTAGAGTATTTATGGTTAAATTATAAATGTGGTGGTAGGGGCCATCAGTAAGTACTATCAACGGTAATCGGTTTGTAAAAAAAAAAAAATCATGTACACAGGCAAAATCGGTAGTTTTACAATCAATGGTACTAGAATGTTTGGTTTCATAAAACGATATATACATCAACTCTGATTTTACCAGGTAACAAAGCATAGTTGTCACAGTCAGTTTTACTGATATCCGCCTACAAAATGATTGTTCTTGACAGATTGTTGTCTTCCCATTTGCTTTTGTTTGTATTCCGAATTTTACGTCTTGATTCATCCTCTGATATATATTCATTTGATTTTGTAGATTTGAATTTCATAACAGATAATGCACTCGAGTCACAATGCTGGATAACATATGTGCACGAATGCTAGAAACTCAGTGCGACCCCTCCCCCCCGCTCTCTCTATCTCTCTCTTCCACGGTGTGTGTCACACTGTAGTGTGTGTGTGTGTGTGTGTGTGTGTGTGTGTGTGTGTGTGTGTTGTGTGTGTGTGTGTGTGTGTGTGTGTGTGGTTACATCCATTTTTGATATCTTCTTGTTGCGCCTATTTTTGACATCTTCAAAACTACATATAAAATATCAAAGAAACTTGAATAGAATCTGTAAAACTGGAATTGTGACAATCTGTATATGCCAGGTGTGCGTTTACGGATATTTGTCTTTATTTGATCCAGTATCCAATATAATCCGCTATCACTGCATTAGTTTTTCTCTTCTACATTTATTTCGTTTTTTCAGTGTCCTCGGTTGGGTTTGCTGTTGTAGAGGGTATGAAGCACATAATTAATTTCATTGTTTAGAATTCCATTTCGATGTTAACATAATTTGATTTATTCGCCCGTTTTCAGCTTTAGCAATAGAAATTGGTTTTATCAAAATATAAATATCAATTAATGTTTAAACACGAATAACGTTATGTTCAATAAATGTTCACATCCGATGGCAAATGTCAATATTACAAACGCCTTCACCCCAGACCAGGAACTCCGGGTTTAATAAGGCGAAAAAACTAATTAATTTTACCAGCTTACAACAATCAAACTTTGGTGTTAACAATACATAAATCTGTAAAGAGGAATAGATGTGCCTCCGGAAAGTTTTATAGTAGTTTAAATATAATCCTCATGAATCATTGTATCATGTTCAATTCTTGTGTAAAATCTACAATTCAAATTCTCATATTGATTACAGAAGATTACAATTTAAATTAATTCATTATTTATCTATTTTAACATTTAAGTTATACACCCGAGAGAAAAGAAATCTGTATATATTTCAATATAATCTAAAAGCAGAATTTTCGTGTTATTTCAATTAGTTATGTAAATTTGATAATTTTATTTTGGGACACGTTGCACGTTACAAAAAGCCATTGTGTTTGTTTTAATAATGATGAACAAATATTTGTATTACCGTTAATTATTATATGGTACAAGTCAATTAAAAAGTGCACGTGATGTCTGGAATCACATTAGTGTATGACCTTCCGAACTTTACATAAATCATTATTTGCTTTTTGTTACCATAATCAGTACCCGATTAATTTGTTTCGGCCAGGTCAATTTTATAAAAGTTTCATTTTGGAAATCCTTAACAAAATGTAAATTACCCATCCTCGATTTTTACAAAACTTGAACCTATCCCTCATTAAACATTTCTGAAATACAGATTTGAGTTGAGTTAGAAGGCTTGTTTACGTCTTGATCCAGGCTATACAGATTGGAGTTGAGTTAGAAGGCTTGTTTACGTCTTGATCCAGGCTATACAGATTTGAGTTGAGTTAGAAGGCTTGTTTACGTCTTGATCCAGGCTATACAGATTGGAGTTGAGTTAGAAGGCTTGTTTACGTCTTGATCCAGGCTATACAGATTGGAGTTGAGTTAGAAGGCTTGTTTACGTCTTGATCCAGGCTATACAGATTTGAGTTGAGTTAGAAGGCTTGTTTACGTCTTGATCCAGGCTATACAGATTGGAGTTGAGTTAGAAGGCTTGTTTACGTCTTGATCCAGGCTATACAGATTTGAGTTGAGTTAGAAGGCTTGTTTACGTCTTGATCCAGGCTATAAAGATTTGAGTTGAGTTAGAAGGCTTGTTTACGTCTTGATCCAGGCTATACAGATTTGAGTTGAGTTAGAAGGCTTGTTTACGTCTTGATCCAGGCTATACAGATTTGAGTTGAGTTAGAAGGCTTGTTTACGTCTTGATCCAGGCTATACAGATTTGAGTTGAGTTAGAAGGCTTGTTTACGTCTTGATCCAGGCTATACAGATTGGAGTTGAGTTAGAAGGCTTGTTTACGTCTTGATCCAGGCTATACAGATTGGAGTTGAGTTAGAAGGCTTGTTTACGTCTTGATCCAGGCTATACAGATTTGAGTTGAGTTAGAAGGCTTGTTTACGTCTTGATCCAGGCTATACAGATTTGAGTTGAGTTAGAAGGCTTGTTTACGTCTTGATCCAGGCTATACAGATTTGAGTTGAGTTAGAAGGCTTGTTTACGTCTTGATCCAGGCTATACAGATTTGAGTTGAGTTAGAAGGCTTGTTTACGTCTTGATCCAGGCTATACAGATTGGAGTTGAGTTAGAAGGCTTGTTTACGTCTTGATCCAGGCTATACAGATTGGAGTTGAGTTAGAAGGCTTGTTTACGTCTTGATCCAGGCTATACAGATTTGAGTTGAGTTAGAAGGCTTGTTTACGTCTTGATCCAGGCTATACAGATTGGAGTTGAGTTAGAAGGCTTGTTTACGTCTTGATCCAGGCTATACAGATTGGAGTTGAGTTAGAAGGCTTGTTTACGTCTTGATCCAGGCTATACAGATTGGAGTTGAGTTAGAAGGCTTGTTTACGTCTTGATCCAGGCTATAAAGATTGGAGTTGAGTTAGAAGGCTTGTTTACGTCTTGATCCAGGCTATACAGATTTGAGTTGAGTTAGAAGGCTTGTTTACGTCTTGATCCAGGCTATACGATTGAGTGAGTTAGAAGCTTGTTACGTCTTGATCCAGGCTATACAGATTTGAGTTGAGTTAGAAGGCTTGTTTACGTCTTGATCCAGGCTATACAGATTTGAGTTGAGTTAGAAGGCTTGTTTACGTCTTGATCCAGGCTATACAGATTTGAGTTGAGTTAGAAGGCTTGTTTACGTCTTGATCCAGGCTATACAGATTGAGTTGAGTTAGAAGGCTTGTTACGTCTTGATCCAGGCTATAAAGATTGAGTTGAGTTAGAAGGCTTGTTTACGTCTTGATCCAGGCTATACAGATTTGAGTTGAGTTAGAAGGCTTGTTTACGTCTTGATCCAGGCTATACAGATTGGAGTTGAGTTAGAAGGCTTGTTTACGTCTTGATCCAGGCTATAAAGATTGGAGTTGAGTTAGAAGGCTTGTTTACGTCTTGATCCAGGCTATACAGATTGGAGTTGAGTTAGAAGGTTGTTTACGTCTTGATCCAGGCTATACAGATTGGAGTTGAGTTAGAAGGCTTGTTTACGTCTTGATCCAGGCTATACAGATTGAGTTGAGTTAGAAGGCTTGTTTACGTCTTGATCCAGGCTATAAGATTGGAGTTGAGTTAGAAGGCTTGTTTACGGTCTTGATCCAGGCTATACAGATTGGAGTTGAGTTAGAAGCTTGTTTACGTCTTGATCCAGGCTATACAGATTGAGTTGAGTTAGAAGGCTTGTTTACGTCTTGATCCAGGCTATACAGATTGGAGTTGAGTTAGAAGGCTTGTTTACGTCTTGATCCAGGCTATACAGATTTGAGTTGAGTTAGAAGGCTTGTTTACGTCTTGATCCAGGCTATACAGATTTGAGTTGAGTTAGAAGGCTTGTTTACGTCTTGATCCAGGCTATACAGATTTGAGTTGAGTTAGAAGGCTTGTTTACGTCTTGATCCAGGCTATACAGATTTGAGTTGAGTTAGAAGGCTTGTTTACGTCTTGATCCAGGCTATAAAGATTTGAGTTGAGTTAGAAGGCTTGTTTACGTCTTGATCCAGGCTATACAGATTTGAGTTGAGTTAGAAGGCTTGTTTACGTCTTGATCCAGGCTATACAGATTTGAGTTGAGTTAGAAGGCTTGTTTACGTCTTGATCCAGGTTTTTTTCATTTATATTGACTGAGACAGGGTGGTCTGGGAAAGTGGATGAAACCTGAATATCCGGAAAAAAACACCGACCGTCTGCAAGCAAACTGACAAACTTACTCAAACAAAAACTATCCTAGAAATTTTCAACGTTTCCTGTGTTCGGAAAAGCAATACGGCCCATAAACCGGAGCTTCCAATTATTATTATGTCTTTTTCTATAAATGCATACTTTGACATGACTAATTGAAATGCTTGGATAGACAAAACCACGATTCTTTCAGAGATTATTATTTTACATATGCATATGCTTACTGGAGAAGTGTTGTACATTTATTATTATTTACATATTATTTTTATAACTATAAATCTAAAAGTGACAGACTTATTGGTTTTGTAAATCACAATAAGTTTCTTCAATGCGACAAAAAGACGCCAATTTTTTCGATAAACTAGCATATATTATTTTGTGAGTTATTCAGATATACTTAATTTGACAAAAACATTAACAATTGTCAAATGATGTTTAATCTTATATAAATATAAGAATATTAAAACAATTATGTAACATTTGACAAAAACGATTGGTTAATTTCAATTAGAGATGTATTAAGCCGCAATCTGGGCATACACTATATTAAGGTTCTCTTGACCTTTTATTATTTTCTATCGCTTAAACTTAATTACCGCTAAATACGAAATAAGATGCATACCAGTTTCAACAATATTTTCTGATCTAAAATTGGGTGTTGTCGGTTCAAGCGTCCGACTCCAACTGCCTAACAGTTGGTTCATAAAACAATTTTAATGCAAACAGTAACAATTATTTGATAATCACATTATACATAAAACAGAAAGGAAATAGGTAAAACAACATCAACTTAATTTGAGACAGAAATGCCAATTACTAAAATTCCAAACTATCCACTAATGGTAAGCTTATTATAATCCGTCCGACTCAAGGTGTCACAGTCACTTATAAATCAGTGCCCTTAAATCAGACTAATAACTTAAAACAACACTTTGATTTTGTTGTCCTTACGAGAAGTTAATATTTAGAGTAACTTGCCTTTTAAAATTTTGAATTTCAATTACAATACCAAAACTTATGTATTAATGTTTTAATTTAAATTTGAAAAGTTAAATTATGAAAAAGAGTCCCAAAATAAAAGCTAAGTCTGTCAATTTTGCACCATCACAGATGGAACCAAAAATAATACTAATAGGCTTTCAGACGTTTTAATCCAAAGTAAACAAATATCGACATTTCGCTGGAGGAAAAGGGAATTTTTTTAATTCAAAGTAATTAAAAAAATTATCATCCGATATTTCGTGGGAGGAAAATGAACTTTTCTAATCCAAAATGATCTGATATACCGTGGGAGGAAATGATTCAACAATATATTGAAGTTTCTACAGAAAAAGTATCGGTTTTGCATAATTTGATGCCTATAGCACATCGAACAAAACACCAAACCTACAGATAAATTTTAGGTATTCTATTTCATTTTATGAACTCCCTTTTGGAGAAATCTTTTACTTATTTTACTTATATTACAATAATTCATGTCATGAAATAATATTTTCTTTCCCAAGAGGCGATTCTTATTGCTACAAGTAAAGTATTCAAATTCTTTAAAATAAAATTAAAATTGACAAAAATCGTGTCAATAAAAACTTCAATATATCCGAAAATAAACGCTTTTTTCTTCACGATGAAATAATGATTAAAATCAGGATTTTTGCGTACTATTTAAGGATGTTCATGATTCGTAGAATGTATTGTTCTAAAATTGTTAATTTGGCATATCACACAATCGAATAGACAATAGATAGACAGTTCATTAATCAAGGCCAATCCCTTTTATTTTTAATTTCTTTTTGATTTATATATCGTATGACTACCATATAGGTACAACTTGTTTTAAGTCAGTAGCGTGGTTAAATTCCTAAGAGTTATTATCACCACCCATTTAAATATGATTTTATCATTACGCTTGGTTCCCTTTCTAAGCCGAGTGACATCATTTTATTATCATTTAGCTACAATTTTTATAAGTAGGCGGCTTTTTAACAACTTTGATGACGCAAGGGGGTTGGAGGCAAGTTTCTTCTCAAAATAATAAAAAAAAAAATTAATCAATTAATATGGTTTTGTCTTAAAAATAATAATAATTGATCTGCCAAAAGAACGGAAAAGATATTAATTTTTCAGTCCAAGATTTTTTCAAATATCGAGGTGTAAGATTTGGGACGTTGCAACCGTGGTACTCGGAGAAAAATAGAGACTTTAGGCAAGCGAAATATCAAACTTTCTTACATTTAAATCTGTCGGAATGTGATCCTAACCAAGGTGTTATCTGTAAGCGTTCGCTTTTGACCACGAACAACAATGCCTTAAAACTGCATTCACGGTTTTCTTATGCTTAAAAATAACTATGACTTTTCTGAAAACTTGATACTTGGTTCCTTGATAAAATCTTTACTTACTTTGAAATTTGCAGGGAAACCCACTGCTAGTTTGATCTACCAAAACTCTTATCTTAGAACATATGATCATGTGATTTTTATCAAACCGAGGCAACGTCAACAATCACAGCAAGAAGCATGATTTCTGTCGACAGAAGCAGCGATACCTTAAATAACCACATAAAACTCCTAGTGTCCAATTTATGATGTTTTAAAACTCTTTTATTATTAATATTTTTTTACAACCTAACATTTGAACTCTATTAATTACATGTACATTTCAACAATTAACAATGTTCATAAGCACACAAATCAATTAACATTAAAAGTAACATTTTGTGAAAAACAGTTTAGTCGAAATTAAATATCTAGCATGTTTTATATAGCTATTTTACTTCCACAATTTATTGATTCATTATTTCATATTATTTGTTTCCAACAAATAAATGCTATTTAAGATGGCAAATGACTAGAAAAACTGATAAAATTGATTTGCATAATTCTTGAAAATTGTCAAAACATTTCTAGGGAAAACCGTAATATATTTTAAATGATCCGCTATCCACTTTATATTTGTCAAATCTAAATAAAATCGGTTAATAATATAATCAATAGCTGTTTGGTTTTTTAGCTCACCTGAGCACAAAGTGCTCATGTGAGCTATTGGTATCAATAGAGGCATACCCTCCGTCGTCCGTCCGTCAACAATTGCTTCAAACGACTTCTTCTCAGAAACTTCTGGTCACATTTTTTTAAAACTTGGTCAAAAGCATCTATAGAACATTGCCTTTCAGATTTGTGTTTTTGGTTGCCATACCTACCAAATGTGGGTTACAATGATCTACAAAGTTAAAAACCTAAAAAAAATCTTCTTCTCCAAAATCATTTCACTGAGATAAAATCTGATGTGATATTTGGCATCTACGGCATCTTATATACCAAGTTTGTGAATTTCAATAATATTTTAATAATTTAGGTTACGCGCGTTTTTGCGTTTATTTTTTGTATGTTGTAAATGATACTTTTTTTTTTTTTTTTTACAAAAATTACAATAATGAATAAATTTAGGTGAACTCTTTTTCTAAACATCATTTTCTCATGTGAAGAAACATATGTTTGACAATTTTCATGAAATTCTGTAAAATACAAGTCGCCTTTTTCGGCCTTTTTCATTTTCAATTCTAGCAACTCAAGGGTCGAGGGTTCAAATCCCACTGGGGCCACTATTTTTTATTTTTAATTCTTTTTTTTATTTTCTGAATTTTTTGACTAACAATGGTGCATGGAAGAGATTTTCTGAATTTTTACTTTTAAGTGTAATTTTTTTTTTTTTTTTGAAATCCATGTGATACTGCAACCCAAGGGTCGAGGGTTCAAATCCCAGTGGAGCCACTTTTTTTCTGAATTTTTATGACTTACAATGGTGCATGGAAGAAATTTTATGATTTTCTACTTTTTAGGTTGCCATAGCTACATTGACCTAAATAGTTGAAAACCTAAAAAAAATTTCTTCTCCAAAACCACTTCACTGAGATAAAATCTTATGTGATATTTGGCATCTACGGCATCTTATATACCAAGTTTGTGAATTTCAATAATTTTTGTGAAAAATTAGGTTACGCGTTTTTGCGCTTATTTTTTGTATGTTGTAAATAGTACTTTTTTACAAAAATTATTATAATGAATAAATTTAGGTGAACTCTTTTTCCAAACATCATTTTTCTCATGTGAAGAAACATATGTTTGACAATTTTCATGAATTTCTGTAAAATACAAGTCGCTTTGTTCGGCCTTTTTCATTTTCAATTCTAGCAACCCAAGGGTCGAGGGTTCAAATCCCACTGGGGCCACTATTTTTTTTTTTTTTTATTTAAATTTTTTTATTTTCTTAATTTTTTGACTTTCAATGGTGCATGGAAGAGATTATCTGAATTTTTACTTTTAAGTGTAATTTTTTTTTTTTTTTTTTTTTTTTTTTTTTTTTTTTTGAAATCCATGTGATACTGCAACCCAAGGGTCGAGGGTTCAAATCCCAGTGGAGCCACTTTTTTTCTGAATTTTTATGACTTACAATGGTGCATGGAAGAAATTTTATGATTTTTTACTTTTTAGGTTGCCATAGCTACATTGACCTAAATAGTTAAAAACCTAAAAAAAATTTCTTCTCCAAAACCACTTCACTGAGATAAAATCTGATGTGATATTTGGCATCTACAGCATCTAATAAACCAAGTTTGTGAATTCCAACAATTTTGTGAAAAATTAGCTTACGCGTTTTTGCGCTTATTTTTTATACATTTTAAATAGTACTTTTTTTACCAAAATTACAATATTAATAAATTTAGGTGAACTCTTTTTCCAAACATCATTTTCTTATGTGAAGAAACATATGTTGAACAATTTTCATGAAATTCTGTAAAATACAAGTCGCTTTTTTCGACTTTATTCTTTGTCAATTCTAGCAACCCAAGGGTCGAGGGTTCAAATACCAGTGAGGCCACCTTTTTTTTTTTTTTTTTTTTTTTTTTTTTTTTAAATTTCTGAATTTTATGACTTACAATGGTGCATGGAAGAGATGTTATGAATTTTTACTTTTTAGTGAATTATTATTTTTGAAATACATGTGATACTGATATGTAGATTTAGCTAAAACCTTGAATTTTAAAAAAAAAGATTTTTGTTTTGTTTTACAAAATCTTTGTTATGTGACATTATTTAAATTAATTGAACAATTTTTAAAAAATAATTTGCAGTTGAATTTTACAATTTTTTAAAAATATTTTAATCAATGTGTCAAATCTGTAAAGTCTTAAATCCGGATCTGAAAATTGCTCATGTGAGCTTTTGTTATGGATAGGAACTCTGTCATCCATCCATACATCCATCAAAAGACTTCTTCTCAGACACTACTGGTCACATTTCATTTGTATTAGTCAATAGCACCTTTAAACCATTGCCATTCTCATTTGTGTTTCTGGTCACTTTGGCCACCAAAAGTAGGTCACGGTGACCTATATAGCTAAAAACCAAAAGAATAAAAATAACGTTATCTGAAACCACTTCTATTGAGGCAACATGTTATGACTTAACCAGGTATTATCAAGACATACAAGTTACATTTAAACTCAGGTGAGCAAATTAGGGCCATCTTGTTTCAGTTTTTTCTATTCTTAGTAACGGCGACCATCTTTAAAAACGCATTGTACAAACTTTAATCTAGTTCGCCTAGGGAACTTCTACACAAAATTTGGTTCCAAATTCTCTTTTATTTCAACAATTGCTACATATTACACCTCATTTACAAAATGTGTGAAAATAAGGTCAACAAAAAATTTTCCAAAAGCTATTTAAGGCGTCTAATATATGTATTTGTAGATGTGACGATAATATTGGATTTCAACAGGCGTCTTCTTGTAAAAACTTTAGTCCACTTACGGAACTTTTATACCAAATTTAGTTCCAATTCCATTGGCCGATTGGAATTTATAGTCAGTTAAGACTTTTACACAATAGATTTAGTAAACATGAAACTTAATAAAATAATGTCTTTTACAATATCTATCCAGGGTCTATTGTGAACAAAATATGTCCAATGCTTTCACTATAAATAATATACACCTTTTTACATATTTTAATATTTTAACTATATTTCAGATTTTAGTTTATCGAGTATTGTGTCCCTATCCAGGCCGTTAACAACTATTGTCTTTGCTCTTGATTTGGATCCCTGTAAATATAAAATAAATATTAAAAAAAAATTTTTGTTAAACAAATCAACCGATGTTTCTGAATTGTCACCAGTGGACATGAAGAAGGTCTAAATAGTCAATCGTGGCCGCCTAAAGAAGGCAAAGAGGTCAAATAGAGACACAAAGAAGAACCTTATGACCCCTATTATCATTAAGAAAAAAGGTCAAAAAGGGACAGTAATAACGAATTTTGTTTTTTATCATAATAAAAATGATAACCTTGAAATTCAAACATTGATTGCATTTTTTGCATTTAACTTTTCAAATGGTCTTAATATTATTAAAATCAGAGAGAGAGAGAGAGAGAGAGAGAGAGAGAGAGAGAGAGAGAGAGAGAGAGAGAGAGAGAGAGAGAGAGAGAGAGATGTACCGTTTCTAGTGTAACATCTGATTTTCTAAGCCCTAATAACTTTGAGATGTATTTTACAAGTTCAGTATTAGCTTGTCCTTCAACAGGTGGTGCTGCTATCTGAACACCAACTCCTTCATCAGTAATACCTACAAAAAGGATTTCAACATTTTACCATAAAATAAATAAATAAACACACACACACACACACACACACACACACACACACACACACACACACATATATATATACAATGTATATATATATGTTCAATGACACAAAAATTATGTGATAACTTCACGGCGTTAGTTCATAAACGAACAGAAAAACACAATTTTCAGTCAAATAAAAAAACTAGAGTTGACTCATTAATATGTTTTTGAACTTGTATCGGAAGCCATTTATGATTTAGAAGTAATTAATTTAAAACTTGTACTTGATTTTAGCATTTGAAAAAAAAAATCTAGAATATTTATTAAAGTAAGTATTCAAATTCACCAACATAAAACCAGTTTTTCTCTCTCGGTTTCGCATTCTAAGAAAAGGTTCGTTTTCATTTTTTGCATAAAAAAGCAATAACTCCTGTATAAATAAACGTAATACACATACAGTAAAAATAAACGTAATACATGTACAGTAAAAATGAACGTAATACATGTACAGTAAAAATAAACGTAATACATGTACAGTAAAAATAAACATAATACATGTACAGTAAAAATAAACGTAATACATGTAAAGTAAAAATAAACGTAATACATGTACAGTAAAAATAAACGTAATACATGTACAGTAAAAATAAACGAAATACAAGCAAAGTAAAAATAAACGTAATACATGTAAAGTAAAAATAAACGTAATACATGTAAAGTAAAAATAAACGTAATACATGCACAGTAAAAATGAACATAATACATGTACAGTAAAAATGAACATAATACATGTACAGTAAAAATAAACGTAATACATGTACAGTAAAAATAAACGTAATAAATGTACAGTAAAAATAAACGTAATACATGTAAAGTAAAAATAAACGTAATACATGTACAGTAAAAATAAAGGTAATACATGTACAGTAAAAATAACGTAATACATGTACAGTAAAAATAAACATAATACATGTACAGTAAAAATAAACGTAATACATGTACAGTAAAAATAAATGAATACATGTTCAGTAAAAATAAACATAATACATGTACAGTAAAAATAAACGTAATACATGTACAGTAAAAATAAACGTAATACATGTACAGTAAAAATAAACGTTATACATGTACAGTAAAAATAAACGTAATACATGTACAGTAAAAATAAACGTAATACATGTACAGTAAAAATAAACGTAATACATGTATAATAAAAATAAACGTTATACATGTACAGTAAAAATAAACGTAATACATATACAGTAAAATAAACGTAATACATATACAGTATAATAAACGTAATACATGTACAGTTAAAATAAACGTAATACATATACAGTAAAATAAACGTAATACATGTACAGTTAAAATAAACGTAATACATGTATAGTAAAAATAAACGTTATACATGTACAGTAAAAATAAACGTAATACATGTACAGTAAAAATAAACGTTATACATATACAGTAAAATAAACGTAATACATGTACAGTAAAAATAAACGTAATACATATACAGTAAAATAAACGTAATACATGTATAGTAAAAATAAACGTTATACATGTACAGTAAAAATAAACGTAATATATGTACAGTAAAAATAAACGTAATACATGTACAGTAAAAATAAACGTAATACATGTACAGTAAAAATAAACTTTGCCTTCATAGTCACACGTAACAATAAAGCTAACAAAGCTACATATCAAACATAATTTCTGATAAAATTGGATAAATGTTTGAAGCAATTGTCCAGGTACAAATCCGTTAAAGGCGGATGGATAGACGGACAGGCTGACAGACAAACAGACAAGCCGTTTCCTCTATATCCTAAAACTTATTTTATATAAATTTACAAGACAATGGACGCAACTCTAATGGACTTCAAACATTTCTAAATACATTTCTCGAATTTCTCTGTTTGTCTACTATTTCGAATGGTGCCAAAAAGTAAGATTTTAATGTTTAAACGTTTTAAAATATAAGCATTTGATTTTAATGATACTGACAAGTCCGGAGTCTGTCAAATCAGAAATTAAGTTGGTGGAAACTTACAAGTGAAAACTGAAAACGGAATTGGTTGAGTTGAGTAGTGATGTTTCGCAGACCAGTCAAGAATTTTCTGTTTATATCGAGGCAGTCGGTTCTGGGATGGTGGAGGAAACCGGAGTGCTCGGAGAAAAACCTACGACCTTAGACAAGTAAACTGACAAAATTTCTCACACTAGGATATGTATATAGTGTCATTAGGACCAAGGCGGTGAGAGGCACTTTAGACCATTCGGCTATCGAAGTCCCCTGTAAACAGAATGAGCTGAAGTTCATGTAAAATTATTTTCAATATAACTAACCCGTAATTCCATTTTGTTTAGCACCTGGTTTAGCCAGTATTTTAATTATAACAGAGTTGTCTTGTTTAACAGTGACTGGACCGGAGTACACATTGGTCGGGTCCTCTGATGTTTTACCAGCTTGTGACTACAATAGAAACACAGAACCAAACATTATAATGCTATACAAGTGACTGAAACACAAACATTGGACATGCATTTTTGTGTTACCTGCCTGTTCCTGATACAGAAACACGGGTCAGGTATTGTGATGTTTCACAAGCTTGTTAATGAAAATAAAACAATGTAAAAAAGAAAAGAAAGAAAGAAAGAAAAGAAAAAACATTAATCAGATCCTATGT
Source organism: Tegillarca granosa (assembly GCA_029721355.1). Taxonomy (NCBI): domain Eukaryota; kingdom Metazoa; phylum Mollusca; class Bivalvia; order Arcoida; family Arcidae; genus Tegillarca; species Tegillarca granosa. Next base: position 2,965,666 of record CM056600.1, read on the forward strand.
TGTTAAATAGGAAAAACCCGAGTCTTGTGAAATTTTACCTACTAGTGAATAATAAGACACAAGAGTGAGATTTTATCATGTTTTGTCAGAACTTAACTAATTTTTGCTTGTTTCACGCAATGTAATATAAAAAAGTTGTGCCACGTGATAGACTGAAGAGATCATTTGTGTCAAGCAATGGACTTGAAATAATTTGTGTTTCGCACCGACTTGTGTCAAACAATAATCTTTTAAGATAATTTGTGTCACACGATTGACTGTAAGCATAACTTGTGTTAACAACGGAATATGAAATATTGTTTGACAAACGGGCCTTTTAGATATATTGTGCAAAACAATGGAATGTAGAGATAATGTGTCAAATAACTGACCGAAGAGATATTTTGTGCCGCTTTTTGGATCGTAGAGATGCATTGTATAATCTCCCAAGACACCATGAAAAACAAACACGAATATGAATGAATAATAACTAAAGTATGTAAACAAAGTTGTCAATTCCCATAGTTATCTAGTCCATTAAAATCTATCTATCAAAATCAATGCTTATTTTGGCGCGGTGGCGGCGAGTAGTTAGGGTGTGAGCCTTTAAACTTGCACTCCGCACCCAAACCGACCGCAAATGACAAAGGCATTTCCTTGTATTTAGGCCTCTACTCGTTACCAGCATAATGGACTGAGTGATCTACGACATTACGGATGAACACACAAGCGCCCCAAAGGTCCCTATTAGGATGCATTAGTTCAATTCAAATTAGACATACTTGCACACTCATGCACCACGTGTTTGCGTTAAGATTAATATTCATAATTATAAAAAAGTGTCTCGTCGAATATAGATTTAAACTGTTGATTTGACGTGAAACAACATTCAACTAACCAATCAACCAAATCTTTAAAACGATTGGGACATTGATATTCATATGTCAAGTTTCTTATGACATTTTACTTTTCTTTTTCCACAAGTCATGATATATATATATATATATATATTGAAGACTATTACGTTGCGTTGTGAAAGACTTAAAACTTACTTTCTGTTGTTTCTTTGGCATATTCCTTCCAGATGTTGTACATATTTGTCTGTACTTATCAAAACTACATCTTTTTAAGAGGGATGCTTTGTCATTTTGACACAAAAAATTACCAATTTTCTTGAAGGGAAATGGCATAGATTCTTTACCCTTCTTATCTGTAAAATTAATTTTTTAAACATAAATTCACACAAATTTTAAAACTATACCTACACAATTTTTGTGTAATCAGTTGTTGTTTCAATCTGTTTCAAGTTTTTCGAAATATCTGCTGTTAATCCTTTACCGGGACTTTCCCTGGCAAAAAATGCATTTTTAATAATTGGACGGGAAAAAAAGAAAAGCTGAGAGCCAAATCACGTGTTTCAGGGTTGAACATTTGTCCGTCATGTAGTGAATTGCTACTAATGTTACTTCATCAATGACCGTCTCCACAACCTGATAACATAATGTTTATTACCAAATATTGGTCTAAATCCCGTCAATAGGTGAAAACAGCAAATGCGTGTTGTAATTATTTCAAAATACCTTTTAATAAATACCGATTGGCACGTGTCATCAACCACTTACTCCCTGCGGATTAAGATTTCACGGTTTGACATTTATGGCTGTGATCAAAATAAAAAAATTAAGACCTTTACAGCACCCCACTACAGTTTTCCTTCCGTTGATCGTTTTAACTTTATTTTACCAAAACAAATTCTAAGCGAGATAACTCTCGATAATTTCACATGAATCATGATAATTTTGTAATCAGTTGTTTTAAAAACGTTTGTTTAATTGGTGATACAAGCTAAGCGTTCACTAACCAAATATTACAATTCTACAGGATAAAAATTCTGTTAGGATTTAAAGGTTAGGAAAACGTTTTATCAAGAAGAGTTATTCATTAACAGGTTTTATATATTCCGCCAGGTGTCGTTGTAATGTTGCGGCGGTATATTCCTGCAGTCAGTAAACGGATATATTTAGCATCAACGAGGTACTTTGGGATGGAGTCCACCAATGAATCTCCAAAAAAGAAAAGAAAAATGGAGGAGAAAGACAACATTAGTGCAAGAATAGTCTGGGTTGATTTAGAGGTAGACATATGAACACAAAATATTCAACTTACTTATTTACTGAAGGCGGCAAGTACCATGTGGGGATTTCCAATTGTAATTGCTTAAAATAAAGATTTATGAACAACGGCGAACATCGGTCCGATATATATAAAATTGGCGTCACATATGAAATTAAAAATCAAATAAAACGAAACTGTTAAAATGTTATACGAAATTAAAAATCAAAAGTAAAAAGTGTGAAACCATGAAACTATAAAATGTTACAAACGCGTATCTTTTTGTGTAACTCGAGAAAATGCAATAATAATATTATTACGAAAAGGCTGGTTATTTGAAGAAAATTAATTTTGATTAGAATCACATTCAGAATATTTTTGATCAGTTATAAATTTCTATGTTTAAATTGCTTTTATTATTATATTTTGTTGTTGTGTACATTTGTTTAATTAAATTTTTATCAACTTTGGCTAAATTCGCTTTTGAAAACCCACGGTGTAACGGATTCTAAACCGATTAACCCCCCCCCCTCCTCTCTCTCTCTCTCTCTCTCTCTCTCTCTCTCTCTCTCTCTCTCTCTCTCTCTCTCTCTCTCTCTCTGCGCGCGCGTGTGTGTGTGTGCGTGTGTGTTATTATATCATGCAGATAAATACCTATAATACTAAGTAGTAACAAGGGAAAATAATTATATTTTAGATGTCTGGTTTAGATATCGACAAAGAACATATTCTAGAAATGGCATGCTTAGTTACAGATGACCAGCTTAATGTAATTGCAGAGGTAATCGTACATGGGCGGATAAAATATATTTGGGGTTACTCAAATTAATTGCGCCACAGGGAAGACACAATGTATTAAACTTTAGAGTGTATACATGTAACGTTTTTTAGCTTTGAAGTATTTTATTCTTTATACGATTTATATGGCTGAGGCAAAAAATTCATAAAAATATACCCAAAAACAAGCGGAAGATTGATGCATATTCAGGTTATCAAAAACAAAGATACTGGCTTTCCTGACACATTGATGTGACGTCGTTACACTCCCCACTTAAATAATATTTATTATGTATAGCAGAGCATTACTAAATAATCCTAGTTAAACATTATTGATTTCTCGATAAAATTTACAAAACTATTTTTATGATTATTTTCTTGTTTGATTTAAATCAAGTTTAAATTTGTCACATCCAAATATATATCCTAACAGCATATTTATTTCTTATGTGACGACTGATGTAGTGGCGATATGGTGGTTTCACCCCAACCGATATTCTTTCACTTGTATCAAAGCGGTCAACAAACTAACTTTTTTCACAATGACCCGTACGAATGGGGTTCGAACTGAGTCCACGAGAAGATTGTGATATATAGGCCGGCGCTCTAGGCTACGCGGCCACCAATTTCCAGATTGTCAGTTAAGGTTGCTAAGGTTGATATTCAAATTCAGGCAATTCATCGGAAAATTTGTTTGAATATTGTAATGGACGTTTTGTAATTGTTTAAAGCTTCACATTTTCTTACTGCATACAAAACGAATTACGTGTTATCGGGTTTCTATTTTATAATAATAATTATTATTGTTATCATCATCATCATTATTATTATTATCATCATCATCATCATTTATTATTATTATTATTATTATTATTATTATTATTTAGGGTCCAGAACTAATTATTCACCAAGAAGATTCTGTTTTAGACAACATGGGAGAATGGTGTAAAAATCAACATGGCAACGTAAGTCAGTCAGTTTTTATAATTTGTAAATTGTTTCGTTTTGATTTTAAACATGATTACATGTGATATCGGAATATCAGACAAAATAGGCGGCATTTACATCTATTTTCTTTGCTATAAGGACAGGTGACTAACGTTGTGCTAAATGTAGGCGAGTGGATGGATGGTCAGGTGAGCGTATTGAGCATTTTTGATACATAGCTAAATAATAAAGCAAAGCGTTAGGTTATAAATATTTTTTCCTTGAAGATCAAATGTTGAATTTCTCTATTGTGTCTAAGAGCAGATATTGTCATGTGATAGGTACAGTGTAACTGGTATTCAAAGTCGAGGATTGTGAGATCAAACCACGGGTTATGCTGGACTGAAAATTCACTAAAGTTGCACTGTTAATCATTGAATATAAGTGTTGATATTGTCTTCCGGATGGAATGAAAACCAAATCCTACCCAAACTTTGTCACAGTACACACTTATAAAGATACATCTGTAAAGTTTAAAAAACAATGGTCCAAATATGAGAACTTCAAATAGACTACTGATATAGACTACACTGGGTATACTGAGGATATGGTAGCATTTGTCCATTTATATGGGTGCATTTTTATGGATCTGATATAATTTGTAGTGGAATGTTGATGTGATTGTTTAAAACTGTAATAATTCAATTAATTAATATGTCGTACAATTAACGCATCTTTATCTTTATTTCAGTCTGGATTAACAGAAGCAGTGAGAAAAAGCAATATTTCATTAGAAAACGCTGAACAGCAGATGTTGGATTTTGTTACAAAACACACAGTTGAAAAACAGGCACCTCTAGCAGGAAACTCAATCCATGTAGATAGACAATTTCTGGAGAAATATATGAAAAAATTTATGAATCACCTACATTATAGGATTATTGATGTCAGCACTGTAAAGGAGCTATGCAGGTACCCCTTTCTAGTTCACTCTTAGTTCTAGATCTAGTCATGTCTGCCAGGATCTTTTACTACCCGTCACTCACATTGCAGGTACCCCTTTCTAGTTCACTCTTGGTTCTAGATCTAGCCATATCTACCAGGATCTTTTACTATCCGTCACTCAGATTGCATGTACCCCTTTCTAGTTCACTCTTGGTTCTAGATCTAGCCATGTCTACCAGGATCTTTTACTACCCGTCACTCAGATTGCATGTACCCCTTTCTAGTTCACTTTTGGTTCTAGATCTAGCCATATCTACCAGGATCTTTTACTATCCCTCACTCAGATTGCAGGTACCCCTTTCTAGTTCACTCTTGGTTCTAGATCTAGCCATATCTACCAGGATCTTTTACTACCCGTCACTCAGATTGCAGGTAACCCTTTCTAGTTCACTCTTGGTTATAGATCTAGCCATATCTACCAGGATCTTTTACTACCCGTCACTCAGATTGCAGGTACCCCTTTCTAGTTCACTCTTGGTTCTAGATCTAGCCATATCTACCAGGATCTTTTACTACCCGTCACTCAGATTGCAGGTACCCCTTTCTAGTTCACTCTTGGTTCTAGATCTAGCCACATCTACCAGGATCTTTCACTACCCGTCACTCAGATTGCAGGTACCCCTTTCTAGTTCACTCTTGGTTCTAGATCTAGCCATATCTACCAGGATCTTTTACTATCCGTCACTCAGATTGCAGGTACCCCTTTCTAGTTCACTCTTGGTTATAGATCTAGCCTTGTCTACCAGGATCTTTTACTACCCATCATTCAGATTGCAGGTACCCCTTTCTAGTTCACTCTTGGTTCTAGATCTAGCCATATCTACCAGGATCTTTTACTACCCATCATTCAGATTGCAGGTAACCCTTTCTAGTTCACTCTTGGTTCTTGATCTAGCCATGTCTACCAGGATCTTTTACTACCCATCATTCAGATTGCATGTACCCCTTTCTAGTTCACTTTTGGTTCTAGATCTAGCCTTGTCTACCAGGATCTTTCACTACCCATCATTCAGATTGCATGTACCCCTTTCTAGTTCACTTTTGGTTCTAGATCTAGCCATGTCTACCAGGATCTTTTACTACCCATCATTTAGATTGCATGTACCCCTTTCTAGTTCACTCTTGGTTCTAGATCTAGCCATATCTACCAGGATCTTTTACTACCCATCATTCAGATTGCAGGTACCCCTTTCTAGTTCACTCTTGGTTCTAGATCTAGCCATCTGTACCAGGATCTTTTACTACCCGTCATTCAGATTTCAGGTACCCCTTTCTAGTTCACTCTTGGTTCTAGATCTAGCCATATCTACCAGGATCTTTTACTACCCGTCACTCAGATTGCAGGTACCCCTTTCTAGTTCACTCTTGGTTCTAGATCTAGCCATATCTACCAGGATCTTTTACTACCCGTCACTCAGATTGCAGGTAACCCTTTCTAGTTCACTCTTGGTTCTAGATCTAGCCATCTGTACCAGGATCTTTTACTACCCGTCATTCAGATTGCAGGTACCCCTTTCTAGTTCACTCTTGGTTCTAGATCTAGCCATATCTACCAGGATCTTTTACTACCCATCATTCAGATTGCAGGTAACCCTTTCTAGTTCACTCTTGGTTCTAGATCTAGCCATGTCTACCAGGATCTTTTACTACCCATCATTCAGATTGCATGTACCCCTTTCTAGTTCACTTTTGGTTCTAGATCTAGCCTTGTCTACCAGGATCTTTCACTACCCATCATTCAGATTGCATGTACCCCTTTCTAGTTCACTTTTGGTTCTAGATCTAGCCATGTCTACCAGGATCTTTTACTACCCATCATTTAGATTGCATGTACCCCTTTCTAGTTCACTCTTGGTTCTAGATCTAGCCATCTGTACCAGGATCTTTTACTACCCGTCACTCAGATTGCAGGTACCCCTTTCTAGTTTACTCTTGGTTCTAGATCTAGCCATATCTACCAGGATCTTTTACTACCCATCATTCAGATTACAGGTACCCCTTTCTAGTTCACTCTTGGTTCTAGATCTAGCCATGTCTACCAGGTTCTTTTACTACCCGTCACTCAGATTGCAGGTACCCCTTTCTAGTTCACTCTTGGTTCTAGATCTAGCCATCTGTACCAGGATCTTTTACTACCCGTCATTCAGATTGCAGGTACCCCTTTCTAGTTCACTCTTGGTTCTAGATCTAGCCATATCTACCAGGATCTTTTACTACCCGTCACTCAGATTGCAGGTACCCCTTTCTAGTTCACTCTTGGTTCTAGATCTAGCCATATCTACCAGGATCTTTTACTACCCGTCACTCAGATTGCAGGTACCCCTTTCTAGTTCACTCTTGGTTCTAGATCTAGCCATCTGTACCAGGATCTTTTACTACCCGTCATTCAGATTGCAGGTACCCCTTTCTAGTTCACTCTTGGTTCTAGATCTAGCCTTGTCTACCAGGATCTTTTACTATCCGTCATTCAGATTGCATGTACCCCTTTCTAGTTCACTCTTGGTTCTAGATCTAGCCATGTCTACCAGGATCTTTTACTATCCGTAACTCAGATTGCAGGTACCCCTTTCTAGTTCACTCTTGGTTCTAGATCTAGCCATGTCTACCAGGATCTTTTACTATCCGTCATTCAGATTGCAGGTACCCCTTTCTAGTTCACTCTTGGTTCTAGATCTAGCCATGTCTACCAGGATCTTTTAGTATCCGTCACTCAGATTGCAGGTACCCCTTTCTAGTTCACTCTTGGTTCTAGATCTAGCCATATCTACCAGGATCTTTTACTATCCGTCACTCAGATTGCAGGTACCCCTTTCTAGTTCACTCTTGGTTCTAGATCTAGCCATGTCTACCAGGATCTTTTCCTACCCATCATTCAGATTGCAGGTACCCCTTTCTAGTTCACTCTTGGTTCTAGATCTAGCCTTGTCTACCAGGATCTTTTACTATCCGTCACTCAGATTGCAGGTACCCCTTTCTAGTTCACTCTTGGTTCTAGATCTAGCCATGTCTACCAGGATCTTTTAGTATCCGTCACTCAGATTGCAGGTACCCCTTTCTAGTTCACTCTTGGTTCTAGATCTAGCCATATCTACCAGGATCTTTTACTATCCGTCACTCAGATTGCAGGTACCCCTTTCTAGTTCACTCTTGGTTCTAGATCTAGCCATGTCTACCAGGATCTTTTACTACCCATCATTCAGATTGCAGGTACCCCTTTCTAGTTCATTCTTGGTTCTAGATCTAGCCATGTCTACCAGGATCTTTTACTATCCGTCACTCAGATTGCAGGTACCCCTTTCTAGTTCACTCTTGGTTCTAGATCTAGCCTTGTCTACCAGGATCTTTTACTATCCGTCACTCAGATTGCAGGTACCCCTTTCTAGTTCACTCTTGGTTCTAGATCTAGCCATGTCTACCAGGATCTTTTACTATCCGTCACTCAGATTGTAGGTACCCCTTTTCTAGTTCACTCTTGCTTCAAGATCTAGCCATGTCTACCAGGATCTTTTACTATCCGTCACTCAGATTGCAGGTACCCCTTTCTAGTTCACTCTTGGTTCTAGATCTAGCCATGTCTACCAGGATCTTTTACTACCCATCATTCAGATTGCAGGTACCCCTTTCTAGTTCATTCTTGGTTCTAGATCTAGCCATGTCTACCAGGATCTTTTACTATCCGTCACTCAGATTGCAGGTACCCCTTTCTAGTTCACTCTTGGTTCTAGATCTAGCCTTGTCTACCAGGATCTTTTACTATCCGTCACTCAGATTGCAGGTACCCCTTTCTAGTTCACTCTTGGTTCTAGATCTAGCCATGTCTACCAGGATCTTTTACTATCCGTCACTCAGATTGTAGGTACCCCTTTTCTAGTTCACTCTTGCTTCAAGATCTAGCCATGTCTACCAGGATCTTTTACTATCCGTCACTCAGATTGCAGGTACCCCTTTCTAGTTCACTCTTGGTTCTAGATCTAGCCATGTCTACCAGGATCTTTTACTATCCGTAACTCAGATTGCAGGTACCCCTTTCTAATTCACTCTTGGTTCTAGGTCTAGCCATGTCTACCAGGATCTTTTACTATCCGTAACTCAGATTGCAGGTACCCCTTTCTAGTTCACTCTTGGTTCTAGATCTAGCCATGTCTACCAGGATCTTTTACTATCCGTAACTCAAATTGCAGGTACCCCTTTCTAGTTCACTCTTGGTTCTAGATCTAGCCATCTCTACCAGGATCTTTTACTACCCGTCACTCAGATTGCAGGTACCCATTTCTAGTTCTCTCTTGGTTCTAGATCTAGCCATATCTACCAGGATCTTTTACTATCCGTCACTCAGATTGCAGGTACCCCTTTCTAGTTCACTCTTGGTTCTAGATCTAGCCATGTCTACCAGGATCTTTTCCTACCAGTCACTCAGATTGCAGGTACCCCTTTCTAGTTCACTCTTGGTTCTAGATCTAGCCATATCTACCAGGATCTTTTACTATCCGTCACTCAGATTGCAGGTACCCCTTTCTAGTTCACTCTTGGTTCTAGATCTAGATGAATTGACCGCCTCCATACGAGTTAAGTTATCTTAACTGTGTTTCACCCAAAGCCCACCCACTAAATGCCATTTATTTATCGATCGCAATTAAACACATTTGGATTGTTTTGAACAGGATTCTATTCTGTCGATATGAGTAAGTCATATAAAATAGATAGAGCAACGTGTTAATCTGCAACAAATTTAACCACTTACAAAAAATAATAGTTAAAACGAGATAATTGTACAAAATTGTTCAAGGTATATACATCTAGATCCCCAAAATTGATAATTAAGATTTGTCGTTCTTTCACCATGTAAAAGTTTTTACTGAATCATGTAAAGAAATGTTGGATGCTGTCTTAGAATTTTTATGTAAAATTTAAATAAACATAAGTGAAAGTAATTGTTTCAATATACATTGTATTTGTGTTACAGGCGATGGTATCCCGAGGATTTAGGTAACGCACCCAAGAAAAAGACATCCCACAGGTATTAAATATGGATTATTGAGAGAGAGAGAGAGAGAGAGAGAGAGAGAGAGAGAGAGAGAGAGAGAGAGAGAGAGAGAGATGCGGGTGGAAGACGAGAATAAGATGTCCTATCTTTTTTTGAAAATTTCCATAAACGATGGAGAGGAGGATTGAAATAAAGACAGCCATATGTTCCTATCTTGCAATAATTATTTCATTACTATGTATACATGTATGTTCCTGTATACATAATAATATTGGCGATGTACTTTGTATCCTTGCAAATCTGTTTTTATCTACGCAAAAGGTTAAAAATAATATTATTTATTTTGAATGTTTATAAGACAGTATCATTGATTTTCTAGTAAAGTAAATAAGCAGGTGAACAAAACTTGATCATTAACAAGAAATAATTTATCAGGGCAGGTGTTTGTTAGTCTTGTTTATAATTAATGTTTGTTCGTTATGATTATAGGCCATCAAATGTATTGCGGAAAATTATGTCAAGAGTTTGCACTCTTGGCCTTCCAGGACTCCGTTTTCTCCATAATCTTTAACTAAATTCTAAAATAATATTTTTTAAAGTTTCTTTGATAGCAAGGGTACTTGTAGAATTACTATAATATCCGTTATCAGATTGTTAAACACGTTATCGGAGTGATGACAGACGTACACTGATGGGTTAATATCGTAATTAATGCGTGTATTTTTATTTCAGAGCGTTGGATGACATCAAAGAGAGTATTGAAGAGCTTAAATATTACAGATCAACTATTTTTAAAAAGTAAAAAGTCTCCCGGACTGCATTACATTTAGACCACAGTTTGTCTTTGAGTGAAAATCTCCCTTTTCTTGAACTGCATTTAAAACATTTTACAGGTGGAGAACGAAATAACTTTCCGAAATGGGTTTAGAGTTTAATATTATTAGAGGCGTGTCCGTTAGATAATGCCAATGTATATATGTGCAAATGTATTGATAAAATATTGCTAAAAATGATCATCATCAGTAACTCAGTTTGAGACAGAATTTATTTTTTATAAATTGTATATTGCAATATCAATTTTGATATAAGCTACAAAGCTATATACACTAAATGTAATAATTGGAACTAGAAGATATCACATCGAGATAATAAATGGAAAGGTTTAGATATTATGTACAGGTATATGCTTATTAATAAACCTAATGCCAAATATGAAAGCATAAGGCTTCATGGTTTCAGAGAAGAAGTTTTTCAAAGCTGATATCCCATTTTAAGCCATATATGCATATGCAGATATATGGACCCCTGGGGTGGGGCGAAAAATGACCGGGGCCACCATTTGTTCAAACTTCATAAAGGAGCTCAAGCTGATATTAACTGCCAAATATGAAAGCTTAAGGCTTCATGGTTCCAGAGTAGAAGATTTTCAAAGTTGATATCTCATTATAAGCCATATATGCATATGAAGATATATGGACCCCAGGGGTGAGGCAAAACATGGACAGGGGGCCACCATTTGTACAAACTTGGTAAAGGGGCTCAAGCTGATTTTAACTGCCAAATATGAAAGCTTAAGGCTTCATGGTTTCAGAGAAGAAGATTTTAAAGCTGATATCTCATTATAAGCCTTATTTGCACTTTTTACGAAGTATGACAGAAAAACGCTAAAAACGCGTGACCTGGTTTTTGACGGAATTTCACAAAATGTACAACCTATATGTTTAAAATGTCTACAAGCCAAATATCACATCAGATCTTGCATATAACCTATGATTTCAGAGGAGAAGCTTATTTTAGGTTTTGTGCATTCTAGGTCGCTGTGACCTACTTTTGGTTGCCATGGAAACCAATTGTAAAAATGTTCATCTACTCCTTCTAGGGATCATTCCTGCCAAGTTTTGTTAAAATTGGCCCAGTAGTTTCAGAGTCTTTGCTGTTAACGGACGGACGCACGCGCGCATCATGCCATAAGCTCATCTGGCTTTAACCAGTTGAGTTAAAAATAAAACGCCAAACCTATTAAAGCTTTTATACTGCACCAAGTATCATACCATTGAAATGCCGGTAATTGTTCCTGTGTTTGCTTTCATTTGTTACACATTTGGTTACTGGTTCAATCAAACAAAATACTTAAACTTTGCTTTTTTATTTTCAATCATGGTCATTTCTGCTGACAAATTTATCACACAATTTTATATTTAACTCCATTTGAAAGTTTTTCTATGAGGAAGCGATATACTTAATTATAAAGAAGAAAAAATCACTTGTTTTAATACAGATCACGTGAATCAATTTTTCTAAATTAAAAGAATTGTTACACAAACTATTTGGCCGGGTTGCACGGAGTGCAAATCCGGTTTATAGTATGGTGAATGTCAGGCGGGCGGGCGGGGGAAATAGAGTACCAACTTTGTGAACTCAACTCCTCCTACAGTTTTCAACCAAAAACCTTGAAACTTCACAGAATGTTTTATATATATATTGAAGATGTGCACCTGACTTTATGGAAATATTTCAAGATTTTTTCCCATTTTTCCACACTTCGAAACTTAGACTTTTTTAGCAAGTATTTGAACTGGTGGTACCTACTTTTTGAACTCGACTCCTTTTACAGTTTTTAATCAAAAACCTTTAAACTTCACAGAATGTTTTTATAAATATTGAAGATGAACACCTGACTTTTTGGAAATATTTCAGGAATTTTTTCCCATTTTTCCAGAATTTGAAACTTAGTGACTTTGTACTGTATATATCAAAAGATTATCAAAGATGTGCACCTGACTTCAAATGATGTAGTGAAACCTTTATGCTATTACATCCTACTGTGACAGGTTTTAAATTTCAAATCTTTAACAAAAAATAGGATTATTATACATATATGAAAGAAAACTACAAAAATGTTTATGTTCTAAAAGTCATTGGTTTATTAGCTACTGGATGAAAGTGTGGAAAACTAGTGCTGTCACCCTGTTGCCTATCTGTCCTGTTCTGTCCATCTCATACAGTCCATTCCAATTTAAAGTTTCTGGTGCACATTTTTTTTCAATTTACTGTAGCTTTAGAAAATGTTAAAATGATTGAGATTTTCCTAATACATATATATACTTGTTTCATTACTCTTTCATATATATTGTCATTGTTGGACCTATTCCCCATTTTTCATGACTTTCTGTGAAGTATTAAAAAAAAAAACTTGTGCACCTTGCTTTGTGCAATTATTTAAAATTCCTTCCACACTTTACACCCATTCAATAGAAATTTAAAAAAACAACCGGGCCCATTGAGTCTTTGACCCATTTTTGTAAGACTGTAACAGGGAAGTGATAATGGAATTTCCTAATTATTACAATACACAGACAATGACTTCTGATTACTATTAATATTATTATTATTATTACAAAACGGCCTTGTTGAGTGCTGTTATTTGATTCTGTACCAAAAAGTCACCAGTACTTAAATAAATAAGTCCAAACTACTACTAGTATTCAGAAAACAAACGATTTTGTCCAATATACCTTGTAACAAGTTTTGAATTATTGAAAGTAACACATTCACTAAAGTGTCATGTCTTATATTTACAATTTCTTTAACCATTTCAGTTCAATTTCAGATGATATATCCTAAAAATCACCTTTTTAATATGTCAGTTTACTGCCAACCTCCACATCGTCAAAATGGAATATCCCAACGGATGACGTCAGAAAGTTCAGAAAGGTCATCAGCGTTCATAGCATATGGCCGCAAAGAAGAGTAATAGAGTCATAGAAAGAGATAATAGCAATTGTTAATATATCATAGTATGCATGTACTATCATATAAGACTTTTTAAATGTATATAAGTATTTAGAGAGTTAAGTGATACTAGCAATAAAACTCAAATTTCTGTGCGTTGTTTTATAGTATTCTTAATCTGACTTCACAATTTAGATGCATATCCTGGCCATCTTAGTTTCAATTTGAAAGCATCCTTTGGCAAAGTGGTTTCCCATGATCCTTTAAGCATCATCATGGCGGCAATCCTTCCGACTTCATCGCTTGATTTAGCACCGTGACCATTTCCACCAATAGCAAGTCCTAGCTGGGAATGAACCATATCTATATACGGTCTGTTAGTTGGTGTTTCAGTAATTATACAACAATCTCCGTGATAGGATTGCATCTTTACCCCTGGAATGAAAAATACATTCCTTTTTCATCCTTCAACTAAACTGTCGTGTTCCATTACTTACAACCACTACGGTAGCGCAGTTGGTAGGGTGCTTGCCTCATGTGTGAGGTCGAAACCTGATCGGGTTTGATCGATTCTCGAAAAAAGGCAGTGACTTTTCTTTCAATTAGAAATGAAAGTCACGGGGTCTTTCGGAGAAGATCTTCAAAACCGATGTCTCGTGTCACGGCAGGCGTGGCACGCATAAGAACTTTCCCCGCACATTGCCCTTGTCGAACTGCAAAGAACTGCAAATTTCTGCCAAGTCTCCTGTAGCTGATGACGTCTCGATATAAGCGAAATATTCTTGACTAGAACGTAAAACTCCATTAAATCAAGCAATCAATTCATTACACATAAGTAGCTGAACGATGTTATGCTTTGATCTTGTTGGCATACACACAGTTTGTATCAAATGGTCAAAGACAATGTGTAGATACAGTATAATCTAGTCAGACGAGTCAAACAGTCGCCGCTTTTTGTTCTTGTACATTCATATTCTCATAACATTTTTTTATTTCAACATGTACAGGCATAATACTTGTCATTCAGCCTGCCTCACACACACACACACACACACACACACACACACACACACTTTTTTAATTTGTGCCTAGTCATGATAGAGGTAATACAAAGATAAGGGGATAACTTATTTTTCTGTTCCCCCGGTAACTTTTATGTTTATACAGTGTGGTATATTTTAATATCATTTTAATTTCATTAACCTCGCGTTTGGTTTCTTTATATTTTATAACCCCAAACCTTATATAATTTACAAATGAAAAACATTTTTTAAAAAAATCATTATTTTGATTTTTGGGAAAGGACCAAAATGTTTGTAATGGTATCGTAAACAAAGCAAAATCAGGAATGAACTTATTATTCGCCAAACGCGGTTTTATTTGGTCACATTTTACAAACTATTTTGTTCAAGAGATTGTCTGGCAGATAATAATAATTAGATACGAGTACTTCCAACTATAAAAGACAGCGTTCAATGACACTATTGATCACTTTTATTCATATAAATTATTAACTAATTTATAACCAGAACAAACCTTACCCTCTCACCTTTTAAGCAAATTTAATACAGCTACAGTATTTGTTACTTCGTCAGTTAAAATTACATAATGCTTAAAGAAAGGTGCAACGTCCTAAGTGTCAAAGCCCGGTTGATTGTCAAATAGCACATATGTCACTGCACTTTGAATGTTGAGTTTTAATTATGGATTTTGGTTTTTAAATAGAAAAAAGGGAGGGCGTCAAAAATAAACAATCAGATATTATAAAAGCGATTTCGAGAAATTTTAGTGTTTATTTTACCATAATTTTTATATTTACAGCAATGGATAAACATACCTTTAACTACATCAAGTATAATTTTGGCAGTGGCTTTAATAATGTCTTGGTCACCTTCACTGCAGTACCAATCCTTTACCTCTTGACCAGTGGTCAGTTCACGTGGTACATCAGGGGCATAATGACCTAACTTCAGATAAAATTTCCCTGTAATTAAATTGCAATTTTGAAATGCTTACCATTATTTTGAAATGCACTATTGAAAAAGCATTGTTGAATTTTGAAGAAGTGCAACGCAGTTTATAAAACAATATTTAATACGTTAGGCAGTTAACGGCTTAAGGGACGTCAAATAACTCATTGAATTAAGGATTTATTACAGTAGCAGACGATATATTGAGATATGTATATTTTTTCAATTATTCCCATTTATCTTATTGCACTTGGTCCACTTTTCTTCCAGACGGTCTAAAACTTTCACATCGAAGTCTTTGGGTTCATCCCCAAAACATTCCTCTATGACAACATTGAATTCATTGTCATTAGGATATCTTGTATTATAAAGTTACTTTGCTGAGAAAATTGCACATATTTTAATATAAAGGTTTTTTTTTCACTGGACAAAGGATCGTTCTTTGTAGTACGAAGGACTTTAGTTTTTTAATCAAGTATAAAGTTTTAGGAAAGTTGGAAATTAATTACATGCATATAAGTCATTTACGATAAATTAGCTTTAAATACGTTACTTGAACGTAATACTTCTACAGTCATCATCTTTTAATGTGTACATTTGAAACTTTCTCATTATCCTATTATCACAATGTTGATTGACGTTGTTGTTTGTTGTGTGACGGTGTTGTGTGTTGTGTCACAATGTTGTGTGTTATGTGACAATAATGTGTATTGTGTGACGATATTGTTTGTTGTGACGGTGATGTGTGTTGTGTCACGATGTTGTGTTATGTGATAATGTTGTGTTGATTGACGTTGTTGTTTGTTGTGTGACGATGTTGTGTATTGTGTGACGATGATATTTGTTGTGTGACGATGTTGTGTGTTGTGTGACGATGTTGTGTGTTATGTGACGATGTTGTGTTGATTTACGTTGTTGTTTGTTGTGTGACGATGTGTGTTGTGTGTTATGTGACAATGCTGTGTTGATTGACGTTGTTGTTTATGTGACGATATTGTTTGTTGTGTGACGATGTTGTGTATTGTGTGACGATGTTATGTGTTATGTGACAATGTTGTGTTGATTGACGTTGTTGTTTATGTGACGATATTGTTTGTTGTGTGACGATGTTGTGTATTGTGTGACGATGTTATGTGTTATGTGACAATGTTGTGTTGATTGACGTTGTTGTTTGTTGTGTGACGATGTTGTGTATTGTGTGAATTGTTGTTTGTTGTGTGATGGTGTTGTGTATTGTGTGACGATGTTGTGTGTTATGTAACAATGTTGTGTATTGTGTGACGATGTTATTTGTTGTGTGACGATGTTGTGTGTTGTGTGACGATGTTGTGTGTTATGTGACGATGTTGTGTTGATTTACGTTGTTGTTTGTTGTGAGACGATGTGTGTTGTGTGACGATGTTGTGTGTTATGTGACAATGTTGTGTTGATTGACGTTGTTGTTTGTTGTGTGACGATGTTGTGTATTGTGTGACGATGTTGTGTGTTATGTGACAATGTTGTGTATTGTGTGACGATATTGTTTGTTGTGACGGTGATGTGTGTTGTGTCACGATGTTGTGTTATGTGATAATGTTGTGTTGATTGACATTGTTGTTTGTTGTGTGACGATGTTGTGTATTGTGTGACGATGTTGTGTGTTATGTGACAATGTTGTGTATTGTGTGACGATATTGTTTGTTGTGACGGTGATGTGTGTTGTGTCACGATGTTGTGTTATGTGATAATGTTGTGTTGATTGACGTTGTTGTTTGTTGTGTGACGATGTTGTGTATTGTGTGACGATGTTGTGTGTTATGTGACAATGTTGTGTATTATGTGACGATGTTATTTGTTGTGTGACGGTGTTGTGTGACGATGTTGTGTTATGTGACGATTTTGTGTTGATTTACGTTGTTGTTTGTTGTGTGACGATGTGTGTTGTGTGACGATGTTGTGTGTTATGTGACAATGTTGTGTTGATTGACGTTGTTGTTTGTTGTGTGACGATGTTGTGTGTTTTGTGACGATGTTGTGTGTTATGTGACAATGTTGTGTTGATTGACGTTGTTGTTTGTTGTGTGACGATGTTGTGTGTTGTGTCACAATGTTGTGTGTTATGTGACAATGTTGTGTATTGTGTGACGATATTGTTTGTTGTGACGGTGATGTGTGTTGTGTCACGATGTTGTGTTATGTGATAATGTTGTGTTGATTGACGTTGTTGTGTATTGTGTGACGATGTTATTTGTTGTGTGACGATGTTGTGTGTTGTGTGACGATGTTGTGTGTTATGTGACGATGTTGTGTTGATTTACGTTGTTGTTTGTTGTGTGACGATGTGTGTTGTGTGACGATGTTGTGTGTTATGTGACAATGTTGTGTTGAGTAAAGTGGTTTTATTATTAAGCTACACAGCTAGAGCGTTCGCAGCATGAGGATTATGAGTCGAAACCAGGACGGTACAGACATAAAAATTAAAATCGGAGATACTGATTCATCGCCTGGCGCTCAGCAGACGGATGATAGAGTATCGACTGTTCCATCCGGTGTCAAGATAATGTGGCTGAGATGTATTTAATAATAAAAATAATAATAATCTTTATCTTACAAATGCCCTCGCTTTAATTGCCATAACGGAAATGAATATTAGTCAAAGAAAACTGCAGAAAAGCAGCTCATCTTTCTGGTCAAAATTATACTTGAAACTGATAAGAATTAAAAAAAAATCGTTATGTCATTTTGATAAAGTCTGTTAATTAGTTGTTAAGACATTCCTATATCTTAGATATTTAATGCTCAGACAAACATAGAACATCGTATTTTTGCATTTATGATTGTATTTTATTGTCTTGCAATAAATCATCGTGTTTGTAAGTCTAAAGTTTGTTTAACCCTGTATTAACAGATCATAACATGGGGGTGTTCAAAAGGAATGTAAAGCAAATAATGTGCATTTTATAACATATAATCATATTTCTAAAACTTTGACTTATAACGTTTGCTTTTGACGATTTTGATTCCCTGTGTTATATATATTCAATATTTACGGCATGGATAGTACTTGCTGTCAGGCATGTCACATCTCAGATTGGTTCCGATCATTTGTGCACTTACCATCAGGATATTTTATAGGAGGCAACATGTAGAACCATGTGTTGCCACTGCTTCCCTTAGGAAATTCTTGACACCATCCTGCCCCACCGCGTCCGTCATACACTGTTGAAGGCATGCTTCTGTAATAAAGCTAGTACATTTATTTTGATACATCACCAGAACAAAATGGCAAAACAAATTTACTCAAAATCAAAAAAAAAAAAAAAAAAAAAAAAAAAAAAAAAAAAAAAAAAAAAAAAAGGAAATTCTTTTTGCGAAATTATTAATTTTCTAATGAAACCCGTGTATAGCAAAAGGGCGATTCCGGTTTACTTAGAAATTGGTCTGAATTACATAAAACAGAGAGCTTGGCAACGATGTTACATATATATATACGTGTGTATATATATATATAGTTGGTATTCTGGTGGGCAAATATACAAAAATAAAAATAACCACAAAAAAATAATACAGTTTATGTTTCTTTAAGGCATCTCTATAGAAAAGGAACAATTGTTTCAAATTGGCATTAATTAGGCCGCTTTACCTATTTTATTTGTCTAATTTTAGAAAATCTTTTTTTTTCTTCTTCATCTATTTTTTTACTTTTCTTTTCTTCCTCAATAGGTCAAGGACTCTTATGTATGAAAATGATTACTTTATATGTTGTAAAATATATTTATTGTTTATTCACAACCAAATACATAAAGAATTTGAATTTTGCTTTTTTTTTAATGGAGGAGGTAGTTCCCACAGCTTTAAAACTTTATAACTTAAAAAATAATCTGCATTAATTTGCCAATCAATTATAAATTAAAATTTTAGTTTTTGGACAGTAAATTTATTTTTAATATATTAAAGTACCTACTCAGTAGTTTACAGATTTGTATTTATTTTCGCCAAAATTGTACTTGTTCTGTTTTAGGCGTTGAAACTATATATCCTAATATTGTGAGGCAACATAATGCAGCTACCAATAATGCAACTTCTAATAAAGCAATCTACGACAGTTGATAATAGCAGAATCTCTTAACAACATAATCTACAGAGACGAGCAAAGATGGCGGCCGGTACGTTTTGAGTCCTACTTTTTAAGTTTATTAATAAGGTCAATTATCGCAATAAAATTTATTCATAGTGATGTCAGATTACGTGACGTCATATCGCACGCGTTTTTTGTTGTCGTCTGTTTGTTTACATTGATTGAGGCATCGTTTTTCAACATTGGTAGACGAGAAAAAGAGATGAGCCCGGAGATTAAAGAAGTCATTAAAATTATATTCTAAGGGATATACAATTAAAGGTATTAGTAATATGTTGGAAAACCAAGATCAACATTTGGGAATTTTTTACATCGATTCGGAAAACGTGAATCAATAGAAAATCAACCTCGAAGTGGCTGCCCGATTTCAGTGACATAGCGAGATTATCAAACTTAGAAAGAATTTTAAAATCTAATAGAAGGGACACGTTACAAGACATTACTTTAAATTTTAATGAGAATAGAACTAATCAAGGTGTTAAACGCACCTTACAGTTTCATCTTCATAAACATGGCTTCTACAGACGGGTAGCTCGGAAGAGGTTGGTGGTAAGAAAGATAAACCGTAGAAAACGTATGCACTGGTGTCGCCAAAAAAGATTTTTGACTGTGGAAAATTATTGGAAAAAAATAATATTTTCGGGTGAGAGCAAAGTTACAACTGGAACGGACGAGAGAGTTTATGTATGGAGAAAAAGAGGTGAAGGATGGAGGCCCGACCAAGAACCCCCACGTAAGACACGCCCCCGATGTGAAGTAATGATATGGGTTGGTGTCGGAACTTTAGCCACTGTAAAAGGAAGTATTAATGCTTCAATTTACCAGTTAGTGTTAGAGGACAATTTATGGCCGGTTATAGCCAGACATTTTCCGATGGGAGGCTATATTTTTCAAGATAACAATGCCCCAGCACACCGCTCCAGGTCAACCCAGGAATATATTCATAGGAATCAAATAAATACAATGAGCTGGCCTGCACAATCGCTTGATATAAATGTAAGTGAAAATTTATGGTTATTGGTCAAACGGAGATTAAAGATACGGAATAACAGAATAAATACATTAGCTGACTTGTTCCGCGAGATCCAGCAAATCTGGTCCACAACCATCACTCCAGAATACATACAAAACTTATATAACTCGATTCCAAGACGACTCGGGAATGAAATTCGGCTGAAGGGACATTTAAATAAATACTAGGCAAGTAAAAAGTTACGATTTCGCATTTTATTGCTTTTCTTATTTGTTGAAAATAACCGATTTGAAAACGAAAGCGGTAACACGCCGCCATCTTTCATAATACTTTTTGCACGTCTCTGTACAACAGCTGACAATAGCAAAATCTCACGACCACACAATCTATGACAGTTGACAATAGCAAAATCTCAACAACGCAATCTACGACAGTTCACTATAGCAAAATCTCACAACAACGCGATCTACTACAGTTGACAATTGAATAAATCTAACAAAAATGCAATTTACCACAGTTAACAATAGCAAAATCGCACAACAACGCAATTTACCAAAGTTGACAATTGAAAAATCTCTCCACAACGTAATGATCTATGACAGTTAACAATTGACAAATCTCACAACAACGCAATCTACGACAATTGACAAATCTCACAACAACGCAATCAACGACAATTTACTATAGCAAAATCTAACAACAACACAATCTTTGACAGTTGACAATTTAAAAATCTCAAAACAACGCAATCTACGACAGTTGACAATTGAAAAATCTCATAAAAACGCAATCCACGACAATTGACAAAAGCAAAATCTCACAACAACACAATCTACGACAGTTGACAATTTAAAAAATCTTACAACAACGCAATCTACGACAATTCACTATAGCCAAATCCAACAACAACGCAATCTATGACAGTTGACGATTGAAAAATCTCACAACAACGCAATCTACGACAATTGACAATTGGCAAATCTCACAACAACGCAATCTACGACAATTGACAATTGACAAATCTCACAACAACGCAATCAACGACAGTTGACAATTGACAAATCTCACAACAACACAATCTATGACAGTTGACAATAGCAAAATCTCAACAACGCAATCTACGACAGTTCACTATAGCAAAATCTCACAACAACACGATCTACTACAGTTGACAATTGAATAAATCTAACAAAAATGCAATTTACCACAGTTAACAATAGCAAAATCGCACAACAACGCAATTTACCAAAGTTGACAATTGAAAAATTTCTTCACAACGTTATGATTTATGACAGTTAACAATTGACAAATCTCACAACAACGCAATCTACGACAATTGACAAATCTCACAACAACGCAATCAACGACAATTTACTATAGCAAAATCTAACAACAACACAATCTTTGACAGTTGACAATTTAAAAATCTCAAAACAACGCAATCTACGACAGTTGACAATTGAAAAATCTCATGAAAACGCAATCCACGACAATTGACAAAAGCAAAATCTCACAACAACACAATCTACGACAGTTGACAATTTAAAAAATCTTACAACAACGCAATCTACGACAATTCACTATAGCAAAATCCAACAACACGCAATCTATGACAGTTGACGATTGAAAAATCTCACAACAACGCAATCTACGACAATTGACAATTGGCAAATCTCACAACAACGCAATCTACGACAATTGACAATTGACAAATCTCACAACAACGCAATCAACGACAGTTGACAATTGACAAATCTCACAACAATGCAATCTATGACAGTTGACAATAGCAAAATCTCACAACAACGCAATCTACGACAATTGTCAATTGACAAATCTCAAGACAACGCAATCAACGATAGTTGACAATTGACAAATCTGACAACCACGCAATCAACGACAGTTGACAATTGAAAAATCTCACAACAACGCAATCTACGACAATGAACAATAGCAAAATGCCACAACAACGCAATCTACGACGGTTTACAATTGCAAAATCTCACAACAATATTATCTATGACTGTTAACAATTGACAAATCTCACAACAACAACAAAGGAATCTACGACTGTTGACAATTGAAAAATCTCACAGCAACGCAATTTTCGACAGTTGACTATACCAAAATCTCACAACAACGCAATTTACGACAGTTGATAATTGAACAATCTCACAAAAATGCAATTTACCACAGTTGACAATAGCGAAATCGCACAACAACGCAATTTACAACAGCTGACAATAGCAAAATCTCTCAACAACGCAATCTATGACAGTTAACAAAAGCAAAATCGCACAACAATGCAATCCACGACGATTGACTATAGCAAAATCTAACAACAACGCAATCTAGGACAGTTGACAATTGAAAAATCTCTCAACGGCGCAATCTACGACAGTTTTTTATAGCAAAATCTCACAACAACGCAATCTACGACAGTTGACAATAGCAAATTGCCACAACAACGCAATCTACGAAATTTTACAATTGAAAAATCTCACAACAACATTATCTAAGACTGTTGACAATTGAAAAATCTCACAATATAATCTAAGACTGTTGACAATTGAAAACTCTCATAACAACGCAATCTACGACAGTTGACTATAGCAAAATCGCACAACAATGCAATCCACGACAGTTGACAATAGCAAAATCTCACAACAACACAATTTATGACGGTTGCGAATTGCAAAATCGCACAACAATGCAATCTACGACAGTTGACAATTAAAAGATCTCACAACAACGCAATCTACGACAGTTGACTATAGTAAAATCTCACAACAAAGCAATCTACGACAGTTGACAATTGAAAAATCTCACAACAATGCAATCTATGACAGTTGACAATAGCAAAATCGCACAACAATCTAATCCACGACAGTTGACAATAGCAAAATCTCACAACAACGCAATCTACGACAGTTGACAATAGCAAAATCTCACAACAACGCAATCTATGACAGTTGACAATAGCAAAATCCCACAACAATGCAATCCACGACAGTTGACAATGACAAAATCTCACAACAACACAATCTACGACTGTTGACAATCAAAAAATCTCACAACAACACAATCTACGACTGTTGACAATCAAAAAATCTCACAACAACGCAATCTATGACAGTTGACAATAGCAAAATCCCACAACAACGCAATCAACGACAGTTGACAATTCAAAAATCTTACAACAACACAATCTACGACTGTTGACAATCAAAAAATCTCACAACAACAACAAGCAAATCTACGACTGTTGACAATTAAAAAATCTCACAACAACGCAATCTTCGACAGTTGACTATAGTAAAATCTCACAACAAAGCAATCTACGACAGTTGACAATTGACAAATCTGACAACAACGCAATCTACTACAGTTTACTATAGCAAAATCTCACAACAACGCAATCTACGACAGTTGACAATTAAAAGATCTCACAACAACGCAATCTACGACAGTTGACTATAGTAAAATCTCACAACAAAGCAATCAACGACAGTTGACAATTGACAAATCTGACAACAACGCAATCTACTACAGTTTACTATAGCAAAATCTCACAACAACGCAATCTACGATAGTTGACAATTAAAAAATCTCACAATAACGCAATCTACGACAGTTAACAATTGAAAAATCTCATAAAAACGCAATCTACGACAGTTGACAATAACAAAATCCAACAACAACACAATTTACCACAGTTGACAATAGCAAAATCTCACAACAACACAATTTTTGACAGTTGCCAATAGCAAAACCTCACAACAACGTAATCTACGACTTTTAACAATTGAAAAATCTCACAACAACAAGGGAATCTACGACTGTTGACAATTGAAAAATCTAACAACAACGCAATCTACGACAGTTGACTATTGACAAATCTGACAACAACGGAATCAATGACAGTTGAATATAGCAAAATCTTACAACAACGCAATCTACGACAGTTAACAATTGAAAGATATCACAACAATGCAATTTACCACAGTTGACAATAGAAAAATCGCACAAAAATGCAATTTACGACAGTTGACAATAGCAAAATTTCAAAACAAAGCAATCTACGACAGTTTTTTATAGCAAAATCTCACAACAACGCAATCTACGACAGTTGACAATTAAAAAATCTCACAACAACAAAATCTACGTAAATTGACAATAGCAACAGCTTGACAAAAGAAATGAAATAAAGTGTTAAATTGGAGAAA
The DNA here is from genome assembly GCA_029721355.1 of Tegillarca granosa. Lineage (NCBI taxonomy): Eukaryota > Metazoa > Mollusca > Bivalvia > Arcoida > Arcidae > Tegillarca > Tegillarca granosa. The sequence continues at coordinate 2,990,468 of CM056600.1, forward strand.
TGGTGTTTTACGCCCCAGTCAATATTTTTTCTTTTATTCGAGGCGGAGTAAAATATTAAAAAGACAAAACTAATTAACGAAAATACACGCTGGAAATGTTGGTTTCGGAATTTTATATAAGAACAATTATTACACATTTTTTATTGTGTCAGAGCCGAATCATTGAATTATGATTACACGATATGTGAATGGACCTATCATTATCAATTTGGCCCTGCAATGCATATTATCCAAGTCTAAAGATACAGATATTACGCTTTAACGTGCATGTAGCTTTCAAGTAAACAGTTCACTGTTAGCTTGGTAATCGATAAATATACAAATTTAAAATACATAGCTTATGTGTAAAGATTAACATTTGTTGGCGTAAGGTAACAAGTAACATTCATAGATATTCAATTGTACCACCATTGCCCAAACTGTGATTTAAAAACCCCACAAGGTAAGTTGGATTATTATTATTATTATTATTTATTATATTTGTTGTTGTTGTTGTTATTATTATTATTACTATTGTTAACGTTGTTGTTGTTGTTGTTGTTATTATTATTATTATTATCATCATCATCATCATCATCATCATCATCATCATCATCATCATTATTATTATTATTATTATTATTATTATTATTATTATTATTATTGTTGTTGTTGTTGTTATTATTATTTTATTATTATAATAATTATTATTATTGTTGTTATTATTATTATTATTATTATTATTATTATTATTATTATTATTATTATTATTATCATTATTATTGGAGACAAAAGTTGTGTTACTATACAATTCCATGCATTAATTTATTAAAATTTTATTTCAAAGATCAAAATTAATTTTAATATCGGCTAGCACAACTGATTTGAAAACTGAATATTATCTATCTTTTTTTCTGTCTGTCCATCTATCTATCTATCTATCTATCTATCTATCTATTTATTTTTTTTTTTTTAATTATTTATTTTATTGTTTTTATTTTGTTTGGATTAGTTAATTGATTGGGTACAAATTGTGTAAATTGCCTTTTTGCAGGTTATTTCTTATATTTCAATTTGATTTTTAAGGTACAATTTATGTGCTTCTTATTCGGTTTATGTATTTGTAATTAATTATAACAACACTCTTTTTTCTACGTTTCTAAAATCAATTTAATAATTGTTTTTAAAATCATAGATATGTCAGTATAGATCTGGCACTTTTTCGCTGGAATTATTTGTTCTTTAATTTTTAGATACTTCATTTTCAAAAATTCACATTACACATGTATATGAACTTGATTTGCATGAAGGCACTTTTATTTTATATTATTTATTTTATGTTGTAATGGACAAACTTGTAGTGGTTAGCGGCTATATATTTGCCGTAAACTCTGCGACTTCAAACGATACATGTCGTCTACCTTATTTATTTATTTATTTATTTATTATTTATTTATTATTTATTTATTATTATTATTTATTTATTTATTTGTTTATTTAACGTTATATGTACTAAAACATTTAATTTAGTTTATAATATCGTAATAATAAGACTTGCGATGTCAAAATTTATATGTAAGAGAGTGGATAGGTATACCCAGTGAAGATTTTGAAGACGGTAAGATTTAGGAAGAGTAAAAGAAACACTTTTACACACACTTGATAGGTGGACCTGAAAACATATGACACTCGGCAGGTGGACCTGAAAACATGTGATACTCGAAAGGTGGACTGAAAACATATGATACTTAGCAAGTGGGCCTGAAAACTTAACTATGACATAAAAGACACATAACATTTATTGATTTTACTGTTTCTTTAAAACGTATCGATTCAAAAAATATTTTAACGATAATAATTCTTCATTTATTGTCAACAAAGAAAAATATTATAAGGAAATAACACGCATTTACGACAACATGATTAATTGATCAAAACCAGCTCACGAGATTTACGTCTGACCTGTGGGTATTATTTTATTGTGGTAAAGAAATGATGTTAATAGCACAGGTATTTATCAATGATGCTGAGATAATACCGGTAATGAACACACATTCACATTATCTCATAACAAATATCACACAAATGAACTCATTCATTGTTTTTTCTTGAGTTTATAAAGACTAAAAACGGTTTTGAATATCAATGACGCTATAATAGGTTTTCCTGTTGACGGAGGAAGTGACAAACAATATCGGAAATTGCTCATTGTATTTCAATGAAAAAAATGACACACTTTTAAATTTTGAATATTTTTTAATTTTTATCAATTAAAATTGGCTTTCGCCAGAGAAAATTATCAAAAATATTGTATAAACCTAATTTTGATCAGAAATAATATTGATAGAATTAGATACTGGTAATCATCGTTTTAACTTGACAGGAAGGTGTACCTTGTACTTTTTGCAGTATACATTGTATGGTATACGCAAAAACCGATTCCCAGAAGAGATTGAGAGAATTTTTAAACAATATTTGGTTAATTAGTAAAAATGAAGCAAAAATATTGTAGTGTAAACAGCGACATTTAAAACGTTTTAAATGTCGCTGGTGTAAACAAACATGGAAAGGGTCATAAAAAATTGAAGTATATAATTTAGAAGTCAGAAATCAGAAAGGTTAACACAACGATTTAAAGAATAGACAGAACTTGTTCATTAAAATAATAAGATAGAAAAATTACTACGCTCTAAAACATGACCCAAAAATTTTGCCAATCTTTGGAAATCTTTTTTCTCTCAAACGACCGAGGCAAATGAATTTCAAATTCCACTACGTGGAACTCTACACAGGCACTCAGCACTGATCACCTTACACCAACCCTTTACACTCCTGTCTTCGTTAAATTGCTGTGTATGATCGAATAAATTATAAATAGAATATTCACGTCAATGTTTCTCCGTTTTTACGAGACTTCTGGAACAGACATCGCTAATTAGTGGTTCATTATATCTGAAACCATCCCCAGTAATTCACATGGGATACACTGTGTACGTCAACTTCAGTGTTTATATAAGTGTTAATTAGACATTATTAATGCTCAAGTTTTCCGTATTTTTTATGTAATAAAGAATTTAAAACATCGTTATTTAAAACTATTTGAAACCGAGAATTAAAATAGACTGAGCTAATTACAATCAGATGTTATGTCATTTAATGGTCTAATTGATAAAAAATAAATCGTGTAAATACAGATTCTTGTATCATTTATAACGTTTGAACTAAGTGTATTTAAAAACATTTCATTTTACACAAGAATTTCTAAAAACCGCTTTTAATATGATTTCGATACCGAAGCAACAGCTATGATATGATACCATATGAAGAACGCAGATTAATAATGCTGAAATTAAAATATGAAAACATAAAAATTTCTATTGCAGATTTAAATTTTT